>CM053512.1:23582059-23648976 GCA_028627145.1 Eidolon dupreanum
ACACACACACACACACACACACACACATTTTGTTTGGATTTCTTTATCTAGAAAAGGTAGTAGTTGTCCTAGATAATTCTGAAGCCCTCTTCCTACTTTGGAATACTATATGATCATAAACACACAGTAATTTTAACTATCACTTAGCAATAAAGACAGTAAATTTTGTTCTGAAGCTGAAAATGAATATAATTATTACAAGTAGAGTGGTCATAATTTAAGGAAAAAATCTTTCTCTTTATAAAAAGTTATAGGCTAGGTGATAAAAAAATAAAAGATTAACTTTTAAGAAGTCTTAATACTGATCTACCCCACTCATTTTAAATAAGAAGTTTTTGAATAATTTTGAATAAGTATATTTGAAAGCAGGCATTTTAAAAGAAAACGTGCTTGTCTTAATTAATGGTAAAGTTAAACATTATTCCATTTCCCATCATTCTGAGATGATTAAAATCATAGGGCAATGACATTAAATGCAAATTTGTTTTGATTATTTTGTAATTTAAAAATTACTAACTGAAAACTCTAAGGGAAAATTGTAACTTTAGTTCCCTGTTGAATCTAATTTTACATGTCTTGTATATCCAGAGAGCTCGTAATGGTTTTGCTAAGCAATTGTATGTGGAAAATAAACACTCAAAGTCAAGATGGAGAAAACAATAAAAAGTCCATTCCTAATTACTTATTTAGTCAGTTATTCTCACCCCCACAATCTTTGTGAACCACTGATCTTTTTACTGTTTGCAAAATTTTACCTTTTCCAGAATGTCATATATTTGGAGATATATAGTGTGTAGTCTTTTCAAAATGGCTTCTTTTACTTAGTGATATGCATTTAACTTTCCCACACATCTTTTCATAGCTTGATAGCTCATTTTCTTTTAGTGTTGCATAATATTCCATTGTTCAAATCTACCACAGTTTGTCTATTTGACACCTGAAGTGCATTTTGATTGCTTCAAAGTTTTGACAGTTGTGAATAAAGCTACTACAAACATCCATATGCAGATTTTTTTTAATGAACATAAGTTTCCAACTCCCTTGGTTGAATACCAAGGAGTGCGATTGCTGGATTGCATCATAAGAGAATGTTTAGTTATATAAGAAACTGCCAAGCTGTCTTCCCAAGTGGCTGTACTATTCGCAATGCCACTAGCAATGAATGAGAGCTCCCGTTGTTCTACATCCTTGCCAGCAGTTGATTATGTCAATATTGTAGATTTGGGCCATTTTGATAGGTATGCACTGGTATTTCATTGTTGTTTTAATTTACATATTCGGGATGACATAGAGTGTTGACTATCTTTTCATATGCTATTTGCCATCTTCTTTGGTGAGGTGTCTGTTAAAGTTTAGCCAATTTTTAATCAGGAAATGATAAATGAGCTGGAATATTCTAACTCTAATTCCAAGCTTCCCAGAGAAGGGGATTCTAAGCCCAGCATTGAACTTTTATCTATGTTTCAACCAACTATGTTTAAAGATGGAGTAATACTTTACACTCATGACATTTAAAAGCTAGCTATATAAACTATAGGATCATGATGACCCTGAAGGAACAAAGCTAAAGCCTGTGCTGTAATGCTTAAAGATATTGAGTCAGTAGTTTACAAATATCAATATTTAAGTACATATGACTTATAAAAGCACAAAAACATTTTTACTAATATAAACAAACTAAAAGATCACAAAAATTTAGGCAATATGCTATACAGCATAAGTATAAATAGTCAGAGAATAACCTGATGGTTGCCAGAGGAGGGCAGGTAGGAGGAAAGGTGAACAGGCAAAGGGGAATAGGAGGTACAAAATTACAGTTATAAAATAAATAAGTCACAGGAATGTAATGTACAGCACAGGGAATATAGTCAATGACATTGTAATAACTATGTATGGTCACAGATGGTACTAGACTTACTGCAGTGATCATATCATAATGTATATAAATGTGAAATCACTATGTTATACATTTGAAGCTAATATAAAATTGTATATTATTGTATAATATATAACATTGTATGTCAACTATAATGTAATAAACAAATTGTAAATAAATAAATGGTCAGTATTTCTGGGTTATGCCTGATTCATATTAATAACATTCTGATATTTTAAGTTTCTCTTCTATATTATTTTTTCTTTTCTTATTTTGCATTTCAACTATAATCATTTGGCAAATCAATTGGCACAAAAGGGTAACATGAGAGGTGGGTGTAAGAAAAGATGAAGTACTGCCATTTGCAACATGGATGGATCTTGAGATTATCATGCTAAGCGAAATAAGTCAGACAGAAAAAGTTGAGAACCATATGATTTCACTCATATGTGGGATATAAAACTAAAAGTAACAAACAAACATGACAAACAAGAGACTCATGGGCACAGAGAGTGGATTAGTTAGTGGTCATCAGAGGGAAGAGAGGAGAGGGGAGGAACATAGGAGTAAAGGGGATCAAATATTTGGTGACAGAAGAAAATTTAACTTTGGGTGGTGAACACGCAGTGCGATGTACACATGATATATTATTGAATCGTGCACTTGAAACCTATTTGATTTTATTAACCATGTCACCCCAATAATTTTAATAAAAAAGAATATTTAATATATGAAAATTTTATAATTACAAACTAACAGGCAGGAAAGAAGTCAAACATCTATTGTAGGCTTTCTGAACTCACAATAAGTTCTTTAGTAATCAAGGAGTCACTAGAATAACACTAGACAGAAACTTTCACAGACTGTTGAGATTTTATCAAAATATGAATCCTTCCATTGCTACCATCAGATTCAGATGTTATTGCCTTCCTGGGGTGTTTGTCCTGAGGTTAACAGCCACTACAGTTGCTGATGGGAGAATATTATATGCTTCAGATGTGTTGGGATTTAAAAAAAAAAATAAAACTTTGGGGCTAGGACTGCTAGGGAACACTACAGTTTATTCTTGCTGCTGTGATATACCTTAAAATTAACTGAAAAAAGAATTAATAAGCATGGTGGTTCATGCATACATAGATATAAGAACAAAACTGGTTCTTGATAAGAAAAGAACAAAACAAAATAGGAAATCAGTCATTTTAAGGAGAATTTTAGAAGATTGGAACATTACCCCATCTATGTTTCCACAAGGAGATAAATTATGGATTACTATTATCTGTAAAAAGAAATATCAGGCAAGAAGAATAAAATCTGCTCATATAAACACTCCATGAATTCAGTGCCTAATGATCTTAGTGATCAATTTATCTCATGGTAAAATAAAAATATTTAAAACTCTAACATTATGTTAAAAGTCATTACTTGGCTTTGCTCTCTACTGGAAGAGATTCAGCATTTAAATGCACAGATTAAATAAGTTTGGCAAATAAGTGTGTGAAACTAAGTGTTACTAAATGGCAGAAAAGAGTGAGAAGTGACCAGATGATAAAACTGAGTAAAATTCCTTTTCCTGAGTAAAGTAGAACCCAGGTATGCAGACACCCAGAGGGATATGCTTTTATATTCAACTGAAGAAGAAATTCAGGAAGTTATATTTATTTATGTCTCAGTTTTGCTTCTTATATACTTCATGTCAATGCTGGACCAGTGTCACTGGGTAGCAGGATTTAGTATATAGCCTTGTTTTCAATACCTAGAAATGATTGCATAGAAGAGCTGGTTTTCCTAAGCATTTCTTACTTGCTAATGTCCTAGTATTGATTACCGGAGGAAAGTTAAGCATACAGAGAGAAAGCTTCATTTGAAAGAAATAAAAGGTCAAACTCTTAATCTTTTCCCACATTAGAGAAACAAATTATCTTTAGTTGATAAGGTCCAGGCAGGCAGTATGTACTATTTAAGAGTTCTGTTACTCTTTCTTTTTTTAGTGTTTCAAAATAATTTATTGAAAAGAAATCTTTGACTTGATTTTGCAGTCTTTATAAATTATAGCTCTGTTGTTGGAAAAATATTTAGTTATCTTCTTTTCTTTCAGGAATGGAACATTTCCACAATTCACTTTTATAATGGTTTTCAGTATCTTATTCTGAAACGTTTATGTAAAAGTATTCAAAATTCAGATAGGTTCTATCATAAAGGAATTCATAATATTCAGTCTTCTGTTATCAATCACAGTACTTGGTATTCTATGAGAAGATTTCTGATTATAAATAACAGAACAAATAGGCACTAACTTTGCTTTATTCCAGAACAATATTTAACATAAGGATCCTTCAAAATTAATGGTGAATTGCTAAAGATTTATAAAATTATTTTTAAGAAAATAAAAAACAATGTGTTCCAAGTATTTGTTGATATGAGTCAATCAATAAATTTATATTATACACACACACATTCATACATATACACCCATACATGAGACAGAGATACAGAGACACAGAAAGAAGGACAAAAAGAAACACAGAGAAATGAGCATCTCGACTATAATATAGAAGGATGAACAAAAGGACAAAATTTGGTAAGAAATTTGTTACACAAAGGAAATATGATCATTTTTGTCAAAAAAATCACAGAATGACTGATTAAAAAAATAATAGTCTTAGAGCCTATCTTGAATTTAAGATTTGATAAATTGTTTCAAAACATACAACTTGACAAATGAATTCAATTTGACCTGGATTTATGCACTGTAATAAATTAAGAAAACTGGATAAAGAGATACAAACAAATTATATTTGTAAATAAAGCACATAAGAGATGATGAAGGCATTGCAGGAAATCACAAGTAACCTCTGTTAGATCTCTCTGTCTCTCTAAAATGGGTATTAGAAGAGAACAATTCAAGGATTTTAGGTTTGCATGAGTTTTAAACAAGTAAATGTCTCAGAAGCAGCTTAAAGATTTCTTCACTCCCTGAAGTGCTGAAAGAAATCATGACTTCTCAGATGGGAAACTAAATTTTCTGTCTTGGCTCAGCTCAATTTGAGAATTGAGACTAACTAGTCCATAATTGCTCTTGCCATTGGCCTTGCTTTTATAGATTGCTGGCTTATCGGAAAGTGGGAGAGTGAGTCCACACTAGCGCAAATGAGGTAAATTTGCCAAGCGATAAACTTTGTTTCTATTTTGTAACTTCTAATGCTAGCACAGGGAAAAACATTGTAGATAAGTTTTACAGAGGGAAATCCTTAGTTTACTTTAAGATTATTCAGTGGGTAAAAATAAGTGTTTTGCTTTGCAGAAGCAGAAATAGAGAAATGGCTTTAGAGTTTATAAAGTTTAGAGTTTATTCTGATTATATGTACTACTGTCAACTGTTGATAAAATGATGTGTTTTGTGGACACAAGGTACATCAACATTTGCACTAGTACTTTGAAAATATAAGAATTAAAGGAATCCTGCGGTTTTGTTGAAGTTCATTACCATTAGTTATTAATGAAAGAAGTACCCTTAGTTCTTCCTCATGCTAATAATTTTGCATTTTAATAACTTGAGACAAAAAGGAGATAACACACTTTTAAAATGAGAAACTAGGAATCATTACAGAATGGGCTTTGATGCCTACAAATGGAAAGTGCTCTCGATGTGTGGGATGTTCCTTCAACTTCATGTCCCCAAAGGGGTCTGTCACAGAGTAACCTTCTAGCTTCCTTATTTACTCCTGCAATCCCAGTCTCCTTCACTTCTCCCCACAAGGAAAGAAAATGAGTCATCTGATTGTGGCAACATTCATTTGTCCTCATTTTTATTAGAAAAAAAAATCTATAAAATCTTAGGTCTCTGGTACTTCATGCCTCTCTTCCCATTTCTTCTTTGGATATTATAAGGCAGATATACTTAATACATGTATCTGTTAAGAAAAATCAAGGCTTCCCAGAGTTGGGCCACTCCAGCTTCAACACTGGGGACACTAAGGACAGTGTGTTAGCACTTTTGCCTACAGATTTAAAGTTACATTCTCCAGTTGGCTTCAGTGAAAATATGTTAATACTTTAGAGCTGATTTTTCTTCCTTCTGTGTCTTAGTTATCAACTGGCTCTAATTTTTAGAAGAAATAAATTTACTTATTAGCTCCTAATATCTCAATGTATAATTTATACTGTTGTTTTTACTTGTAAGAGAAAAAAAAAAAGTTACTATTATAGGAGTGTTCATATACTTGGCAATTTTGTTAATCAGAAAATTTGTCACTGTCTCTTTGTAATGTTAAAAAATTTATTATTCAATATATGATCAAATGTGTCATCTGATTATAATCTTTTTATATTAAGAATAATGCAAGTTTAATTAATTCCATAGTATGGAACAGTGGTGTAAAAAGTGAGGTGTGTACACACCAAGGGCCAAATAAGACAGTTTGTAGAGTTAAGGTAGGACATAGACTCTCCACTTACTTTTATCTTAAAGGTAAAATAGATTATGACTTATTAATATATAAATTGACCCTGGTGTCCTCAGTTATTCTATTTGTCAGACAGTCTTCATTTGCTCATGTAAGGAAAGAGTAAGAGAGCCAAAAACTTGGGAGATTACAGAAATGTCTTCACTCCATTTATTTTTGGCCTATGGTTGTGTATTATTTTTAAGGCATACTTAGTGAGGTAATTTTTCTGGGTATGGTATGTATTTTATTTTTATTTTTATTTATTATTATTTTTTTGTATTTTAAAATTAAACCAATGTACACAAAATAGAAGAGTGCAAGGAGATTATGGATTGAAGATAATACTAATAACACAGTGAAAACAAAGATAGATAACAGACCTAACACTTTTGCTATTTCTGGAATTTTAATCTGGAAGATTTTGTTAAATTCATTCAAATGAAACTTCTAATTAGCAAGTAATAAATTTTTTAAAAAAGAAACTGACTTAATGAAGGAATCGCAGTCCGAGGACATGAACCCTGGGAAGTAGAAAGCTATGGACCTCCATGATTCCGTAACAGCATTTGGTATAAGTGTTTAATTCAGTACCTTGGGACAGAGCTAACTAAGAACAATAGGGTTATATAGTATAAATGGGAAGAAAATAAACAGGAGTTTGGCAAGTATTGGCGTGTTTGGCTTTAGGTATAGATCTGAATAATAAAAAAAAATGAACATAGTTCTGAGGTGGACTGCAAGCAGAGGAGGAAAAAAATACTTTGTTGAGGAAGGCCTCTGTTGTCTTCAATTTCAATTGACTGAGTGTCAGCTGAAAGGTTGAAAAAAAAAATGCCCCTGTACTCCAAATAAAATGTTATCTAACTGATGTCTATGAAACTCTTGCCTTAGCAGGATCTAAAGCTCCTATCACATGCCTTTTCAAAAAGCTCAGCTCCCCTTAAGACTTAACCTGCTAGTCAGAGGTCAGTACCCCGCCTGCTATTAAAATGATTGTATTTTCATTACTTAAGCTATCGTTTACATTGCTTTAAAGCATAGGCAATTAAGCTAAAGACTTTGGGATTTTGCAAAGAAACCATTAGATAAAATGGAAGCCTTTAAAGATATGTCTAAGATATTTGGTTATAGTTGTTCATACAAAGAACTGACTGAAAGTAAATAAACTGGAAGCCCACTAAGTTTTTAAGGCAATTATATTGCCAGAGCAATACCTAGCCAACTAGTATTTCCACAGAAGACCATCTCCAGTTGTGCAAATTTATACCAACAAAATCTGGCCTGTGAAAGCTTCGTAGCTACCAGGGTGTGCACATTCACTGTTCTAAGGAAGTCCCTCACAGGACAAAAATAGTAACTGTGAAAGATAACAGATAAGGCAATGTTCCTAAAAATCAGCACCAAGAATGTACTGTTGACATGGAAGGGGGTCCTTACTATTCCATGCAGTGAGATTAAATAATTGTTTTGACAGAGTGACTATTGTGTATATCCTGTTCTCTCTTTGCCTGATACAGTTATATGTGGCTTTTCATAAGTGCCCCCAAACTCCATTGCTTAAGGGTCAACTGTATTTGGAGACAGAATTTTTAAAGAGGTAATTAAGAAATAATATGGCCATATGGGAGGGCCCTAATCCAATATGACTAGTATCTTTATAAAAAGAGATTAGGATACAGTTACATACAGAGATAAGACCATGTGAAGACAAAGGGAGGAAACTGCACAAGCCAAGGAGAGAGATTTTCAGAAGAAACTAACCCTTCTAACACCATGATCTTGAACTTCTAACCTCCAAAACTCAGAGGAATAAATTTCTGTTGTGTAAACCAGCCAGTCTGTGGTACTTTGTTATAACAAACCTAGAATATTAATATATTTGCCTTTGTTTACAGGACCACCTTTGTCACTTCATTGTTTTTCATGTTGCATGGGAAATGAGAGGGAACGGCATCCTCACATAATGGCAGAGTGAATATGTGAAATTGAGTCTTTGGCAACAGGGAGAAGTTAAAACCTAAAGCTATACAGTTGGTAATGGAAACCAGAGCCAAAATGCCCGAGTATGAATCCTTGATCTTTCACTTACTAGATATGATCCAAGTCAATTTACTTACCTCTTCCTGTATCATGTATAAAACACAATATACACCTCATAAGGTTGAAATGGGGATTAAATAAGGCACAATGTGGAGTGTGTTTAGGACAATGACTTGTATAGAGTAAGTCTATAAAGGTATTAGCTATTATTGTTATCTTTACCTTTCTTTCTGTAATTAACTCCTTATTCATATTGTCTTATACAATCCATAAATACTAAGTACATTAAAAGCAATAAAAATTTAGTTATGGAAAAGACAATACAATGGAACAAAGATAATATTTTCAACATATAGTGTTGAAACAATCGGACATACATATGCAAAAAAAAAAAAAATGAATCTGACCCAGAGGCCTTAGACACTTCACAAAAATTAAATTGAGATAGATCAAGGACCAAAAAATGAAATGCAAAACTATAAAACTCCTAGAAGATAACATAGGGGAGAACTTAGGTGACTTTGGGTATGTAAATGGCTTTTTAAATACAAAGCCAAAAACATGATCCATAAAAGAATCAATAAGCTATGTCAATATAGGTTCATCAATTGTAACAAGTGTGACTCTCCGTTGGGAGATGTTTAATGAAAGAGGCTATGCATGCATGAGGTCAGAGGGTACATGAAAAACCTCTGTATCATCCCCTCAATTCTACTGCTTAAAACTGCTCTAGAATGTATTCAAAAAAAATGAGGTGACCAACGTTTCAAGTGAGGTTCAGAGAGGAGTAATGACTGAGTTGATATCTCTCTATTTTTAATAAGATTCTGTGATCCAACTGTGTTGGGAACATTTTTCATTTTTGTTTTATTTATTCATTCAAAGGACAATTAGAGTTCAGAAGAAAACAGAATAAACAAGAATAAACTTCTCCAGTGTTGTTCTATTGGTCCCTCCATTTTTGTTCTTTAACCTCCCACCTGTCTTCCGCACCAGGAAGATAGTTTCTATGATCTCGGTCACTGGACTCTTGTTTTCTAGTTTCTGTTTCAGTTTGGCAGTGGGCAGCCCCAGTAATGTATAAGGGTAGGAGGTTAAAGATTTCAGGTTATTTTTCCCCTTTGTCCTACTGACTGACTGTGATTTCTTTATTATGGTCACAGGAACGATTACATGTGCCCTGCACAAGTCTCACAGGACCTAGGAAACTATTTTCTCCCTTACCATTTCAGACCTACAGGCGATAACAGCTTCCCATTCTTGCTCACCCCTGGGTGCTTCATCATCCTTTACCATTTCCCTTAAATGTGTCCATACCAATTTTAACCACCATTCATAAAAATGTCTTTTTTTTACACCTGAACATATGGTGCCTGTTCACTGCCAAGACCCTGACTGCTGCAGGAACCATGAGACCACTGAGTGTCTGAGGGTGAAGGGGATCAACAGATGGTCAGTGTATAGTATGAAGAAAAAGGAAAATAGGAAAGTGCTGAATATAACCCTTACCCATTCCAGATTTTGCTTCATCAACAAAATTTTGTGAAGAATGTTTATAATAACTAATTATAAGGTCACAAAATTTAAATTGCATGTCTTTTTCTTCTACATAATATGATATGGAAATAAAGTTTTAAAATGAACATGTTAAACATTTCAACATTTATGCCACATAAATAAACCCCTTGTTTTCTTCTTTCAAATTGAACATTTTTATATTGTACATTGCAGCTCAAAACTATATTGAAGCGAAACTATTAAAATGCTTTCAAAGTAAAATTTTCTTTGAGCTTCAGTTGCCATAACAACTTCTTTTATCTCTCAAATAATGTTGAATTAAATATGAAATAGCATATGCTTCTTATAGGCACTAAAATCATAAGCACTGATATTTATAATAAAATATTAAAGAAAATATCTCTTGCAGAGAAACATGATTTGAAGGACAAATTTTCACTGTAATAATTAACTGAAAGTGTAAGAGTTCACATTTTTTCTTTTGTAAATAATGTTTTTTCTCTTCATCAAGGAAGACATTTTATTTTCTTGGCCCATTCTTGAATGTACCTGAAAAAGTAGAATAGGTATCGGTTTCTCTATATATTTTTCCTGCTATAGAAGTACATGGGTTATAAATTGTCTAAAAGGAAGTAGCATAATTTACACACCAATTCAAAAATAAAAAAGTACAACATGTAGGCATCTCACTTTCAAGTACAGATTTTGTCAAAGATATAAATCATATACTTATGCATTAGGCAAAACAATGTGAATTTAAATTGTTTTTCTAATCCAAACCTCTATATTCCAAGAGAAAGCACACACGTCCCTAAATTCTGCTCCATCCAGTCCTCAGAGTTTAACATTCTTCCTGGTATAACACTATTAAAAATTCATCTACATGTTTCCTATAAACTTTGTGCTACAGATTGGCGAAATATAGCAATCCCTTTGATATAAAAGCTATCTCCTCCCAGAACAAGGCTTTTTCTTCTCAAGAAGACCACTGTTGTGTCTACCTTTGCCATGGGCTTGGAGAGAAAGAGAGTTGGACATAGTGTGTCTGGAAAACATCCTACTGGGTGACACCAGTCCCAAGTGAATGTACTGATAGTTCTCAGACGAGAGAAAGAACGTTAATGGGAACCACTGCCAGCACTGTCAACCAAGTTTCTGGGGGCCTTGAAGGCTGAAAATTGTCAGTCTCTTTTCCATCTATTCAAATGTACCCTACTCATCCTCAAGAGTATGTATCTTAGCACAAGAGGCCTGTAGGAAAAAATAAAAAAGAGGCCTGTTGACATGGTAGATTCAGTTGATGCTCTAATTGTAAAACCCTTAACATAGGTACTGGGCTAGATCTAAGAAGAAAGTATATGTATTTAAAACCACAACTGAGGATTGTTGATTTTCCATATCCATGCTAGCAATTCAAATCTTTTGATTATTATTTGTGGCTTTTTTTTTTTTTTAAGTTATAGCCAGAGCACTGGAATCAGCCTGACTACCACACAGTGATTATAACTACCAAGATCCACTAGTTAATTTATTACCCTGACACTTTGACCTCAGTCTTTCCTCTTACCCATACCATCACTGATCAATTGTGATTCTACTGAATGCTATAAATTACCAGGAGCTCATTCCTCCCTGATTAGAAAGCTACATGTGGAGTCAAAAAATAGATGATAGATAGATAGATGATAGATAAATAGATAGATAGATAGATAGATAGATAGATAGATAGATAGATAGATAGATAGATGATAGTAGATAGATAGATGATAGATAGATAGATAGATAGATAGATAGATAGATGATAGATAGATAGATAGATAGATAGATAGATAGATAGATAGATAGATGATAGAGAGATAAATAGATAGATAGATAGAAAGAGATAGATGATTGATAATCCAACACCAGAATGTCATCTTGAGGATGTGTGTCCTCAGATCCTTGGGATTCCTTCCGGTATCAGTTACTATATCTTTCAGAAGTTTAGCTTGGAACAGATCATTTTAAGAACTAAATTTTAAAGAAGTTTAATGGAAGGACTATTTCAAGAAGTGTAAGCAGAGTAAAGGAAAATAGCAAATGATGGTGATGTACCTACAGTTTAGCAACAGTAAAATCATTATAAGCTATTATAAGAATCTGGTGAGAGCTACAGTTGTGCATGTGCAGATGACAAAGGTTGCAACCACAGTTAAGAAATGAAACCTCTTATCTCTAACCAGAGCTTTTCATTGGCCTTCATGAACTTCATGAAAAGCCACATGGAAGAAAACATGCATGGTGCAGCATACAGATATCAGTTTCCTGGGACATATGGCAGACAGAACAGAGCAAAGCAGAGAATGGATGTAGAAAAGCAAATAGAATAATCTCTCTCTGAAGCACCACAGCCCCCTACTCTTCACAATCAGCACGGCATGGGACTTGTATAAACAAATCCATAATCACAACAATGATGCTCTACCTTTCAGCTCATCCCCCACAAATACTGTGTTCTGCTGTACTTGGAAATGACCAGATGTACTAAATTTTCAGTGAGAAATGCAATCTAGGGCTCTCAAAGGCATTTGATTCCTAAATAAATATATAAATAAATGAAATATAAGTAGTGATTCTGAAATTGAACAAACTGAAAAAGTAATTTTATTTTCACGTTTTTCTTCTACTGCTGCTTTGCAGTATTAGAATGATGTTTATAAATCAAAAGGTTAATAAAGTATACTAAAAATCTGTGTGTAGGTGTGATGAGGCGGTTAAGGGGTCAGAAGCAATGTCGTCCTGAATCATCAATATTCTCTATAGTACATTTGCTTATTTTGGCATCTTTTTAAAACCAAGGACAGTTTTCTTTAAAAAAAAAATGGTTATGGTAAGAATATAAATGACTGAGGTGTGTAAGCAACAGTGTGTATCAAGCAAAGCAAAACTGTAGGAAGCCAGGAAGTTCAAACTGCAGTCAAGAAAAGCACCTGCTATAGATTTTGACATAGTAGAATTGATCGTGTGCATTATATCAGTGTTCATATTTTGTAATTTTAAAATTTATATCTATATATGAATCAGTGTTGTTTTACGTTATTGCAGTACAAGGAGCCAAAACACGTAGCCTATAATCATTAGAGGGAGCCTATTTGTGTATTTTTAAAAAGTGTGCCATGATTCTAACAATTCAGCAAGTCTCCACACCCTGGCAATACATTTGGTGGTGAATGTCCACCCGTCTTCTAGATCATTCGTGAACAAGCCTGTGTTAGAATACCATTAAGGACAACAAAACTAAGCACCTATTCATGCTGATGTGCGTGCTGATTTATACTGGTGTTTGTAAACTGCAATTCAAACTGAGAAGCCAGATTAATTTTGCTTGTAAATATTTGCAATCTGTTACTTAGATAACTGCTACATCCACATTTGGGGGTATAATTTTAGGCTTCTAACAACATACACATGCTCACTTGCCACTTGCCATACTGCAATGAAAGAGGTTTATTTAAAGCCAACATTCAATGTAACAAAACATTCACTATATTAACTATAAGTTAACTTATTTTGAAGGATAATGTCATATGTTCATAACATTTTTTGTGTCTTTGAACATGGTGAATGTTGGTTTGCTGGATTTATTTCTTATAATGCATTTTTCTATTTTTCTGGCAAATTCCAGCCTTAAAGTGAGATAGGAAATGCCTCCTCCTCTTTATTTTCTAGAGGAATTTGTGTAGTATTGAAATTCTAGTTCTTAAATATTTCTTAGAATTTATCAATGAAGTTATCTGGGCCTGTCATTGTCTTTATTGTTAGATTTATAACTATAAATATATTTCTTTAAATAAATAGGTATATTTTCTTTAATTCTTTTTAGTCAGATTTGCAGTTTTTGTTACTAAGAATTTTTTCTATTTCATCTAAGTAATTCAACTTATGGGCTTACAATTATTTATAATATTCCTTTATTGTCCTTTAAAAGTCTTTAAAATATGTATTCATGTTCACTCTTGTATCTGATATTGGTAAATTGGGTCTCTCTCTCTCTCACACACACACACACACACAACCACACATACACAAATTTAGCTACTTAGTTTTCCAGGTTAAAGAGCTAATTGATTTTCTCTGAGAAATACGGCTTGGTTTAAGTAAAAGATAATTTCATTTAACATATATACTTTATAAGGTTAAATGGTTAACTATGGTTTATGTTTTGTTTCTATTATCTTATCAGTAAATATAAGGAAAGAATCTTCTAACTAAGAAAATATGCACAGTGGTATAATTTTATCTGAAAATAATTTTGTGTTTATTTGACTTCTGTTTTTAATTCTACTTTTGGGGTCATTAGGATAACAACAATTTTTGAAATTTTCTTCCTTAAATTTCTAGCTGACAGCATACTTTGAGATTATAAGAACTTTTATTAAATATTGTATAAATTATCTTTTTATATTTAAAATATGTCAAGAATTATAGTTCATAAGATCTGATTTTTCAGTTGTAACAGAATACTGACTGTGTTGCCATAGATTAATTATGGCTTTAGGAGGTTACTTGTCAGATAAAATAATGAATATGCCCAACTAATGAGTTGAAACTAAGTATTATGAAGAAATGTTGGCAATGCACATTGCCATCACATAATATACGGTAACTACTTTAAATATATTAAATAGAGGACACAGGTCAGGGTGCAACCAAGGAGATCCTGATTCAAATGGAAAGACATATCACCACAATATAGGCTCAGTCACTTCTACAAACGAACCTGATTTCATTTTAGTAATTCAGAGTGTTCAATAAGCACAATTTAAAAACTAGAAAGAAATAATAAAAGTAACTTCTTCCCTCCACCAAAAATGTGTTTTACTTTACCTCTACCATTCTGTTCATTATCATGGAGAATTTTTTTTCTCTCACTGAAGTTTAGTACAAGTATATAGTGTCTAAATAATGACAGACAACTTCAAGCCTCTCTGTAAGATATTCTATTTCGAATTGTGATGTAGTGGCCTGAGTTATTAAGTGTTTTTCTAATCTCTTCTAAAGGAAACAGATTGGATTTTTAGTTGACTAAGCCCCTAGAGGCATTCATGATGCTCAAGGTGCTCCCTGAAGAATTTTTTTGAATTATTTTACTTTTATTTCATCTTAAAAAGTCATTCTTTTCAGGAGGCTGTTTGGGGGCCCTATGATCCTGATTCTCTTTGTCATAAATCAATTTTCAGTAGCGTTATTGGGAAACCTTTGAGCATATGATGTTCCCCAATGTGTAGAATTCCTTCTCAGAAAAAAAATTAATTGAGAAATACCCTATACACTGTCACAGTTGCACTGCTTAATAAAATAAGCCCCTCTCTCTGGAGAATCCATAACTTTCTGACACTCCCTAGCTTTAGTTTATCTGAGTTAAATATATTGCTAGAAATGAAGCACGGCAATTTCATCAGGAAAATTATTCTCAAATATAGAAATCTATTGCATTACATGTTGTTTTTGCTCTGTGCTACTTGATTTATATATAACTCTAACACAATATATACCACATTTGTGCTTAAGCAATGTTAGTTGATCTTTATAAGAAAGCAACTTACAAGAAGCCTAGAGGTTCCTAGCAATATGAGTTTCCCATGGAACAAATTTTTGCTGTCTGCATTACAAATTGAGTGATACATTTTTCAATTAAATTAAATTTTCCAACAGAAGATATGAACTGTGCACTTGACATTTGGCTATGTACAAATATAAAATCTGCTTTATTTTAGTCATGGCAGCATTTTTCTTTGACAGAAAAAAAAGGTCCATTCTTTCTTGTCAGAGGTAATAGTAAATTTAAATAGTCAAGAAAGTTTGGCTTAGTCTATCTATCTATCTATCTATCTATCTATCTATCTATCTATCTATCTATGATAGCTTGATTTAAATGATTATAATCACAGTCATTGGTTCAAAATTACCTTCTCAGGGCTTCCCTTCTCTTTTAAACTTTGTTTATTCTTCTCTTCCTCCAGGTCTTAAATTTAATTGAACTGGCCAGCTGGACTTTTTCATATGGTAAAATAAGTAATAGTGGGGGGTTATGGTTGTATGGGTGAGAGCCAGCTGGTGGAGATAGTCGCTGAATCACTGGCTCTGCATGAGACAAGCTGACACTAGTGGCAGGTAAACATTGACTCTTCTCTCTTCCTAGGACCTTCAGGATCCTGGTGCTCAGCAAGGTTCTCCAGCAGCCTCCCGGTACCAGCTACCATACAGAAGCATGATGAATGACTTCAACTCCTTTACAGCAGAGGAGGACAAAGACACAACTATATTGTAATCCCTAGGATCACTGGACAATCTTTTGGAAGTTGGCCCTTGCTCAGCTATTGTTTCTAAGTCATACTTTAACTATGGCAGACCTAAGAATCCTTGTCTCAACAACCTAATCTTAAGAGAAACTGAGTGAATCTCTGAAGTCCTCTAATTTTCCATACCACTTTTCTATATTCACATACATCATTATTGTATGTGAATGTGTGAAAAGACATTAAATATTTAAAAATATTATAGAGGTTTGGAGGTCTAACACCATGGGACCATATTAAATTACAGTGTACTCTATCATTTGATGTTAATCTGTATATTCAAGACATATCTTACTTGTAACTCTTACTTGTAAATACATAGGAATTATTTTTCAGCAAAATGAAATACTAAATACAACTTGATATAAATAAAACATTTTAGTGCATTATTGTTCTCAAAAGAAGAACAATAACTTATCTACACCACCTTCTCAAAAAAAAAAAAAAAAAGCAAATGAAAATATGACCATGAAGACACTGGCTGAGAGAAGTCATTAAACTGGAAGACCATAGGGTTCTGAGGGCAGACGTCTTTATTAGCATTGCAGTTCTTCAGGAGCCTTGAGGCAGAAGTCCAGTGAAAAACATAATCTTAGTCTCCCAGTGTAATCCAAGAATGCTCGAAGGGTGTTAAAGAGTCTCAGAATAGTAAATCCACTGACTTCCCAATGGAAGACCTGAATTCTCTTGTTGAAAATTAGACTCACAAAGTTCTCATGGATTAAAAGCAAGTAAATACGAACCTATTATTAAAAATCATCAAATACACAGGGACTGAGAGTCACAGAAAAATATGTATTCAGAATCCTAAGGCTATTAGATTCTAAACCATATAAAATACACTTAAAATAAATATATATAAATATTTAGGAGCAAAATGATGGGAATGATCAAGCAACAAGAGACTATTGAGATGTTTAGGCCTAATGTAAAGAAAGCATAACTTTCTCTCAAAAATTAATATACACATTAAGACAAAAATGCAATTAATGGTTAAAAGAGCATGTTGAGTATAGCTGAAGAATTACTGATCTGGAAGATCTGAAAAATCACTCAGTATATAACTGAAATACTGGTTAGATGTGTGACCTACTAACATTAAAGAAGCCTGATTCAACTTGTCATATTAGAATATCAGAACTGTGTACCATGTAGGTGTAACATTACTACAGAGCAGTAACATATTATATGACAAGATATTTCATATAATATGTCATATAATATACAAATATTATATAAGAATGGACAATGTCTCTTTAGAGACATAAGTCATTTTGAAATAAATGGAGAAACAGGTATAATATTAATTTGTAATAATACACACATGCATGCTATTCAATAAAACAGTCCAGATTTTCAGAAGTGTCCCTCCCCTCTCCTACTCTGCTTGAAACGATTAAGGACATTTCCTTGCTGGGAGGATAAAGAGAAGCAGTTTTCAGATGGAGACTTCCAGTTAGATCATGGTTCTGATTTTCTTCAATCTTTTTAGAGATTAAAGCAATAGAAGACTTATAATGATTTGATGTCAACTGGATTTCAAGAAGAGAACAGCATAATGAAGATGAGAGCACATCTGGAGAGATAAAGGTTGAAAACGTTCCAGATCTACAAAATAAATGGAACCCCAGACAGAGGGAGTCCCACCCCTGCTGTATACTCCAGTTATTCAATCACACTCTAATTTAAGTGTGCTGTGAACAGATTTTGGAGATGTAATTAAGTTTCCAATTTAGTTGATCTTAAAATAGGGTGATAACCCTGAATGAATCTAACCTAATTAGGTAACCGGAAAAGAGGGACTGGATTATTCCTGATAAAGAGATTTGAAAAAGAGGACTTTGATGAGAAGATTCTCCATTGATGGTTTTGATAATAGCGGACATCTAGTAGTTGAAACAGCCCCCAGATGACAACCAGGAAGGAAATGAGTACCTCTGTTGCAGGAAGCGACACGAGATGGAGGAAATTTGGATGCTCAGACAACTTTGTTAGAGGAAGGAGAATTTATTAGGCCTGCAGAGCCTGTGAGGCTCTACAAAAGCAAGAGCTTGTTCTGGTTAGATTTCTTACAGCTTGTATACCCCTGCATTGTCCACGCAAGGGGCACGCGATTCCTTTGTCTGACGTCTACGTGCATATCCTAACTCAGGATGGGTGGGGGAGTTTCAAGTGGGGGCTACAAAGACATTCAGAGATCTGTAGGGTGTGGTTAATCTACAACTGACTGAGTCAGTCATTTCTGCAAGCCCTTTCTTTTGCATTTTTCGGATGCCTCCTCTCTTACCTCAGTCCTAAAACTAAAAGGAACTGAAGTCTGTTAACATCCTAAAGGAGTTGCGGAAAAAAAGTTCTTCCACAGAGACTTCAGATGGGAACTCAGCCTGGACAATATCCCAGGTTTAGTGAGACTTGGTGAGTGAACCCGATTGTGCAGTACCTAGACCTCTGACCTACAGAAACTGTGAGATAATAATTTGTATTGTTTTAAGGTACTAAGTTTATGGTTATTTTCTATGCATCAGTAGAAAATGAATACACTGTATTGGTTATAGGGTAACTATAAAATATTAAAAACAGACAAACTACCTTAAAAGCTGACAGGAAGAAAAAAAACACCATCTATAGACAACATTGATGTCAGGCTTCTATCAGCAATAAATGGAAGTCCAAAGAGAATGAATGACATCTTCAAATTGCTGACAGAAAATAATTTGCAACTTAGAACTATATACATAACACAATGTTTCTTATAAGAACAAAACTAAAAAAAAAAACAAAAACATTCAGTTAAATTCAAACCAAAAGCATTTTTAACTAAAAATCTTTTACTTATGCAATTTTTGAGAGAGTTGATGTTTATTGAATGTCTAATATATACCAGACACTGTATACCTTTTAGAAATTTTGCTGAACATTCAAAATAGCTCTAAAATAGATGCCATTATTATTCTCATTTTAAAGGAGAACAAAACAAGATATAGAAAGGTGAAGTGATTTTCCAAGTTTACCTACCAAGTGAGTGGCAGATCTGAATTTCAGAACTGGGCAGGCGGATCATAATGACTGTGCTTTTAACCCCTAAACACTGTGTCGCCTCAGATAGACATCGTTAAATATAACTTAAAACATTATGCAAAGACATTTCTTATTCTTATGAAAAGAGAAAAAAAACATTATTAATGAGATATTAAAAGAATTGTAAATAGGTTCCTTTCTTTCTTTCTTTCTTTTTTTTTTTTTTTAACGCCTACAGCACCTGGTTTTCCGAGGTGGTCTCCCATCCAAATACTAACTAAGCCCAACCCTGCTTAGATAGATTTCTTAATAACCACCAACTGTAACTAAACCAGTCATTTACTTTTTTTCAATCATTTGGGTTTTTAAAAACAGTATCTACTCTATAACTAGAACAAATCAAGTATCTAAGGAGAGTCACTATAATACTATAAAGAGCATGATTATACGTAACTGCATTTCAGCCCTATTGCTGATACTTGAGTGTCTGGTCTTGAGTCTTTGATTTTTATTTTAATATTATGAAGTGGATGGATTAACAATAAGACTCCACATGTTAGTCACAGAATACAAGAACAAAATGAAAATATAACATCAAAAAATAAAGATTAAAGCATGTATGGACCCTGTGGGTAAAATAAGCATATAAACTTCTTGAAGAGGATAGTGTTGTTTTACAGATTCAAGAAAATCATAAAATTATTTTCTTTTTTAGTTTTGCATTATTATATAAAACCTAAGGAAAATGTAACCATCAAATTCATTACACAGTTGACCTTTGAATAACATATGCTCGAACTACGTGGGTTCACTATATGTGGATTTTTTTCAATAAATACAAATAGTACTGTAAATATATTTTTCTTATATTTTCCTAATAACATTTTCTTGCCTCTAGCCTGCTTTATTGTTAGTATACAGTATATAATATATATAACATACAAAATAGGTGTTAATCGACTGTTTATGTTATCAGTAAGGTTTCTGGTTAATTGTAGGCTATTAAGTTTTGGGGGAGTCAAAAGTTATATTGGGACTTTTAACTGCATGGGGGGGTTGATGCCACTAAAATCTCACATTATTCAAGGATCAACTGTAATGTTCCAATTCAGAATGAATTTGCCAGATGTCTAATACAATGAAAGAAAAATAATAGCTCGTATTCATTTTTTCTATTCACATCTCTTCAGAATCAAAAGTGGTAGCTATTTCATGTCAATTTTACCAATTTAAAACATTTAGTTGAAGCAATAGAAAATATAACATTTATTAAATGTCTTCATTCCAGAAGTTTACTTTTAAGTTCTCATTTTGGGGACTGAATGCCTAACCCTCATTATCTCTTAGAGGTGGCAGCTTGAACATATATAGTCTTCTTTAGCAAAATATGTGTCTTCTAAAGGGCAAATAAATTTTTTAAGTATGTATATTTCTCATTTTAGATTCAGAGTAAAGCCAGAGTTTACTTTTGAAATATGCAAACTTTACTTATTTATTTATTCATTCATTTTTAATTATTGTTTTCATTTGCACTGACAGTAGAACACCAAGGAGGGCAGTCTTAATGCAGAAAATTAGAGAAGTACTACCTGTAGAGACCTTGGAATCAATAATAAAACATAATAGAGGTTCATCTCTTCTTCTTATTCCTATGAGTTGGTTCTTGACAACAATGCCAGTGATAAACACTTGTCCCTGCCACAGCAGGCCACTTTTCCCTCCCCCACTCCCCACCGCATTGCCCTGCGTGCTGATGAAAGCCAGGGTCCTATGGTGCATTTGAACTTAGCAGTCCTCTTGTTCTTTCAGTTTTACATCAACAAAACTGCAGCAGATTAAAATGTATAATAAAATACAAGTAAATTAGAAGTAAAATTATGATGTAATTACTTACGTTGTGAATAAATAAAAGCATACTTAAAAAATAATTCTAGGTCTAAAAAGAAAATTACAGTTAATGCCCTATTGAATGAAACAGTCTACCAGTGATGATAGCTTCTCAAAGTAAGTGTGCTATAAAATAGCTAAATATTCAGATAACTCAAAATCTGTATTATTCATTTGCTGTTCTATTTTTACATGTTTGCAGTGAATACTTCATTTCAAAAATGCAAATATATGCATTGCCACTTTACCATTCTGCGAATGGCTGTTTATATTTTGTAGCTACTTGGAATATTTTCAAAAACCTTTATCTTAGACTTTCAGAATATTTTGAAAGCTGGAATAAACTACTGAAAGCCTAGGGGATCTAGGCCCTGTCTGAAAAGGAATTCCAAGATGAAGAATTTGCACGGACATTTTAAATTAATTACCATATAAAATGTAATTAAAAAGGACCACTTATCATTTGAATAGCAGTTGGCAGAAAATATGCTTGTAGCCCTTATACAGCCTCCTTCAACAAGAAGAGGGAATTCCAGAGGCCAATGTTAGAAACTATCAGCACTTTTGAATTGGCTATTTCTAAATACCTGACAGATTCTTTGGTGGTTAACTTCTTAACAGAAACCGATTTAATAACTTATCATAATCTGTTGCTGGTTTAGAATGACATCTGTCTTATTAAATTCTGTGCACAAAAATCATTTTTATAGTTGTTATACTAAAAATTTCAACCGTAACTAGACAAAGATTGATATGGGCCTTAGTGCCTTCAATCTGAACCAGAGAAAACTCTTCTTTATTTTAAGGTCACTGTAATGATTTCTGTGACATTATGCTATTTTAGTAGAAAAGTAGAATTAGAAAAGACAGTTATTTATTTTTCATTTATCACCTCACTGCTCAAATTTATAATTCTATATATCACTTTCTTCTTTAAATTCTCCTTATCTTTTCAATTTATTTTTAAAATATTTATCCAGTTTGCCTTTCTTTTTGCTTTCTGTGTATATTTTATTTTTCTATTGAGCTCCTTGTCTCTTTTCCTGGGATATTGGTAGATCAGAAAATAGACTATGGTGAATGGACCTTGAACAAGTAGTTTAATTACATTTCTCACAAAAGTATACTACAAATGGCCAAATAACATGAAAATACGCTCTATACCTTTAGAAGTCACAAGGAAATTTTATTTTAAATATTTTAAAAGGCTGAAATATTTTAATTTAGATAATAATTTTTAATTATTAAAAACAGCAATTAACTTTTTTCTTTTTTCTAACAGCCTATTCTGTTTTCTGTTTTGTTTTTCAATTTTTTTTTAATAGACTATTATTTTAAAGCAGTTTTAGATTCACAGCAAAATTAAGAAGGTACAGAGATTTCCCATATACCTCTTGCTACCACAGTAGCATACCCTCATCCATTATCAGAATCCCCTACCATAGTGGGAGATTTTTACAATAGGTAAACATACAGTGACACTTTATATTGACCCAAAGACCAGTTTTCAACTAGATTCACTTTTTTCAATGTTGTGTATTCTATGGGTTTAGACAAATGGATAATGATATGCATCCATCATTATAGTATCATGCAGAGTATTTTGGAGTATTTCATTGTCCTAAAAATCCTCTGTGCTCTGCCTCTTCATTCTATCCTCACTCCCCACCCAACCCCTGACAACCAATGCTTTTTTTTATTGTCTCTATAGTATTGCCTTTTCCAGAGTATCATATAGTTGGAATCATACAATACATAGATTTTTCAGATTGGCTTCTTTCACTCAGTAATATACATTTAAGTCTCCTCCATGTGATTTAATGGCTTGAAAATGCATTTCTTTTTAGGGCTGAAAAGTATTTCATCATCTTGTGAATGTAAAAGAGGATATACAATAAACCTGATAAGCTCAGAAGGGTGTTATGGCAGGCTTGACAAGCTCAGTGACCAAAAGTAACCACACAGGATATTCTGATTACAAATTCCTAACTGGGCAGGTCATAGAGGGTGGTCACTTCCCAGGCCTATAGCTTCCTTAGCAAAGGTTAATCTTTACCTTAAGTGAGTTCTGTCCATTTTTCTTATGCATCTAGGATAATATATTCTTGAAATGCTATAGTAATTTTCTTTTCCTATCCCTCGAAGGCATGATTGCTGGCACCAGAGTACAAGGGCACGAGACCACAGAACCCCTCCTTGTTGTCTTGCTCTCACATACCATCTCTGTGTGCTGTAAATATTAAAGAACAATCTTGTACCCACCAATGTAAAAGAAAAATGTGTTTCTCCATTTCACCATCTTTCCAATCCATAGAGAGTTCCCCACTATGCTTTCTTCCACCTCCTTCACCTACCACCAATGGATTTTATGTACCTTCCTTACATCTTCTCCTTCGATTCTAATATATAAAAGAACCTGCAAAACTGCCATTCTCCAGAGCATTTGAGATCTTGCTCCCTGGCATATGTTGTCTGTTTGGCTCAAATAAACTGATAAAATTCTCTACAGGTTTGACATTTTTACATCGACAGTCTGAACGTACCACAATTTATTTATCCAGTCATCAACTGAAGGGCATCCTGGTTGCTTCTAATTTTTGGCAATTATAAATAAAGCTAATGTAAACATTCCTGTGCAAGTTTTTGTGTGGACATAAGTTGTCAACTCTTTTGGGTAAATAACAACAGGCATAATTGCTGTATCATGTGGTAACAGTATGTGTAGTTTTATAAGACACCAACAACTGTCTTCCAAAGTGGTTGTGCCATTTTTCATTCCTACCAGTAATGAATGACAGTTCCTGTTGCTACATCTTCACCAGCATTTGGTTTTGTCAGTATTGTGGAATTTGGCTAAATAGGCTTGTAGTGGCATCTCATTGTTTTAGTTTGTATTTTCCTGATGACATAGGGCATGAAGCATCTTTTCATATGCTAATTTTCTATCTGTATATCTTAATTTGGTGAGGCATCTATTAAGGTCTTTGGACAATTTTTTAATCAGGTTGTTTGTTTTCTTATTAAATTTTAAGAGTTCTTAGTTTACCATGAATAAAAATACTTTATCAGATGAGTCTTTCAAAAATATTTTCTCCCAATCTGTGGATATTTTCTCATTCTCTTAACATTGTCTCTTGCAAAACAACAACAAAAATAATTTGAATAAAGTCCAGCTTAACCATAGTCACCACCACAACCAAGATCATCTAGGTTTTTCTCCATGTTATCTTCTAGGATTTTTGTAGTTCTGGATTTTACATTTAAGTCTGTGATCCATTTGGGGTTTAATTTTGAGAAGGATGTAAGGCCTCTCTCTGTGCGTGTGTATGTATGTACGTATGTATGTATTTTTGCATGAGAATGTCCTTTTATTTCAGCAACATTTGTTGAAAAAACTATCTTTGCTCCATTGCATGGCCTTTGCTCTTTTGTCGAAGGTCATTTAACTGTACTAATGTGGGTCTGTTTTTGTTTCTGGGTTCCCTAATCTGCTCCATTGATCTGTTTGTTCTTTCAAACAGGAGGATTGGGATTGCATTGAATCCATAAATCAGGTTGGGAAGGAAGAAGTAACTTCTTGAAAATACTGAATCTTCCTACCGATAAACATGGAATACCTCTCCATTGTTTAGTTCTTTGATTTCATTTATCAGAATTTTGTAGTTTTCCTCATACAGATGTTGGACATATTTTGTCAAACTTATAGCAAAACACTTCATTTTGGGAGAGTGATAATATAAATTGTACCATGTTTTTAATTTCAAATTCTATTTTTTTATTGCTGTTAAATAGCAAAGTGATCGACTTTTGTATATAACAAAATCACAAAATGTTACTACAGGTTTACAAAGAGGCAGGAAAGTAAATGTTGCAGAAACTCACCATCCCAACCTTGATCACATTTGCCTTGGAACCCAGCCTCAAACAGTTAGATTCAACCAGCATCTCTTGGAGCCTGCCAAGTAGTAAGGGGCTCCTCTTACCGTTATATCATTTTCCCTCCCAGCACCATTCAAAGACTGACATTATTTATTCCCCTTGTACCAATGTTGAAATGGAAGTTTACAGCAGGTTCTCTCCACTCTTTACTCTCATACTAGCCTTAACACAACTTCATGGTCACCTAGAGCATTTTTATTGCAATCATTTGTTTATCTGTCAATGATTCCTAATCTACAGGGTGGAAACATAGGCAATGTGCATGAAAGTGATTTCTTTCTAGTTTCTCACCATTAAACACAATGTCAGTTGTAGGTTTTTGTAGATATTCCTTATCAAGTTGAGGAGGTTCCCCTCTTCTCTAGTTTACTGATTTCATTACTTCTTAATCAAAGAAAAAACATGAATATCCTCAAAAGTAATTTTATAGTGTACTATTATTAAAACAAGTATTACAAATAAAGAAAAACCTATTAAAAATCTAAATGAAGAAAAAACTATTTAAAAACTTAAATGATGAAAAAAATTATTTATTATATCCACTTTTGCCTCTCATAATAATGTTTTGTACCTATTTGTGTTTATGTAATTTTGCAAATGGTTTGAAAACAGTTATCATTTAATGTAATTCTCTCATTCAAATAGTGCAGCAATCCAAAATTTGTTTTGAGTCCTTATAAAGGACAAAGTAAATAAAGGTACATTAGACAGGTGATTAAATATTTAATTTTTATTTTTATTTTAAAGTTTCATTTTTATAGTAACTTGAAAATAATATTACCAAGTAGTTTTTTCTACACACTTTCTATATGTTAAATTGATCATTGCAGAAATATTATTTTAAAAAAGAATTACAACACATGATGAAGATAAAACTCCTGTTTAATCAATGAGTCCCATTATAGACAATAAACAATAAAACTACAGTTTAACAGGATGCATATATTTCAAATGATATCCTTCATGTGTAGTGCAACAGCAAAACTAGCCCAGAGATGCAATATGATCTCAAGAGATCATACTCCCCAGCTTATTAAATTATTCTTAGCTAATTTCATATTTGGCTACAATTAGAGACAGTTTTTCTTTCAGGTTCGCAACAGTCAGATATCTGTAAAACCTAAAATTTTATTTTAAAGTCTTTATAAATATAAACATGTGTTTTGCTAGTTAGAGTTGGAGGAAATGGCAAGATAGTCAGCATTTGCTGGAGGCCTAGAAGGTACTATATCCTAGGCTAGAAGTTCTCTTGCATTATCTAACTTAATTTAACAAACACCTTTGGCAATGAGCAAATCTGCTCTCATATTTACAAGTGATATCGATGAGGTAAGCATTACAAAATCTCATTCACACTTTACTATTTGCTATAGTACTACATATGAAAGTCAAATGCATTTTATCACAAGATTCGATTGTCTTGATGATTATCTACTTATTTTGCTGTCTGTGAGGCAATGCAAATATTAATATAATTAACCTAATTTTTGATGATTCATAATAGAAGAAATACTGTAGTACACTGGAAATTGGCTAGTCAGCCTTTTAAATGTTGTGAAGACTTTCGCATATGAAAGTCTCTCTTATACACAGTTTAGATTATCAGGATGAATATAATTGATTGGTAATATCCAGTTGTTTTCTTTCTCTTTTAAAATTACAATAAAAAAGTAAATAAATAAAATTACAATAAAATAACAGCAAATCGCTAAAAGTTATAAAACTATGATAAACAAAACAGAAGAATGATCACATGAACAATTTTAATTGAACCAGACTACAGTAATTGGATAAGAGTAGTGAATAATTTACCAGGCAGTGGACAAGTACTCTAGAATGTTCCCAAAGCAAGATGCAACTTAGAGAAAAAGCTGATTTCTCCTGAAGAAAAACCAGACTCTCAACATTCAAGGATGCCAAGTATGACTGAAGGTAAGCAGATGAGACTAAAACATAGAGCTAAATTCAAATAAATTAACTGAAATTTTTCATAAGAATCACATTCCTATCTCTAAGACTCACATCCTGGATGGTATCCCAGGGTTAACCCCCAAGCAAGATAATTCAGAGTTCACTGCTGAAGAAAGTGAAGGTTCCAAGGAAAAGTGGTATGCATTTGACTGTCCCCCTTTCACCCTGCTCCTAGATCTACCCACTAAACCAAAGATGAACAAGAAACAGTCACACTTGCATAATTTAGGACTGCCAACCACCTTTTATATCTTTATTCTTACATATGAATGGAGAGCAAAATGTCTCTTAACATTTTATAAGTTATCACCATGAAAAGCGGCCCCAGAACACAGATAATTAGTGACAAAAAAGAACAAAAACAAAAAAATAAAGGCATTCTAATCTCAGAAATATTTAAGAGACAATGTATCCAAAAAAGTAATAAAGGACCAATCATGAAATAAATCAAAGATTTAGAAAATTATAAATAAATTTCC
The DNA here is from genome assembly GCA_028627145.1 of Eidolon dupreanum. NCBI lineage: Eukaryota > Metazoa > Chordata > Mammalia > Chiroptera > Pteropodidae > Eidolon > Eidolon dupreanum. Next base: position 23,609,571 of record CM053512.1, read on the forward strand.
AAAAGAAACAAAATAAAGTTAAAAAAATATTTCAGGGAGTTTGGAAAATGTAATCAAGAAAAAACTCTCCAAAAGTCAAAAGTCAAAGAAACCAGAAGTTATGAAGGATAAAATATATTATATTTATATGATATATTATACCATATTATATTTATATGATGTTATATACCTGAATACCTGGCTTCTAGAGTGAGAAAAATTCAGCAGATTACTCAATCTTTCTACTACCAAATAGCAAAACATTTCTCAAGAGCTGCAGTTCATTAGCATCCACTAGGCACCTGGTAAATGAATGAAAAATAAAACCATGAAAGTATATAACTAAAATTTTTGAAAATGCTGACCTTAACGAAACTAAAACTTTCAGAGAAGAAAAAATAATTTAGAATGTTTAACAATAAAATTTTAAAAAATGCAAGGATGTATAAAATCTTTACCTCTCAGAACTAACTTTTTGGAAATTATCGAAACATGTTTTCTTACAAAGTGTGGAAGAACCCCTCCCCTTACCAAAAACCAAAAACCAAAACCAAAACAAAACAAAACAAAAAACAGGAAAGTTTAACCTAATAAGTAACTTCGCTAAAGCCGCACAGCTGTCTGAGTCTCCATCCATTTTGGAGAATCACCTTCACTATTATTTTGGAAATACATCACCCACCAGCTCCTCAACCTCACGTGCAGGGCCCTAAGGCCAGTTAACTGGTTCACGTGTAGGCACTCATTAGGTTGAGCCAATCAGGATATTGCCCAGGTTGGATCCTAGTAAGATTCGAACTCAACATGTTTGCTATTTTTAAGCAACGAAATGTCAAGATGTTCATACTTGACTCCATATTCTGATTTGTTGTTTGGAAACAAATAAATCTAGTTGTCTGCATAAAAGAAGAATGAGGCAAATGGTCAGAAAGAAGAGGAACAAGAAAAAAGAAGAGAGAATTCTGGTAGTGACTGACTCCTTGAGTCCAGTTTTTCCAGAGAACTAACTATCCCCTGGGGCTTTGATTCTGTGAGATATTTTGATATGTCGTTAATATCTTTGCTTTCTTCTTAAGCTGAATTTATTTGGATTATATGTGTGAAGTCATAAAAGAGTTATGTATTTCAAAATTTTAGACAAGATAGCACTATTCTAGCATAACTTAATTCTTAAACATAGGCAGCAATTAATGTTATGTATGTTTTATATAATGAAAGTTCTTCAAGAATGGACAGCTTTTCCCCTAAGCCTCAGAAGTACAATACAGCATATTAAGTTTAAGTAACTTAAAAGAGAAAATGCACAAACCTCTATGATTATTAATATTATTAATATTTTCCCTTTAATATATTTGTATAGCAAGTGTATATTAATTAGTATTCTGTTTCTCAGTCATGATTTGCTTCACTGTATTAAAAGAAATGAGCAAAATATATACCTCCTATAAAATAATTAAAATGCTCCAAATTACAAACTAAATTGCCAAACCTGAGATGAAATGTCAAAGGGCATGACCAATTATCTGTGACATTTTATTTGTAGTTAAGGCTATAAATTGTTCATGATGAACTCTTGAAAAAGATGCTTAAATGTCAAATACTAGAGTTGTAAGTTCTATATTAATTGCTACTTCTCTAATCCATACTTTTTCACATTTGTTATCTTTCTACCATTTAACATTATCTAGGTACATTTGACTCCTTACACTTTTAATTCAGGTGTGAATACATACAGAAAAATAATTCATGTAGCAGTAACTGACCAAAAACAGTTAAAATGAATACATTATTTGATAATATTGACCATAATTTAATTCGTTCAATCTCATTGTCAAAGAAAATATGAAATAATCAACTAAGTTTCAAAATATGTAATAAAAAGAATTGTAGACATATTGTTAGACACCACTGAATTGGAATCTGACTTTTACTTGTGCCTGCAGTTTACGTGTTCCTCATGGAAATCTGACATTTCACTTGATATAAGATAAAATTTGGTAAAATTAATTGCTATTAACCTATTAACTATCTTTGACAATTACCATCTGATGTGTGTCTTAAACAAATTGTCATATCCTGCTAATTTTTGGAGAATTCTTTTATTATTAATACTGCTGTTAAGAATTTTCTCAGTTAAATAACGAGAAGGTTTATAATGTTCTATAATAAAAAGCTCTATTTTATGTTTGACACCCTGCTAAATTTATTAAAAATATTTAATTAAAAATCAATCCAAATCTTATTTTGGAAGGTATTAACAAAATGATTTGTAAGTTTATATAGGAGAAAAAATATGAAATTATAATATATGTTAAAGAGATGTTTCAAGGTGTTCTGTTTGTATGACAGATTTTCCATTTAAAAAAAAAAAGCTTATTTTATCACTTATACAGAATGATTTCCAAATAAAAAAAACATTTCAAATATAAAAACAAAAAATATGAGAATACTCAGAATTGAAGAGTCATTTTAAAGAAAAGAAAACCAGAAGTTTTAAAAAAAAAAGAATGACAAACTAGACTGCATAAATATTAGAAAATTTAGCATAAAATTTAGCATTCTAAGTAAAGTTAAAAGGCAAATGGTAAACTGCAGGAAAATATTTGTTTCACATGGTGAATAAGAGAAACATAAAATCACCACGATACAAAGAAATCCTTCAAATTATTTAAAAATGTGTCCAACAAGAAAAAGTAAAGGAAAACCTGGGGAATTGTTCCTGCCATGGCACAGAATCTTTACACTTCAATTTCAAAATGAACATCTAAAATGCCAAATATTTTTAAATGCAGTATAAAATGTATACCGGTATATGTATTTCTTAGTATATTTTGCAATTTTCTTAAAGGTCTCAGATTTCACAACCTTCAGTATCCTCTTCTTTTCCTCTCTACATCTCTTTTTCTTCCTTCTCACTTTCATCTATTTCAGCATTTCAAATTCCCTTGCTTAAGTAGCAGAGCAGAATATTATTAACTGACCTATGTTGATTCTTTTATAATTTCTTATTCTTATAAGGAACAGGTTAAGCTTTTTTATTGCATTAAATTATCTAATCAGCAGAAACCGAAATGATTTATTTTAGATATCAGCATGAGCCTGCATTATAATAGTTCGCCCAAGAGTAAATTATTATTAATTTTTAATTGGGTATCAAATAATTGAAACTAAAGCATCTGGTAGAGATTTGAATTTATGAGAGACTCTATTAGTGCCCTCCTGCACATTCTGATACATGTGGCCAGATCAGGAACACCTTTATGCTAGTAGAACTTGGTCAAATGAAAGGGAACTGTTAACTTTCCCTTTTCTCTATTTCTTTCATTTCTTCTTCCAGATCTGTTCAACTCTGAGTTAGGGATGGGTCAATGAGCTTGTTCAGACTTGACTACCACACACACACACACACACACACACACACACACACACACTTTCCTCAGAATGAGGCCATGCTTTCTTGCTAATTTGTTCTCAATTCTATTTACAGACAAGCTATTTAATATATTTGCAAATCTTTAAATAAGTAGGATGAACCTGTATTTTTTATCTTGAATGTCTTTAAATGATTTTAATATTGAATATAGGACTTTTTAAAACATGTAGCAAATTTCTCTAACAATTTATATAGCTTTATAGAATGTCTTGGGAATTTGAAAATTAAATGTAAAAGCGTTAAAAAATATATATTACAGCACCTAACTTTAGGAAATGTGCTGAAGATACATTAATAATTCTTGTAACTTTCTCAAATTTCTTTAGAAATGCTATCATCAGTTCTACTTTGAGGAGATAAATTTTTAAAATAATCTAAAAGTATCATCAATCACATTAGCAACTTCAAATGTGTACCTTTAACTTGGCCTAAGGTTAAGTGGCTTTTCCAATTACTTGTATATTTTATACCTATGGCTATATCTTTCTTTCTGTTTCCAATTAAAAAAAAAAAGTTGTTGTTCAGGTATTTCTTAGGCATTTGTAAAACGTTAGATAGGATTCCATCGCTATTGCTGTCAGAGACAAAAAAAAAAAAAAAGAAAAGAAAAAAAATACTTCAGGGGTAGATAAGACCCATGTTGAATTACTTTGTTTCAGAAGGGCTTTAAATATGTTTCTCAATGCAATAAAACATGTATATGCTTTCAGATAGTAAAACCATCCCCTTTACCCTCTAGACACACACATGAACTTTATTTTTGCTATAAGATTGTTTTTATCATTGCTGTAGAGTTATGTGTGATTTTTATCTATTTCTAAATTGTATGATATGCTCCTAGAAAGCTGAATTATAGTTCCAGATATATTTGTTTCTGTCCCTTTCTTTTCAGAAAATAAAAGTATTCATTATTTCTCTTTAGTGGGAAAGAGAAAGGAGAGAAATGTTACAGATATGGCTCACTGAAATGCTGACCCAAAGGAAGGCTGTATGAACTATGAAACCAGAAGGACAGAGTAAATATGAAGTGTATGAATAAGGCTGATTGGTTTTAAAGGGGTGGGACATAATAGGCACAATTAAGGCTTAAGAAAGGCTAAAAAAGTGTGAAATTATAAAAGTAAAGCAGTTTCAGGAGATAAAGTATTTCTGGATGTGGCAAAGCTTTGCATCTTAGAAGTATATGAGAGATAATATTCCAGAATAAGACCCTGCACACAGACCAAAGGGCAAGAACATTCATTTTTAATCTCCACAGCTCCAGCAAGTTCATAAAGAGGAAAAATAGGCAAATGTATTCATCATTTTATCCTCTGATATTAATTCCCTGAGGAAGAAGTATATTTGACTGCAGTGTGGGCATGTTGTGAAAGAATTACTCATTAAGATCTGATCAGCCATCAACATCTTAGTGTGGTCACATTGTTTTACAGATAAATTTCTAAAGGGCTTTATGGAAAGGCTAAGCGTCAGTCTGGATCATCATATGAGTTGGTCTGGGATAATCTTAGATACATTTCTAAGATTCTTTGAGCCTGATCTGCCATAGGTCAATTTTCTCACTCACTTTCCTTTATATAAGAGGCATAAGTAGGCAGCTGTAACTTTCCGGTCCAGAAGGAGACAAATGAACCTTTTTATTTTAAACTGCTTCCCCAGCACATCTTTTTTAATGTAGCTGGATCAAACTAACAAGCAATGAAATTTTAATGCTTTCATGCACGTCAACTGCCCACTGGTCACTGGGGTCTTCTTCACATTAGTTTGAATGCATTAATCTGTTTTAGTTCTCTCCTGGCACTGTTGAAATCCCACTCTGACTTCAGTGTACTCTTATACTTTATTAGTAGGGCAGTGTGCATGCAAAGACATGCAGCTGCACTATTCAATTCACAGTTAAAAATGACTCTTACCCATTTAAATTTTTGTAGGTTTTACCAGAACACTTTCTAAAAAAACAATGGTTTGATTATTTGCAAACACACTGGACAAACATCAAAAGAAGGAATTATTTTTCTATATCAGAAAGGAATTCATACACTTTAAAGGGGGAAATTTTCATCTAAAGCAGATAAGAAGTAATTTATATGTGCTCATGTAAAGTTCATAGGAAAATATTTCTCTGAATTTTTTTACAAATAAAAAAGATAGTGGGAAAAATTAATAGAGTGATTTAAAATTAATTTTAACTTTATTAAATCTTTAGTTCTTTATTGTAAGCACTAATTATGTGTACAAAATTGAAAAAAATATTTCCAGCTGACTTTATAGCTTTTATACTTAAAATATCATGGGTTACTTAAATTAAGTCTAAGCAACGCTTTAACATACTGTCAATCATATTTACCTTTAATTTAATACCTCAGAGTAATTTGATGTTGTGAAATAAGAAAACAGATTGTATAACTGAATCAATAAATTTTAATTATTTTTATGTTGAGCAATTGTTAACACCGATGTGAAGCACAAAACATTTTCTTCATATATCCCTGCCAGTTTACTTCAGGACTCCAAATCTGTGCTGTGTGATAGTCATTTTCTAGCTCACCCTAATTATGTTAGTGGGCTTCAATAGGTAGAGTAAGTAGCGCTATATTAGAAAGTAATTGCTTTGGTGTGGGGGAAAAAAAGCTAGAAAAAGAAAACTAGACCACACTGAAGCATCAACAAGAAGCAATAACTATTCAAACATGAGGAATTGTAGAATGTACTATTAAATATGATTGTCATTTTCCTCTTAAGGTTTTTCTAAAAAGGATAAAGTTTCTGAGGTGGAAAGAGAAAATAAGTCCTCTAGTGAGCTTGGTGCCTTTTATGAATATTTTAAAATATTTTACTTAAAAATAAAATATAGATTCAGAAAGCTGTGCAAATAAATGTGTAGTTAAATTAATAACCAAAGTAAAGCACCCTTTTGGCTTTTAAAAAATATAGTGGCCCCTTTCTTCCCCAGGCACCCAGATTAAGAAATAAAACTTCTAGAGCTATTCCAAATACTCTTCCATGTGGCCATTCTAATCATAAATCCCTCTTCCCACAAAAGTAACCAATATCTCTATTTTTACAGTAGCCGCTTCTTTGAGTTTCTTTATATTTTTACCAAAGGTATATCTCCACACGCGATAGTTTAATTTCCCTTTCATAAAATTTAATATAGCTTTTAAATTACTACAAATTATTTTCCATATATAAAATGAGATAGACATACTGGTTTGGATAGGTTTTAGTCAGGTTACCAGATACCAAAATCCCCAAAATAATGATGGCCTATGAAACACATTTATTTGTCATACATAAAAAAGAGTTGGAGATAAATATCATAGCCTCCTTTGACCTCACTGTTTTCCCTTCCTAGATTATGGTCCAAGATGGCTATTCAATTTCTGGCAATTGCATCTGCAATCTAGCAGCCAGAAGTTATAAGGACAAAAAAGTATGTCCTCCCCGACTTTAGAACGAATTCCCACACACTCCTCTTTGTAGATTACTGGCTAGAACTTAGTCATATTTCCATTTTTAATTGCAAATCACTCTGGATAATTTAATAGGCATTCAGGAAGACTCTCCATGCTCATAAAAATTCTATTACAAAGGGCTACTAGAATTCCCTAAAGCTGACTGCATCTTGAGCTATACACACACCATTTCTGCCACATAGGGAATCCCTCCGTGAAAAGATCCACCAAAAATGTTTTCGAGTAACTCCATGCAGATGAAATTAAGTATGTCTAAGTAAGTTCTGTTCATCAGGCCTAGAGAAATTATCTGCAATGAAATGTCAATATATCATGTAAGAGTAAGGATAAGAAATCAGTAAAACAAATATTTTCCATTCAGAGAGGAAATAATGGAAAATACACAGCCTTCATAAGTCAAGAGCTATTATGAAACATGCAGAGATGGGAAGAGTGAGGAACAGCTCTCCTGGTGATGATGTTCCTATGTTTCTCCACGTGCAGGGACCTGATCCAGCTCCCTGGGTGAAAATCTAACTGCCTTGACTGGCGGATTTGCATTTTGTGATTTTCTTCCTTGCCTTAAAATTTCCATGACCACACCTTTTACGGGTCACTTCCTTCTTGTGCATTTATTGAGTCCCAGACATTGCTTAAAAACATTGACAGACCAAACACTTTTCTTTCAAATATAATTCCCTCACAAGCTTAGCAATCTTCAAGTTATTTCCTTGTGTGGAATTTCACTTCTATGTGAACACATTCAAAGACCTAATGTGTAAATTTATTTTAAGCTTGAAAATGCTTGTGTTTCACTTACTACACTGATCTTCGTCCATTTTTCTCTCTCAACTTACTGACCATTGCTTTACAATCATAATGGATTTTAAATGAATCCCTCAATCCAATTTTATATATTAATGTGATTCTATAGAGATTCTTGGGATTAAATTTGGGGGGTAAGCAGTGGGAATGGAGTAATATTTTGAAGACTTCATGCATACATACCTAAATGAATAGTGGTTATTCATTTTTTTGATTGGATTTAAGCAATAGAAAGATATGAGATTGGTTCATATATGGCCATAGAATCTGTCTGCTGAGGTTTTGATGTAATTACAGATGGGTTTAACTGCAATGGAGATGCTACATTGATCTTAGCATCTTCTGTGTACACGTTTTTTGGTAACAGCTCAAGAAGCAAACTGAGAAAAAATTGTTTTTCAATTAAAAAATACAGATTAAAAGAAATACTCTCTCCCTGATGTTTAAGAAAACAGATCTCATCCAGTTTTTTGAGGGAAACTAAGAAACAAAGTTAGTTATTAACAATCTGCAGTTTGTCATAGGAAATATTAAAAATAAAATATAATACAAACTGCCTACTGTTCCAAAAATTAAGTATAGAACACATAAATTTGAAGATATATTTTCTCCCAGCACCAGTTTTAGAATTAGAAGTCATTGAAACATAGATCTTAGCTGATTAACTGAGGCATTTTTCCTCCAGAATTATAATCCTAGGAAAATTGCCTTATAGGCCTTATGCAGACTTTATGTTTCTCTCAAGCTGGGACCTAATAATTCTGTCACATAACTAAATGTCTTTAGTGTAATAAAGTTATAGAGAAAATATTTTAATAACCAAACTATTTAAAGTCTCTTTCTACAGGTACACAATACAATGCAAAATGATCCATTTTCTTTAAAAGAATTTAAGTTTTTGAAAGCTCTATACTCACCTCCCTCATAATTCTAGAAGTATGGTATTTTTTTCACACCTAAAATTTGTAAGAGTGTATATGAAAGGAACTTTAGATTTTGATCTCTTCGCTAGTATTTAACCAAAACTAAAACCAAACTTGATTTTAATTTAGTTTGGAGAAGTGAAGATCAAGGGAAAAAATATTCAATTTTAAATAAGTAGAAGGAATCAGACAGACAGTCACAGAGATGATTAAGTTCTTCTATGTAGCCTTAAAGGATAACAGTGGCCTGGAATGACCAAGGTGACTAGATGACAAAACCAAGTGTGAATGCAACAGGGAGGTATATTGTGTTCAGTACAATAAAGAACTCAAACAGCAAACAAATATAAATACTGCTTTTTTCATCTGAATAGTTAAGTAAAAAAAATAATGAAACTAATTACATCAACCCTATAATGTAGTATTATACTATATTATACTTCAGATATATACTTTGTAGTGATTATCTTAAAGCCATCTTTTTACATGTTTACACTAATACTATATATTCATATCCTAACATTTAGCATGTTTTTAATTTTAATAGCTAATATTTAAATATAAACTATTATGACTTGGATATGTAGCTTATCTTATTCAACTATTCTCCTACCATTATTATAAATTTAGTGTATATGTAAAGCTGCTCTAATGAAGAAATCACCCTAATGTAACTAAAGCAAAGTAGAAAATAACACTATCTCATGTAACAGTTTAGACAGGTAGGGAGCTCTGCTCCACATGGCCATCTTTGGACTCAAGTTCTTATCTTGTTGTTCAGCTCTCTCACAGCTTTGTACTTATCTGCATGATTGGAGCTGTGTCAATTATATAAATGAAGAATTGGGGGTGAAGGAAAGACAATTAGAGGGCATAAAATTTCCACCTAAACAAGTACCCTTACCCTTTTATCAACATTCCATTTGTAAGATCTTAGTATGCAGTTACATTTGCTTAAGTAGGAAACTGGAGAATCTTGTCTCTAGATTTCCTGCCATGGAGAAACTAAAGTTACCATTATAGATGAAGAAATCAGCAAATCTGGGGAAGATTCATTTGTTCTCTGCTGTACTTTGTATCTTTATCACCAAATTATCTGTGCACACTGTTCTCACACAGAATACACTGTCTCCATTACCAGTAACCCATTGTCCCACCTGCTAAATTCATATAGCTCAGACTTCAGTATTTCTGGTTGATGAACATGCTCTCCATCAAGTCCAGATTGGGCCACAGTGACTTGGATTGCCACTAACAAAAAAGACAAGATATCTGCCCACCATACACACACACAGTAGGTAAAATGGTGGGTAAGAAAAGCAAAACGGCAATAATAATTTCCACATACTAAATGGAAACACAGGGGACACACAGTAGTGAGACCCAAGAAAATCCCTGACCAAACAATGAAGCACCTTGGTTACACCTTTTTAAATCCCATGATTTTTCTCTTTGGATATAACTTTCTTGTTCATTTTGTCTATGACTTAAGCTTTGTCCACTTCCTGATTTTTTATTGTGCAGTTTCCCAGGTGGCTATATCTGAGATGGGTGACTGTAAACTCCTTTTGAGTTTGCAAGATTTGCAAACAGTTTCTGGAAATGTGGGTTTGAGGTCCAGGTAGTCCAGCCATTTGGTTTCTTTGATAATATTTTTAACATTCATTTTTTCATAGAAACCTATACTCACTATGATCTTTCTACTCATTTTCTCAAATTTTCTGTTTTATTTTACAACTTCTGTCTTCACCTATCTTTATCTCCTCTAGTTTACTAGCAGTAGCCTTGAGGCCATCTGAAACAAGCTTAAGAAAATAACACCTGATTCTGACTTTTTACGGTCCACAGGATCATCCACACACCCAGGATGCATGTCCCCGTTTTTCAAAGCTGGCATAGGTCCTCATTCTTAAGAAAGTGATAAGAGAAAAATGATAAGTAATTTCTTTTTAGCTATGTAATGTGAAATATGTGAACATTGTTTCTGCTCATATTCTGTTAAAGGGAATTTACTCAAATAGCAGATCTCATTTAAAAAGAAAGCTAGGAAATTTAGTCTCTATTTGGATGGCCTTGTACCTAGAAAAAAACTATAATATGATAATGGAAGAACAGATTTAGGGAAATATTAGGTAGCATGTCTCATTTGGTATCTAAGTTATTTCTTTTTCACTTATCAATAACACTATAACAAATTTATGAAATTAGTTTACTATATATTTGAAGCACTGATATTTTTAAAATAAAGCAGAAAAACATTTTAATGTTTTTAACATTATTTTTAAATTGCATATTAATATTTTTTCAATAGTCTTTGGCTTGGCAATATATCCATATCTATAAATGATAAAAGATGGGTCTACATTAATGATTTAATTTGCATACACTAGATAACTACTGAGATTACAAATTTTTCATGCATGTTAACTAGTTGACTAGAATATGCTGTTGGTATATTTCTTAAGGATGTGTGTGAGATATTCACATAGGATAGTTATTTTTATCAGTGTTCAATTGTCCATTTTATGTTATTGGTTATATTTTATCTCCAATTGTGAAATTTGGCAGTTTTCTTTTATTTTTTTTCCTCTGTAACATTTAGATTAAAATGTTTTCTTTTTTTCCCTCTATTTAAGCTGCATTAATAATATCAAAGTCTGCTACATAACATATTCTGCTTTGAAAGATTTACTGGATGGTGATCTAAATATATATTATCTACAAATTGTCAGTTGGTTACTACATTATCATGATTAATTTAATACATATTTGCCCATAAAGGCACAGCGCCTACTATTTTATATTCAATTATCTAGGTAAGAATTGAAATCTTTTCAGGATTCAAGTTGGATCTTTGTCAGCATATGTTGCCCACAAACAAACAAAAACAAACATCCTACTTTAGATACCATGTTAGAGGGCAGATGATGGATGTTGCTTTGAGTGAAATTCCTAGTATTTAGCTTTCCACAAATTCACTAGAGAGATTCTAAGATCAGTGATTAGAATGGGAATAGAAGTTGGCCAACTTCTGAAATCTTGCCAAGATTTTAAAAACTTATGAAAGTAATATATATTTACTACAGAATGTAAGAAAATATAAAACCACAGTCAGAAAAACAAAGCATGGCAATATCTTGTAGAATTTTTCTTCAAAGAGATTCCTTATTAACTATAAGCTATTGAATATATTATTTAATGTCTAGTGGTTGGTTACCTTATCTTTTAAAAGTGGATATTAAGAGTAAGTTAATATTGGATATCAGCCCCTTACCAGAGCCATTGTTTACGAATATCATTTCCCATTCAGTTCGTTGCCCCTTTGTTTTGTTGATGGTTTTTTTTGCTGTGCAGAAGCTTTTTTGTTTGATACAGTCCCATTCATTTATTTTTTCTTTTACTTCTCTCGCTTTCAAGGTTAAATTCATAGAATCCTCTCTAAAACCAACGCTCATGAATTTAGTACCTATGTTTTCTCCTCTGCAATTTCTTGTTTCAGGTCTTATATTTAGTTTTTTGATCCATTTTTAATTAATTCTGATGTATGGTGAAAGATAGCAGTCTAGTTTCATTCTTTTGTATGTGGCTTTCCAATTTTCCTATTTATTGAAGAGGCTTTCTTTTCTCCACTATATATTTTTGGCTCCTTTACCAAAAATAATTTGCCCATTTATATGTGGGTTTATTTCTGGGCTCTCAATTCTGTTCCATCAGTCTGTGTGTCTGTTTTTCTGTCAATACTATGCTGTTTTGATTATTGTTGCTTTGTAGTATAATTTGAAGTCAGGAAGTGTGATACCTGCAAACTTGTCCTTTTTTTTCTCAGGACTGCTTTGGCTATTCAGGGTCTTCTGTGATTTCATACAAAATTTGATTTTTTTTTTTTGTATTTCTTTAAAAAATGGCATTGAGATTTTGATAGGGATTGCATTAAATCTATATATTGCCTTGGGCGATATGGCCATGTTAACTATGTAGATTCTTCCAATCCAATGCACATGGAATATCTTTCCATTTTTTGTGTCTTCTTCGATTTCTTAAAATAATGTCTAGGGGCTAATATCCAAAATATATAAAGAACTCATAAAACTCAATGACAACAAGAAAACATGATCCAATTAAAAAATGAGCAGAGGACCTAAACAGGACTTCTCCTAAGAAGACATACAAATGGCCTACAGACATATGAAAAGATGCTCAACTTCACTAGCTATTAGGGAAATGCAAATCTAAACCACAATGAAATATCACCACACACTTATAAGAATGACTATCGATAATAGGACAAGTAATAACAAGTGTTAGAGAGGTTATGGGGAAAAAGAAATCCTCATACACTTCTGTTAGGAATGTAAATTGGTACAGTCACTATGGAAAACAGTATAGAGGTTCCTCAAAATATTAAGAATAGAGTTACGATATGACCCAGCAATCCCTATCTACCTAAAAAAGTTAAAAACATTTATCCATAAAGATCTATGCACTCCAATGTTCATAGAAGTGGCCAAGACATGGAAACAAGACATGGAAGTGTCCTTTGATAAATGGTTGGATAAAGAATATGTGGTACATATATACAATGAAATATTATTTAGCCATAAGAAGAAATGAGATACCGCCATTTGTGAAAACATGGATGGATCTTGAGATAATTATGCTACGTGAAATAAGTCAGATGGAATGTGTTGAGAACCATATGATGCCACTCATATGTGGGATACAAAACTGAAAGCAGCAAAGGAACAAGACAAACAGAACACTCTTGAGACAGAGAACAATTTAGTGGTTACCACTAGGGAAAGAGGGGAGGAAGGGAGGTAGATAAGGGTAAATTGGGTCAAATATATGGTGATGGAAGACTTAACTTTGGGCAGTGAACACACATGCAATATGCAGATGATGTATTATTAAACTGTACACTTGAAACTTATATAATTTTATTAACCAATGTCACCCCAATAAATTTAATAAAAAAGAGTAAGTTAATTTTATGCTTTATGTAATAACTAAATAAATATTTGTAAAGTTTTTAAACTTTATCTGGCATGTGTACCAGTTTAAAAATTCAGGCTTCACAGGAATTAGTTTATAAATCCCAGTCCTAACACATGATAGATATGTGATTTTGGAAATCACTTAAACTGTCCATAGTTAACATTTATGAAAATGTTATCCCAGAATACCACCTTCACTTGGCCATGAATATTTAGTAAGGAAATATCATACTTCAGACATTGTTTTAGGCAGTAGGCATGCATACAACTATGAGCTCAACAAGACAATCTTCCTTCTTACTAATTCTAATGGCATATTAGAAAGTATTAAGCAGTATGAAAAAAAAGTGATAAGGGTATGCAAGGAATTGGAAGATTGTGTACAATTTTAAATTTAAGAATCAGAGAAAGTCTCCATGAAAAGGTGTACTTTGAGCTGAGGGAGAGAGTGCTATCTATACAGTTACAATGCAAAGAAAAGAACAGGATGAAGGCCCTAACTTGCTTGACACTTTCAAAGAAGGGCAACAAGAGAAGAACGTTGAGAAAAAGTAATAAGGAAGGAAGGAAGGTGGAAAGAGAAAGCCAGACTGTGAGAAAAGATCTTGGCTTCAATTCTGAGTTGGGGCATGGTATTAAAGAGTCCCAAAAAGAGGATTCATATAATCTGACATGTTTTTAAAGGATCACTCCAGCTGCTTGAGAAAATATGGTAAACCAATAAAAGTGTTAGCAGAGAGAAAATTGAGAGATGTTAACTCAGCCAAGGAACAACTATGATTTAATCTGGGTTGGTTGGTGCTGCTTCTCTCAGTCCAGCCTGTTACGGTTATGGAGGCTGCCATGTTCTTTTACTTTTTTTAGGCAAGGCAACCCGTGGTTGACCTCACAGATTGCAAGGACCTTGTCAACTTACAATCCCTTATTTTTTAAAATTTTTTACTCCTACAGCACCTGGTTTTCCTAGGTGGTCTCCCATCCAAGTACTAACCAGGCCCTACCCTGCTTAGCTTCCGAGATCAGATGGGATCAGGCTTGTTCAGGGTGGCATGGCCGAAGACTGCCATGTTCTTAAAACTCATCTCACCTCTGCCATCCTGGACACAGTTAATAGACCCAGGCGCTAGCCATCCAATTCAGATCAGAGCATTCTGAGTGTTTTACTGTTTTTTTAAAAAATTGTATTAGATGAATATGCTAATACTTCTCTATCAATGATAGCTTCAAAATGGTGGCATATAAAATTTATAAGTTAATTGCATGAGCTTCACCACAGCAAAGAAGAAAGTAGTTGATAATTGAGCCTGCATTCCTTTTCTAGTAAATGCTCTTTTCTAGCTCAATGTTAAGCCTGTGACGAGGGACCTTCAGGTTGTTCTATGCTTATACTGAGAATTTTAAAATCTGAAAACCAGGAGGAAAATGACACTGTTCTACTCCTCCCTTCTTCCCTAGTCACCCATATTCCAGAATAAAGAAGATTTAGTCATCAGGAGACTTTTGCACTTGTGGAGACAACCAGGTCTGTTAACCTAGGCCTGCTGCTTATTCATAGCCTGGGCCATAAATTTGGCTCAGGAAGTAGTAAACAGGTGACTTAATTTCATGCCATGATTTGTACACCCCCTTAATGTATTTTGCTATACTCATAATTTAAAATACCAATGTGACTGTTTCCCATTCTTATGTTTTATGATACTTCAAAAAGTAATGGGGTCCCTACTCATTCTATTTTACCAGATGTTCCCAAGGAATGACTTTATAATATTCAAGAAGAATATTCTTTAATAAGAGTAGGCAAAATTCCTGTCACAGCAGTGATTAAAAAAATTCTAGATCATTTGGTAGGAATATTAAGGTAAAAATTAATAAATGAGATGAGTGGTTGAAATATCTTTTTTTTTCAGAATTTGTTAAGATAAAATCAATGCTTTGCTCATAAGCTGCTTAAAGTATTTTGTACTCAATATGTGCAACATGTACATTTATCATTTAGGTAAACAATGAAGAAAACCTGAGCATTCTTGATGGCAATTGAGACTCTGATGGGATCTGCTGTATACTTATTTTAGGTGATGAGTATAAGCTTTACAATGGCCCTTACTGCAAATGGAATATGATGTTAATGCACATTTGGCTTTTTAAAAAGAATCTCCTTTTCTACTAAATGGACATTGGACAATCTGAAGTCAGTGATCAACACACAACAAAACAGTGGGCATCTCATAAGATTAGCCTTACTTTAAAAATTAATGGCATTTAAATTAAGCAGTGATAGCAATATTTGGTTTTAATACTAAAAGGTAAAGGGTCTCTATGTTTAAGTATGTTCCTTTTCAATATTACCACTGTGCATTATTAGTTCACTTTTTCAGACTGAATTTGATTGGCTCAGAAAGCAATATTTTATTGTTTTTACCATCCTAAAACACTTTCAAATGTCATTGAAACTTCTGTAACATTCTGGACCATTTTTAAACCAAAATGTGTGTGTGTGAGTGAGTGAGTGTGTGTGTGTGTGTGTGTGTGTGTGTGTGTGTTTAATTCCCTTCTATTTGCTTCTTTTCTTTCTTGAATGGATATAGCTAAAAAAGTTAAAAAATAATTTTATCATATTTTAAGGTCAAATCATATTGTAACCCTTAAGTTTGTGAAGTAGGATTATCTGCTCTGTCAATGATAAGAAAAAGCATACTAGTGATTATGTTTTTCTTCATTATAAAGATATAGGTGAGAAATCTCAAGAATGAAAAGGAAAAAAGAAGTTATCTCAAACGCATTTCTCAGAACTAAAAGACTGAAGACAGCATTTTATAAATTAAATTGCAAAGTCTTTAGAGTCAGAAACCTTATTATTTTACATATCTGCTAAGTATCATGACTTTTCAAAAGAATTAAATTATCCTGTAATAATGGTAAAACATTTCTTTAAAACAAAATGTGGCTTCATGAGATAAATAAATTTTATCTTTCCTCTTTGTTGATAAGTTGACATAACCTTTCAAGATAACTCTATGAAATGTTTTGTTTTAGAATTACTTTGCAAATAATTAGTAAAATATCAACAAATTAATTCAAGAAGAAAGGTTTATATCTAATCTAATAATTCCATGAAGGAGTAACAGGTTGGATAAAAGATGGAGATACTGTAAGATTGTTTATAGAGATAATGTTGAACTCAAGAATAAAGATATATAGGTCAGTTTGACTCATATCCTAAACCTTACATTCTTTATTTTTTGTCTTTAAAAAGATAAATAACATATATTAAGTACAGATCCTTTCAGACATTTTCTAATTGCTTTGGTGAATTTCAACCCATTAATTCTATTGTAATATACTGAAAGTCTTATCTTCACTTCTCATTAATCAAAGATGATTCTGTGTCTCATTGTTCCTCTTCAACCTATATCCAACCACAAACCTGGTTAATCTAACAGTTATATTCTCTTTTTTAAAAATAATTATTTGCAGTGACATCTATTGCCATAGCTATTTCATGGACACATCCTAAGCTTTACTTGTAAACATTTCAAATCTAATATTTCACCTTCATATACTTCAGAATCCTCCTTGATTTGTTCTCAGCAAGTTGAGTGATAATGAGGATGATGACCATCACCATCACGATCAATTAAATTTCATCTGGACCTAAACCCTGATCTTTGTACTGTGACTTTATTTATCAAGTGCACCCTGACTTCACTTCTGCAGAGGATGCGTCCCATGCTTCTCCTAGATCCCTAGTAACCCCTCATGGGCCATTCTCAACTCTTTGTGGATTTTACCAAGGAGACTATGCTAGGTCTATTACAGCAGCTTTGCATGAAAAACTGGAAGTGCCTGGGTGGGTATAGGATAGCTCTTTGCAAATTATTGGTGAAGGGCATGAAATCCAGATCCCTTGCCTCAACGCATGACAAAACCAGTAATAAAATTAATGCCCCAGAGCTTCCTATAGAGGTAGATGAAGAGCAATTTTCACCTAAAATCATATTCTTGCTGGGCTATTACTCTCCCTCTATTTCCTTACCAGTTTCTCCTGAGTGCAATTAATTAATAGATCACTTACATAGAATCCTTGTTTCAAAGTCTGCTTCCAGAGAAGTCTTATTCCAAAAATGATGAATTGCCTACATCATTTAAACTACTAATTTTCCTTTAAATCAGTTATCACTACTTGACACCCATACATACACTCATCATTTGCACATATGCACACATATCTGTTTTGTTTGTTTTCTTGCTGCATAAGCAGTATCTCCCTTAAACCCAATGGCTAGCTTTTATGTAAACAGTGCCCTATTCTGACCCCTCTGGCAATGTCTTTCTTTATGAAATAAAAAATCCACGGAGCTAAAGTGATTTGCCCATCCGAACCTTACATCAATTTCCTAATCAGATGTGTTATCCCACAGCTCCAGTCCCAGAGCCCACATGGGCTTCTTCTCTGGGTCTCTTCTCTCAATGGCAGACTAAGGCTCGTGCTTTTTACCCTCTTCTCCAGTGGTGAAGCAGGGTGCAAAACTGTACCTGTTGGCAGAGGAGGTGGTGTATAGATAGGGGCTGACAACATGTTCGTGAGACTCCTCTTAGTAACAAGATTAAGCACGAGTTAAGGAAAGAAGAAAGGTTGAAGAAGAATGGAGGATTCCATTTATTCCATTTTGTCTTTTGCATGACCTGCGGAAGTGATGATTAATTCAAAATAAGGGGGAAGAGGTGAAACAAAAAGAAAGGAGTTTAAAAGGATATGGCCACACTCACCTCCTCTGTAACATAATATTATTCAGTTGGGCACCAAATGTAAATTATCCTACTTTAAATGTAAATCATCTTTATCATGAAGTGAATAAGTGTGTGTGTGTGTGTGTGTGTGTGTGAGAGAGAGAGAGAGAGAGAGAGAGAGAGAGAGAGACAGACAGACAGACAGACAGACAGACAGATAGAGAGAGAGAGCTGAGACTAGATTCATATCAAGCATTTCTGTTTAGCAAAGACAGGTTCCCTCCATCCACTGCAAATGACCAACCCAGTTCCAGATAGTAAAAAACTGTCACTTCAGCTGCCTCCATGTTCTAATTTTTCTTTTACCCAATAGACAAGTGTATAGGAAGTAAGTTCACTGGCATCAGAAGTCCAGTAACATATCTTTTTGCTACAGTTAGAATTTACTGAAAGTTTGTGGAAGCCACCACTTCAGAAACACTGCAGTGTGTTTGTATATGTCAAACATATATTCCTCTTTTAGAATATTTATCCTTCACAAACTGTTGTTAAACATTCTGACAATGATTTTATTCTGCCTCAAACTGTCAACAAAGAAAAGACAAAGAGACCGAAAAAAAGCTAAAAACTAAAACCCACAAACAAAAAGATAAAAACTATGGATATGGTATTCACTTCACTGTCTGTCTTAGAAGGTAAGACTTAGTCCCAAAATATACTCTTATTTATTATTATATAAAATTAATTGTCACTCACAGTGCCTCCCAAGGAGGTTTAAAATGTGATGACAACTCACCGATCTCCAAGATGCACTTGTTCTAGCTTCTCCTAACTAGTGTGACAGAATGGCACTAGGTGCCTTCCATTTAGAGTAAGAACAATTGCCTTTGAATTGACGTTTCCCTCTGTCTTCGAAATTATCCCATCTTTTGGCAAGAGAGGATGCTCCTACAGTCTGGTTCTGAAAAAGAGCCATAGCTGTCAGCGCAGTATGGAGGGTCCTGTGGATATTTAATTATAATATTCCTAAACATAAGCATTATTGACAATAGCCAAGACATGTAAACAACCTAAATGCCCGTCAATAGATGAATGAGTAAAGAAAATGTGGATATCATTCCACTATTAAAAAGAAAGGAAATCCTGCTATTTGCAACAACTTGAATGGACCTTGAGAACATTATGTTAAGTAGAATTAATCAGACAGAGAAAGGCAAATACTGTGTGACCTCATACTGTATGTGGAATCTTAAAAAAATAAAAAAAGAGCTCACGAGTAGAGAACAGACTGGTAGTTGCCAGAGATGAGGAGTAGGGGATGGGCAAAATGAGGTGGTCTCAAGGTACAAATTGCTAGTCATAAAATAAATAGGTGCTAGAAATCTAATATACAGCATGCTGACTATTGCTAACAATACCGTACTGTATATTTGAGAGTCGCTAAGAGAGCAGATTATCTATCTATCTATCATCTATCATCTGTCTACCTACCTATCTTACATATAAAATTGTATATATAAAATCATTATATTGTACACCTAAAACTAATACAATGTTATATGTTAATTATATCTCAATAAAAAAAAATACTCCTAACACATTATTTCTAATGGACCATCTCAATTTGGGCCTTCTTTAAGTTCCTGAACATATGACTATCTTGATTTTCTATTCTCAGCTATATCTAAAAGAGTAGATAATTTTATCATTGTTTTAATCATGAATATATTTGAGCCAGTAGAAGTCAACTGACTTTTAAAAGTTTAAAATCAAATTAAATCTGCCAGACTATATACAATATCTATAGTTTTTCCATTATGGTACAAACCTAGAGATATAAAGAATGGCAAATTCAAAAAAAAAAAGATGACCACAGAGGCAAAAAGATTAACATTTTATTTTTTCCATTTTTTTGCCAATTTTTTTATTAAAAAATATTGGGTGGCACAGATTAACAAAATCAAATAAGTTTCAAGGTATCATTCAACAGTAAGTTGTATGCATATTACATCATGTGTTCACCCAGAAATAGATTTTCTTCCGTCACTAAATATTTGACCCCTTTTCCCCCTATTTACTCCCCTTTCCCCCTTTCCCTCTGGTAACCACTAAATCCACTGTCTGTGTCCATGAGTTTTTGTCATGTTTGTTTGTTGCTTTCAGTTTTATATTACACATATAAGTGATATCATGTGGTTTGCAACTTTTTCTGTTTGACTTTTTTTGCTTATCATGATTATCTCAAGATCCATCAATGATATCATCTTTTATTTTGGCTGAGTAATATTCCATTGTATATATGTACCTCATCTTCTTTATCCAATCATCTTTCATAAATAACAACTACTAGATGGGAGAGTATGATATTGCCCCCCAAAAGTTAATTAGTTCTACATTTTTGTACAGGATATAAGTACATCATTACAAACATATAAAAAGCTTGAGAAAAAGAGATATATTCAGTGAAATATCTGAGAATAGCAAACTAGAATTTTCTCTAACATTAATTTATTAATAGAAAATACTTTATCTTATGCTTCTGACAGCTTTCTGGTGAAAACTGCTTAATATATAAAGTGTCACTGCCACTTTTATAAAAATAAGCACTTTAACAAGGAAAAAGCATACTGCTTTAAGTGCGTGAAACCAACACTTTCCAGAGAGATTTGAGATGTTTCTTAATAATATGAAATATGCCCTCTCCTTAAAAAACAAGAATTTCAAGATTTTAAAGCTCATTTATAATTAAATCTCATACATTTTAAAGCTAATAAAGTTATTAAAAAAAAAAGCTGTAGCACTACTTTGGAAAATTCTATATCAGTACATGAAGAACTTGAAATAATATTAAGGCTTGATATTATTCAAATAATAAAAAGTAAATCATCTATTATTTTAAAGAAATTTTTAAAAATCATAGTAACTAAAATTTACAAAATATTGTTGCTGTGCAATTACGATAATGATAATAACGGACAATTTTTTCTAACAAGGCCACTGTTTCAGAATTTACCTACAATAATATAGATATTATTTTAGGGAATTCGTTTCTAAAATTTTATCAACTGTGTAAATGTTTTTACTTTCTTTTTGTCCTTTTGTGAAGAAGTATACACTCACCTAGAAGAGGCAAAGGAATTCTATTAAGTTTTAAAATTAATAATATTTATTTCACAATATTTGAATATATATATGTGTGTTTTAACTTTAAATATGGATTTATCTGAATTTTTTTCCATGTAAAGAATTAACCAAGGCTTATCTTGGAAAGCTGTACTTCCCTAATAATATCGGGTTTTATCAAAATGATACAAATTATAACATGCCTTTAAACTTTTAGACCAAGTCAATTTGTCCATACACCAAATAACCTATAGACATTTAGAAGATTCTCTGTAAGGTAAATGTCCTGACTTCTCCCTTTTCACCCCTTTCATTTCTCCAGCTCCAAATTCATTTCTATTGACATTTCCTGGTCTAATATTCAACCTGGAATTTATGTTTTGCTACATTTAGGAAGTTTGTTGTAGAGATCCTTAAGCTTTCCTAGTCATTTCCATCCTGGATAGCAACCATACCAGGCCTTAGTGAGCCCACACAGATAGCAATCCACCCAATGGTACTTGTACTGAGACTGCCCAAACTAAGAAGTGAAAATCACAAGCTCAGTTATTCTTTTTCAAGCCTTGGTCATCTCAACGGAGCTCACTGCTAATTTTGTGGATTCGAAAACCAACTACTATAGATAATATGAGGCCTTTTTTTTAAAGATGATAATATCAATTAAAAGTAACTCAATAGCTCAAGGGCAAATTGATGATAGTTTTCGGTGACATCATAATGTTATGCCTAAAAATATCGAATATTTAAGCTTAATTATAATAGCAATGACATGTTACTTATTCACAGATGTTAAAATAAGGTATAGGTAACAACGTTATATTAGATGAAATCTGTTAAGTGAACTAAAATTTACAGTAACATTTACCATAAAAGCTTAGTTTTAAATTATTAAACACACACAATTTCCTTTAAAACTACTTATTAATATTTCCAGCATTGATTATTCTAAATTATATTCTAATATGCTCATATTTTAAGCCTGCGTCAAATTTTTTATACATAATACACAAATTTGATACACATAGTAAAACATGGTTTTGATGTTTTTTCACATGTCCTAAGGGGGAACAATCTCAGGCTTCAATTCTCATTTGTTGTAGATAGTGATTAGCAAAAAGAAGCAAATAGCTCTTCAACAACAGAGTTTTATATTTTATATAACTGTTCAAATGTTATTAAAGATCCTGAAAATATTTTAAGACTTCAGATAGATCCATTGATTGATCTATACCATCACAGTGCAATCTAGTTGGTATATAATACACAGAGATAATTTATGTCTTTCTCAACTTTGCCATTATTGATTATTTCTTTTTAGGTGGTGGTGAGTCTACCTTTTACTAAATGCTCTTCCATCTTTTGATCATTTTAGTTTTTCTGTTTGATGGTCTCACATAGTTGCATATACTCATGGATATTATTTCTCATTAGTTCCACAGTATTGTAAGATTATCTATGGCGTATGGTGGATATTTGGCTGATTTGAAATACTTTGTAACCTTATAATTTTTACATGTAATTTCATACTTCTAGTAACCAAAGTATGGGTTTTAAAAAAATAAATTTTGATGTTGATCTTTGGCTAAAATAACAGTTTTTTCCTTGACAATCTTATACCATCTCTCTAACCCCTACCCTTACAACTCAGGTAGTATGCATTAACCACAGAGAGTCAGTGCAGTAGAGTAACTGATAGATTGATTTTTGAGGCAAAACTCTCAAGGCTCATACTTATTAGCTGACTTAATTTGTGCTGATCCTAATTTTTTTTATATCTGTTATTTATTAGTACAGGAAAGATACTGATACTTAGAAAACTTCTGGTAAATTTTAAGAAATATATATCTTCTTTAAAACAATGCCTAGACCAGGCCCCCTGGGTGGGCCAGGCCCCGAGTGCACACTGCAAGTGTGTGGGAGGAGACGCCCCGCCTTCAGCGATCCAGTTCTTAAGGGAAAATACAGCAAGATCCATAGATCAGGGGTGGAAGTGGGATAGGGGTAGAGGGAATTAAAGAGGAAAAATTTTTTTTTAATATAAAAAATAAATAATTTAAAAAAACAATGCCCAGATACAATTATTATCTTCCTTTTTTTATTTCTAACAGTGCTTAAAGGGAAAAATATTGCAATGATCACATAGGTACTTCAAAAGTTCTTTTATATAACCTTTCCACTTCTTATAAGGTTATATTTTACTTCAATAAACCCATTTTTTTAAATCAATACAGATTAGTTGCATTGGCAATATACCAACCATCTGGCTATGCTGTCATAACACTTTTTGACAAAAACATTAATTATTTTAGTTTTTATTTGATTTTCAGTCTCATAAATGACTCCAAAAGGGAGAGACTTGTCCTTTAAGACCACTGCAGCAGAATCTTCTAAGTTTGTTTTTAATTGTTGTTGCTGTTTGTTTCTTTTGGTTTCAGATTATACCATACTCTCAACCTACCTCAATCTGCTATCTTGATGGGAAAAAGCTCCACCATTATCATGAATCACTCCCTTAGATTGCATTCTATTTTATTCCTACTGCTAATCTCAACAAAAATTTTGGGATGAAATACATAAATTACTCACTAGAGGACTCTGGAGAACTAAGAAAATAAGATAGACTGAAAAAGGGCCTTGAGTCTTAAGAGACAACTTGGTAGTGAGTTCCCTTTGTTTTTTTTCTTGCCTCAGACTTATTATGGTCTGAGTGCTAGCAAAGCCCGCACCTTATAAATGCCAATGGCTACAGACAAAAAAAATACCTGTCCCCCAAGTCTGTTCTCTCTAGCCAAAGAACTGCGATTTGGTGGGCCAGAAGAGCAGAAACTTAACTACACCCACCCTAGTCAACACCATGAAAAAGCCATGTATCTCCTCTATTATAGTATATGGTACCACAGAAGAGTCCATGGGCCGAGCCTTGACATCCAACCCAACCGTCCAGTAAGAAAGTGGCAGTCATTTCTGAGTTGCTTGTGAGCAGTTCTGTCCTCCTCTGCCTGTTCTTCTAGGTTGAGTCATTGGTGGGAGCTAAATGGTGTTAACGTATTTGCATTTCACTTAAATGATAAGCAAGTGATACTAATAGATGGGCACAAATTATGTATGCATATTGTAATTCCTAAACCAGCCAGTAAAAAAATCTAAAAAAGTGATACTCAACAACACTATATATAGATAAAAATAAAATAAAAAACATATTTAAGTAACTCACAGAAATGCAGAAAAGATTCAGAAAAAAAGGGAAGAGATAGCAAATTATAATATCGCAGACTTAAGTTGTAAGATATTAATTACATTGATTGTAAATAGTCTAAGCACAACAATGAAAAGAAATTAGCCTAATAGAGTAAAAACCATGACTTAATTATATGATGGTTATAAGAAAGTAACTTCAGCTTGGTTAAAGGTAGAAGGCCAAAATATATATATATATATATATATATATATATATATATATATATATATACATACACACACACATATATATATATATATATATATATATATATTATAAAAAAAAAGTGAGAGTGGCTAAAAAGTATCAGATAAAGTACTCTTCAGGGCAAATAAAATTATCAGAGACAAAGGACATCATATATTGTTCAAAGACTCAATTCACGAACACTTAACAATCTTAAATACCATGTACCATAACTATAGTACTTTACAGGAAGCATAAACTGACAGTCTGAAAATGATAAATAGACAAATCCACAGGTATAAGGTATATTTAGGGACTTTCACATCCTTTATTTAGTAATTAATAAAACCACTTGACAAAAATTCAACAAGGATATAGAAAACCTAAGAAATATCAACTGGGGAATTCTAAATATTTTTATAAAACACTCCACTGAACATCAGAGTAATGTACATTCTCTTCAAGACTGCATGGAGCATTCACTAAAATAGATTATACAGTGAGTCATGATATAAACCAACAAATTTAAAATAATTGAAACCATACCAATATGTTCTTTAAAAATAAGGGCTCAAATTGAAAATAAATAACAAAAAGACAATGTAAAAATATTCAAACTCTTGGGTATTAAACAACACACTTATATTCCTGAGTCAAAAAGAAAGTCTCAAGTGGTAATGAAATATGTATACATGAAGCAGAATGCTGATGAAAGTACACATATCAATAGCTGTGGAAGTAAGGAAAAGCAAGGATTAGAGTGAACTGTGTAACACTAAATGCCTATATAGAAAAGAAGCAAGGTATCAACTCAGAAACCTAAGCTTCCATCTTGATAAACAAGGAAAAGAACAAAATAAATCAAAAGCAAGCAGAAGAAAAAAGATAAAAACAGGAACAAATCAATGAAGTTGAAAACAGAAAACCTATGGAGAAAATCAATAAAACTGATAACTCATTTTTGAATAGAGCAATAAAATAATACTGATAAAGAATAAAGAAAATAAATAAATTACCAATATTGGAATGAAAAGAGGACTATCATTCTGTAGTGGAGACAATGACAGAATAATAAGGGAATATTACAAACAACTAGAGACAAAAATTTAACTACATAACTGAAATTGAAGAATTTTTTGAAAACTATGAACTACCACAACTCATCCAAGATAAAGTAAATAATTGAATTATCGTAAATTTATTAAAATAATTGAATTAGTAATCAAACCCTTCCATAAAAGAAATCTCCAAATTCAGATGGTTTCACACCTTGAATTTTACCAAATATTTACAGAAATGTTAGCATCAATTCTACAAAAATTCTTCCAAGAAATAAAAAAGAGAGTACGCTTCTTGACCTATTTTATGAAGCCAGCCTTACCCTGATACCAATACCAGACAAATACAGTACAAAAATAATAATAGTAGTGATAAAAAAAAAAAACAACAACTACTAACCTATATTTTTCATGATCATAGCTTCGAAAATCTTCAGAAAAATACAGTCGAGCTTTGAACGACACAGATTTGAACTGCACTGGTCCAGTTACAAGTAAATTTTTTATTTCAACAATTACAGTGGGCCATTTGGAGCTACTTATCCCGGGAATCAACCAACCCAGAGGGAAAACAGTTCTATTCGCATTCCCCGCCACAGTTTCCCAACTGAAGATTCCCACTGGAATGGAAAATACCGTTTCCATCTACGGTGTGCTGATTAGAAGGATTGACTGCAGAGTCAAAAGTTATACTCAGATTTTCGACCACTCAGGGGATCAGCACCCCATGACACCCCATGTTGTTCAAGGGTCAACTGTATTAGAAAAACAATTCCAGTATTATGTAAAAAGAACAATTCCAGCACTATATTTAAAAAAATAGATTGATGCTACGTGGACTTTATTCCCAGAATGCAAAGCTTGCTCAATATCCAAAAATAAATCAATGTAATCCACTGTAGCAAAAGTTTTAAAAGAAAAATTAAAATAATAAAAATTAATATAGAAAAAGCATTTGGCAAATTTCGACTCCCAGCAAACTAAATACGAAACCACAAATTTAATTCAATGAAGTGTATAGCATTTTAACAAATTGTTTTGGAATAATTGAAGTTAAGAGGAAAAACAAAACCAAAACTAAACAAAAACATCTTGAACAAAAATTGGACCTTATTCAAAAACTAAGTAAAAATGTAAACAGATATAAATGTAAATTGTAAAACTATGAAATTTAAGAGAACATAGGAGAAAATCTTTGTGACTTATTTTGTAGAATAAGCATTAAAGATTTATTTCCTCTTTGAAGTTTTCTTAACATTATAATATACTACAGTATATTCACTGCTCTAAATATTTGGGTTTTGTTTCCATAGAGATTCCATATTTGTTATGGCAACATCTGTTTTAGTCAGTTTGCTCTGCGTTCCATGGGTAGGACTGTTGAGTGTATATACTTATGTGAGTGTGTCTGTGTCTAAGTGTGTTATTTTGTGGGTAATGTTGAACAGAGGGAGCAGAAACCAGAAAATGGTAGGAGAATAACCTCCAAAAAGATATTTTTGTTCTCAGTTTCAGAAATATCCATTTATGGGAAATAATATCATTATTGTCTTTTTATTATTTTAAAAATTATGTTTTACTCTTTCTTAAGTCATAGCCTTCCTAATAAGAAAGAACATCTCTTCCAAACTTGAAAACGTCTGTAACGTAACCCTGCGCAAACACAAGGCAATCAATCGCACCACAAGGGAGTTCAGCAATTCACCATCCCGAGAATCAGTAATTGTGAAACTACACTTATGGAATAACAAATGTTCCTTACATTCTCAGACATAGAAACTCAAATTTAAACTCAAACGACTAGGTGTCTTTGATAATATCACCAAATAACATTGCAAAGGTATGTTTTTTTGAGATTACTTTCTATTATGTTAAAAAAAAAAAAAACAGTTAATATTTGCCCCTGGGAGGACTAATACATTAATTAGTCACATGGCTGGCATTTTCTTGCTTCTGCATTGTTTAACAGGGAATAAAAGCAAACAATAGATAATAGATACATCATGATGATGATGATAGATAGATGATAGAAAGAAATATATAATGAATAAAAATAGAATTATATAATAAACTACAAATATGATATAGTATATATATGTATAGTTTGTTAGTTATAGATTTAAATATATTATATAAATACAGAGAGAGAGAGAGAGAGAGAGAGAGAGAGAGAGAGAGAGAGAAACTTTCATTGCTGCCACTAAGCTTTCAGTAGAATGTAGCTTTATAAGCACAACGGCAGAGAGGGAACTACTCTGAATGATTCTTAGATAGTTATTATACAGAATGACCCCCATGTCAGGTCAGCGCAAATAAGGAAAAGCTTGACTAGTCTTAACCTAGAAAGCTATAAAATATGTCGAATGGATGCCTCTCAAGTGTGCGATAAAAATGCATCTTCACTGCCGCGAGCAATATTGTCCCTGACCTCAGAGCATTATTGAAGAGACACCCATTGAAGGCTTTAATTTCCACATAAACTGCTGATCATGATGGTTCAGACATGCCAGATGGCAGCAGGAGTGATAAATGATGTTGATGCCTCAGGAGAAATGAGCTACTAAAATTATATTATATTCAGCTGGGATTTTAAAACATGCAATATAATTAAAATTGTTATTCCATAGCAAAATGTTACACTTCTTTATTTAATAGAGTGTTAGATGAGGAGACTAATATGCGTATGTGTGTGTGTGGTTTTTTTTGGTTTGTTTTTTGTTTTTTGTTTTTTGTTTTTCAGAATTTGTTATTCTCTATTCCTAGATATCATGCCAGTGGAAATATTTAGCACAAAGCGAGGGTTTATTCTGTTAACTCTTAAGCATGCTTGTCACAGACCCTGGAGTTGAGAGCAGAGGAGGAAAGATCAAGGAAATATGAGTATATTCTCAGTCTCATTTGAATGTAATAGAAGACAAATTATAATTAAAAAAAACTTTAATAGACCAAGACACATTTCTTTCAGAAATGCTAATTTCTCCTTGATAGAGCTATGAGATCATGATGTTGACATTAATGAAGGATCTGGTTTCTGAGGTGAAAAATTCTATCAAACAAGCAGATACTCATTTTTAAATGAATGAAATCATGTGCTTTGTATGCTTACTTTTGTTTAGATGGATGTATTTATTTGAAAGTTTACAGCAGCTGCAGTTGCCATTTTATCTGAGTTCCCCATTCAGGGAATGAGTACAGACTGCTTTTTTTAGTTTTTTTTCTCTAATCCTCCTATCAAACCACTCTCCTATCTCCTTTACAAATAAAAGTGAATATATATTATCCAAACGTACATGGTACAGCTTTGTTTCTTTTTAGGATTATGTGAGTAAAGTCCAGCAAATCAATAGCAGGCAGTTTGGATAACAATTTTTGTTTAGATTTATAAAAACCGTGACCAAATGCTGGCTATATAATTTTCATGGCCTGATGCAAAAGGAAAATGCAGGTCCTTTGCTCAAAAAGCAGGAAAAAAAATGTGCTGTTAAAAATATGCCATTGAAAGAAATAAAACTTTTTCCTGTCTTCTATGATTTCCCTCTGACATGGCATTTTTAAGAATTTGCTATTAACACTGTCCCCCTTGGGCATAGGAATAGACCCTCAAGGATATGATAGGCAGAGAGGGAAGGCATGTGGCTCACCAGCTGCTAGTGCTCCCCTCCTGCCAGCCTCCAAACACAAGATCTTCCTGTCCGGTGGGCGGGGAGGTCACTGCAGGCTTCTCCCCCTTTCCTCTTGTCCATCGCCCAGACCATCCCCAGGGACTTGTCCACCGCCCAGACCACTCCCCTCCGGAAGTACAAAGCAGCAGGCTTAGAGGTGAGTGAGAGGGTGGCCTATGCCAAGTTGCCAAAATAGGGAGGGGACGACCACTGCCCAGCGCTGCTCTGAGCCTCTGTGGGGCACCTGCATCCAAGTCCGCTCCCTCACACTTCTGCCGAGATTCCCCCATAAGGGCAGAGGGCGACTGCAGTTTTGTGCAAGATCAGGTGAAGGGGCCAGTTAGGGTGGATGGTAGAAGAGGGATGAGTGGGCATCTGAAAACCTTCTTCGCAGAGAGGAGGAAGTGAGGCAGCCCGAGGCAAAGATCCACGTCCTAGGTTAGTGTTCTACTGTTCCATATAACTTTATTCACAAAAATACGTATAATTAAGTAAGTGAGTAAGTAAAATAAATAAAACAAAACAAAACAAATTAAAATGAAACAAAAATCAGAATCCCCAAGGTGATGATACAGTAAACCTCAAGCAGCAGGCCCCTCCAGCTTGACACCCTTTGTGACTGCCCTGGTCAGCGGCCCATGTAGCCCTGTGAGTGCTTCCTTAATTACAGCAGTGGAATAGCTTATGTAAATTTACTAGGTTCAAAATATTATACCGTCAAACATAATTTCACAACCCTCAAACTTCAATTTAGTAATAAGATTTTAGACTTTAAGATACAACTTTTTAAATTTTCAATGCGCTCAACAAAATTTTATTACTCTTTTTGACGAATTAACTCGAATCCATTTTGATTTCCTCTAATCCAAAATGATTTTGAATGCCATTGACTTTTGTTCTTTTCTTAATTTCTTCCCTCATCCTATTTTCTTTAGGCTTAAAATTTTATTCTTTTTTAATAAATCAGATCTTTGACTTATTAAATCTTTATTCTTTTTAAGATATACATTTACAACTAAAAAATTTACTGTGAGCACAGCTTTAGCTACATTTTGTGTTTTGATATGTTTTAATTTTAATACACTGAAAATATTTCCATTGTAATTTTTTCTTTAATCTATGTGTTATTTAGAAATATATTCATTTATTTTTCCTCAATTTGAGATATACTTGTCTTTTTAAAATTTAATTTTTGCTTACTATCACTGTGGTCTGAGAATATCCTCTACATGATTTAATTCATTTAATTTGCAAGACTTTTTTTTATGACTTAGCACATGGTCAATTTTCATACAAATAAGTACATGTGAGACTGCAAAGAACATGTATCCTGAAGTTATTGGGCAAAATGTTTTATACATGTCAGTTAAGTCAGGAGTACTAGGAATTTTGTTCAAATGTTTTTCTTTCTCATTCTTGTTCTGTAAATTACTAAAGAAAATATGTTAAGAATTTCCCATTGCGAATGCAGACAGTTCTATTTTTATTGTAATTTAATCTAGGTTTGTTTAGGTAAATACAAATTTAGAACTTTTACTGATAGATTGATAATCATATTATTATGCAACATCTTTCTTTTTATCTAGAAAAGTTGTTTGACTGCAAATTTAGTATTAGTATAGAGATAATAGGTCTTTGAGGTAGTTTTGCCTTAGATCTTTAATTTCAATGTTTAAGTATATTTTTTCTTTCCATTTTTGTCCTTAATAAGAAACATATTTTGGCTGTTTTTTTAAATAATTTGATCTGAAAATCACTGTCTTTAAATTTTGCTATTAATCACATTTATAATAAATGTAATTAAGAACATATTTTGGTTTAGATCTACAACCTAAGTACTTGATACTTATTTGTTCTCATTTTTCATTTAAAGTTATTTATTTTGTATCACTTATTTCTCTTATTTTACTTAGAGTTATTTTCTATTCCATCTTTTACCTCAATTGGCTTGTAAGTTATATATTCTTTAGTCTAAGTACCCTAGAAATCAGAATAGTCATTTTTGACTTATTGAAGCCTAATACAACTTTCTTGCAGCATTTTAACTGTTTATCTCCTACTACACTTTTACTATTGAAGTTATATATTTTTAAAAGACAAACAATATTATTAATATCATATGTTTACCAACACATTTTTTTCCATTACTTTCTGTTCCTTCGCACATCTCTGTTTTCATCTGGGATCATTTTCCTTTTTCATAAATAGTTGCTTTATTGTTTTATTTAACATGATTTTGCTGGTGACAAATTTTCTCAATTTCTGTTTGAAATGCTTCATTATATTTTTAGTTTTGAGTGATATAGCAGATTATTTTTTTTTTTAGAACTTTGAAGCTATCATTCATTTTTTCTGCCTTCTCTATATTTTTTCCCATTAAAAAAGAAGCTGCCATACCTATTGTTCTTTGTTTTTGTTTGCATTCCCTTAAGATATGCTCATCATGATGTTTCTATACATGTTTTACTTTATATTTATCCTGCTCAGGGTTCATACTGCTTTCCTGATTTAATGGTTTCAAATATTTCAGTAGTTTCGACAGTTTATTGACCATTATCACTTAATATATCGCTTCTGCTTTATTTTCTGTCTTTTCTTCTCCTGGAGTTCTAGCTAAATATATTCCAGAACTTTTCATTATGTCCCATATTTCTTCTAAGCTCCTTCTCTATTTTCTCTTTTCTTTTTGATTTTCAACATTTTTATATTGTCTTATTTTCAAATCTTCTAATCCTCCATCTGTAGTATTAAATACATCTACTGAGTTTTAAATTTAAACTATTGTATAATACAGTCTGAGCATTTATAGTTAATTGTTTTTTATAGATTTTAATTCTCTGCTGAAATTCTCCATTTTGCCTGTTGTGGCTACAGCAACTAATTGCTTTAAAACTGCCATATGTAGAGACATCCTTAGCTTCTACCCATACCAGAATTGAAAATTCTAGGCTTTAAATTTATTTAAATTTTTTCCTTTTTTGAGTACCTTTTCCAGGATAAACAGAGAAACTTATTTTAATTTCCATTGTTGCAATAATAATTAAGTACCACAAGCATCTTTCTAATGCTTTAGCACCAATGAGCATGCATTTTATAACTGTATAGGTTATGATTTAAGTAATCATGATACCCCTTCATGTAATAAATTATTAACATCCCATTTCTTCCTGCAAGGAAGTAATCTTTGAGTTCATCAGCTATATTAGAAACTCAATGACAGAATCTCAATTTGAGGAACTAATTCTTGGTGCTACTCTCATTTCCAATTAGTTAAGCTTAATAGGACACAAATGGCCCACTTAAAGGTTTTAATTGAAGAGAGTTTAATAAATGATATGTTTTCAGAGGTGTTGTCAGGGTTAAGAAAACAAATGAATAATGATTAAATATCTAGGTCAAGCAACAATGAAAAACCAACAATGAAAAACCACTAGGACTGAAGAGGCCAGTGAAAGCTATAATTAATGGTGGGTGGGGGAAATGAGGAGGAAAAAAATGTCAGGGTTTGTCAGTAAGGGGAAAGGGGTAGAGAACTCAAGTGCATAAACACCCTGATCTCTTTCTTCTCTCATTTTTAGATTTTTCAGTTTCTCCCACTGGATAAACTTAACAGAGAGCCGAAGATCAAAGAAATCTAAGGGATATGGTCAATAGAGCTTAATGTCCTGGGATATAAAGCAGGACAGAAAAGGTGTGATCTACTTGAATAAATGAAGAATAACCAGGATATACACCACAGCCAAAAAGATAAGGTATTATTATATTCTTAACCATATCATAACGTTTATCACTTTTAGAAAACATTAGTTCAGAAACTGCTCAACAAATATTAAGATTATTTTTCACACTTGTATTTCATTTTTGTCCTCTCGTCCATCTCTACATTTTTCCCCATTATCGTTTATATATGCTTATTTTTATTCCATTGTAGGCACATAAGTGAAAACAACAAATTATTTCAGGTATTTCACATCTGCACCTGCTTCTAGACTATTTTCTTCCTTTATTCATGCCAGATCCTTTGAAAGCATCATTTATGTCAGTGTGGTCAGTTTCTTACTACATATTAATTTCTGAAATCTCTAGCGCTATGACTACAAATACCGTAGCCACTTTAGGATACTTATATTTAAATCAATTAAAATGAAATAAAACTAAGAATTTATTTTCTCAGTGACAGTAGCCACACTTCAATCCCTGAAGAGCCACATGTATCTAAGGCTACCATTGTGGATACAGTCAATTTCTATTTTCACAGAAAGTTCTATTAGAGAGCTGTTCTAGAATAAAATGTCAAACCTTATATTGCACTAGTTTTCCCCCTGTTTAAATCATTAGTGATTTCTATATTAATAAGTTCACAGATAACTCCTATAATTTAAATCTTTAATTTGTTGATCTCTACAGTATTTGACCATATAAAGTGTTAACTCTTTAAAACTCTTTCTCTCCTCCCTTACCACCATACTGTTGGTATTCCTGATACTTCTCCAGATAAACCTTGGAATTATCCCAAATTCTCAGTTTTCCCTACTTGTTATTCTGAAAGGTAAAGACCTTTATAAGTATGTAATTTTGGAAGAAACAAGTATAGCTTGTTCAATCGTAATGCCACCGTTATTTTTTTCTTGAATACCAAAACAACTCAAAAACCATATTCTTACCTCATATGTCTTCTTTGCCAATTTATTATTCACACTGTCACTGTTGTAATCTTTCCACTGGAATTCACAATGGCATACAAAATGATCACACAATATGGTGTTTCCCTATCTTTCCAACGTTAGCTCTTACCTTTTTGCCAAAGTTACTCAGCCTTTCAACTATAAAGAAATTATTAAAGTTCCTCAAACACATGCAGTTTTTCCTCTCCTCATTTGAAACATTTTATGCAAATGTTTACTTGATTCAAACACTTTATGCACGTTTATCAACTTTATGCACGTTTATCAGTTCACTTATGTTTAATTATAATCCAAATTTTAGGTTAATGTTACTGAAATATAATTTTTATAATAAAAAATCTGCCTGATTATTGGAAAGCCTTATATTTATCACACATTACTTTTGTTAATAAATGTGAATTATGTGTCTGGCCTTGCTATTTGAAGGGGCAAAATTAAAATAAACAATTTAAAGCACCCATATGACATAATATGACACTTGCTGGTTGCACCCTCATTTAGGCATACAGAACATTCAACAAGATGCATTTTGTTGGGTAGCAGTGTTAGATTTCATGGTATACAAGCTAGTCCCATCTGTCACCACAAAGATATTGTTAAAATGCGCCCTTCTAATTTGTAGAAATGGCTACAAATATTATAATAATAAATGACTTAATATTAGAGATATCATGGCCATAAAATACTAATTCTATAAAGATATTTATAATAAACTACTAGTCATTTTTACATGTTTGGACTGATAGAAATAATTGATTTTGGCAATATGAAAAATAAAACATGCATCAGGGATTAAATTTTATTTCAAAGTTTTGCTAGTTAGTAATCATTTCTTACAGTGTTTTTTTTTTTTACAGATATGAACTTCTGATACAATCTTATAGTAAGTTTGAAAGAGCTACTGATCACTTTTTGCAGCTACATAAAAATGAGATTGAAGTATTTATATCAGTCTACTTAGACATTAGACAATCTTAATTATTTAGCATTTATATAATTTTGTGAGCAATAGCATCTACTTATTAAAATTTCCCACTGAATATTTATACAATTGATCCAGTCCTCCAATCTTTCCATGTGCTTTTTCACTTACTGTAATAATCTTAATTATATCCCACTCTGTTTTATTCAAAATTCAGGCAAATATAATGTCATGACTTAAAATAACATATTCAATTTTAATTTGGGGAGATTTTCTACAAAGAACCATGCATCACATTTCAGGAAGAAAGTTATTTTGATTGCCCAAGTCTATTTTGTGTTATTCTGTCAATTCAACACATACCAGGAATTCATTCTGGAGTATGATGTAGTATTTTTCATTTTAGTTCTTATGTGTATTAAAACATTGTTTCAGCAAATCTTTTAAATGCTCTGGCGTATTATTTTAAAGTATTTTTTTTGCATTTTCATAGCACATATTTAATATAAATATCTAAATTTCTGTTTATGTAACACATACACATTTCAATATGTCTATTATTTATATTTGGATTCACCATAGAAAAAAATTTAAACAGTACATAAAATAAAATTTTAATAAAGTCACCTGTATGCCTACTGAAAAAAATATTTTTAATTTCTGTTATTATTCTGAACAAACAATTCCATGGGAATATCAAAGATGTTTTAATAAAAATAAATGAAAAAAATCTCCACAAGAAAAACCAATAAATATAGTAAACTTTAAATAAATTAAATGATTCTGCTCTGTATTAAGGCAGCTAGTCCTAGACTACCCATTAGAATACTGCATGAAGATTTCTTTCCTATGTGCATAACGTTCCTTCAATTTCTCTCTTAAATGCCTGAATCTCATCAGCTAAAGTTTTCTTTAAAGCAAGGATCACTTAATCATCTTCTCATCCTAAAATCTACCACATGGCTTAGTACAAAATGCTCTTTGATAATTTAATGCAAGAATTATTTTTCAATTGACATAGCCTATAAACATTGAAAGAATAATCTTGGAAAATCATACAGAAGAAACTTTATTTTACCTCACAGTAATTCTTAGGAGATGTTCATGCTTAGTTTTAAAATCCCCTGTTTTCTTACTAATTTTATCACATGGGTAAGTTATACAACATTTACATACCTCATTTCCCTGACTGGTGAAATGGGGATAAAGATGCCTAACTCATAGTAATGTTTTGAGAATTCAGTAATCTATCGTTTGTCATGATTACATGACATTGCAAATTAGTCTAATGATGACATTTGTAATGTTTATAATGTATTTAAACTATAAGAAAAGTAGTGTAAATAATACTCAAAATACTCTAATATTAAGGAGCTTTGGGTGTATATGTGTGTGTGTGTGTGTGTGTGTGTACAAAGAGGCATGCACACACACACACACACACACACACACACACACACAATTATAGGAATGGGTGGGAGCAGGTAACATTTTGGGAATACTGCTCTTATGTACCACAGCAACCTGGACTAAGTGCTTCACGTGTATCAATAGCTATGAAACTCACAACCATTTAGTCAGTTATTATTTTTAAATTTTTTTTACAGATTTAGAAATTGAGAGTCAGAGAATATAAATAGATTACCTGCTCAATTTCATACAATTTGCAAATGGTGGAACCAATATTTTCACCCAGGTTTGACTGGTTCCAAAATGTTTTTGTCTTCAGATTGTACTGCTGCCTCCTTATAGATTTTGACCATCCACAAGGATATAAACACAACACCAACTGACAATACATTACTGCCTTAGAAAATGTGCTGGCGCTATGTTCTTGTGGTACTGAGATTATGTTTGATACTAGTTAAATGTTATACTTTTGGTACAATTAAGCTGATAATTGTTGTTAAAGACATTGTGGTTGATACAGATACAAAACAATTTTATTTGAAGCTTATACATAAGCCTTCATAAAATAAGATCTATATAAAATAAAATAGACGTCACTTGAGCTACTAAAAACATACAAGAAAAAATTATCGCCAATATTGAAAAACTACCCATCTTTCAGTAAAGAAGACATATTTTACATAAAATCTTAGAAATAATATAGCCTTTTAGTGAGCACTACTTGAAATTGGGAATTTGAGATTTGTGGAAAAGACCATTTTTCCCCATTAATAAAATAAAATATTTGAGAAATAAGAGGTCACATTTCATACAAATGTATCAGGTATTATTTTTAGGTAGGAAGAAATACACATATATTTACAATTTTACTGGAAACAAACCACTATTTAATAAATATTTAGTTTACTGCTCCTTCAGCCCATTATTGGTTTTATTGGACTCTTTTATGTTAGGTCTCATTCTCTGAGAAAAAGAGACTAAAGTTTTCATCTTTTTCCGCTATGTTGTATTTAAAGTACTTAAGCTCCCTTAGGTAAAGTTCTCTCAGAAAAATGGAACCAATTCTTCCACATGAATCCACCAACAATGGATAGAATCATATCAATTCCACCATTAGTGAAAGTATGCAAATAAATATATTACTTAATAATGTAAATAAAATATGGAAATCATAGAGAACAGAAAAAGCTAAAAAATAAAAATAAACTGTACTGCCATTTTTTTTTCATTTCTCATTATAGTTATCCAGTTTCTTATAAGATGCCTATTTTCAGTTGGTTGCTATGGAAATACGCACTTTATAAATCATGTACAAAGGCTGTCTTCATTTCCAGTGTGCCCCACAATAATAAAGAAGATTATTAAAATGGAGTCACAAGAGTCTGTAAAAGAGTCTGGTGTGAGTGAAACAATGAAGGCGTTAAACATTAAAAGGAAAATTTCAAAAGATCCCATGAAAATCTCATTAAGTATTTGTGGTAGCCTTGGGGTCACTCAATGGTATTTTGGACAGCTTTCAAATTCTTCCAGAGAGATAGAATGTTGATGATTGATGATGAATTGTTTATTGATATTTGACAGCACTGACAGTTTACCTGTGTGATTTGGGATTATTTTCTTTCACAAGAGATGAAAGTGTTAGAATCTCCGTGTTAGAATCTCGAACAGTATATCCCTTAAGAGATTGAATACTTTTCACATTTTCTTTCAATTTTTACCATTTTATAGTCATACACAGTCTATATCTATTTTTTTAAATATTAAAGGAATGATTTCTACTCTGCTTTGCAGTCAAAATTATTCTGACTGACATTGATTGGAGAGGAACATCAGAGGCATTATAAAACACGTCATCACTTCAAAAGTCATTATCCTTTGTATGCCCATTTGCCTCAAGATCACGTTTTTGTTTTTCACTGTGATCACTGGGCAAGCAAAGTTTCAGAGTGCAGCTGTTAGATCCATTTTGCTAGGAGAGGCAGAAGAGCCTTTCAGAGGAGATCCTGGAGAATTAATAGCAGGGCTGTTCACTATCCAAGAGCTTTCATCGGCGGAAGCCCCTGTGCAATTAAAATTGCTTCAACTAGCACAGGCGTTCTCTCTTAATAGGCACTTTAATTGAATGATTCTGCTATGGCTCTATTTTTAATCATTTATCTGTCTACACTATGGAATAAAGGCTGCCAGTATGTCTGTAGAAATCAGGAGGGTTCACCAAAACATACATTAGGATCTCACAGGCAATTCAGGGATAACGAGATTTTAAAAAACCTAGAACTGACTGTTGTTTAAATTGAGGACATTTGCCATCTCAGTGATGATATAATCTGTACACGGAAAATCTTTTTTCGGGGAAAATAGTAGGTACTTAATTTCTTATTTTTAATACGTACATTTAAAAATTCATATTTTCCAGCATATTGGAATTTTATTTGCTTCACCTACAGATTTTATTTAGGCAAATACTTTTGTATTCATGTATATGTGTTATGAATAAAATATAGATAAGTAAATTAGTGTGGTTATTTAATTCTTCCTTATCATTGAGGAAAAGTGAGTTATAGTTAGAGAACTAATTGTATCTGAGAGAGTTCATCTTTTCACAAACTGTGTGATTTTTATATAAGTGGATTTGTTTTTAATGGTGGTACAAAGATCAATTACTATTTTCTATTTATTGAGATAAAAATATGTTGCAATGTGTGAAATTTCCTTCTGTATACATATTCTCATAGATACTAAATGTGGATAGGCATTCGAGGCTTTTTTTTTTTTTTTTTTTTTT
>CM053512.1:23649076-23669336 GCA_028627145.1 Eidolon dupreanum
GACTAGTTCCTATACTCCAGTAAGACATGCATTGCCAGGATGATCTCTACTCTATAATGCTGAAATATTAAATCACAATAAAACTAAATAACTGATAAACCCATTCTAAACTTTGTAATAGTCAAACTAATTTTTCTTATGTTTTTTATTTTCTTCTCTTAGTCTAGCTTAATGCTTTCCCTTGAACTTAATTAATTCACTTGCATGTGATGCTAACATAAAATTTATATTTTGTTATTAAGAGAAAAATCCTTTTCTTTTTTGCTCCGTATGGAGAAATGTGAGTCTTGGGTCCTATA
Source organism: Eidolon dupreanum (assembly GCA_028627145.1). Lineage (NCBI taxonomy): Eukaryota > Metazoa > Chordata > Mammalia > Chiroptera > Pteropodidae > Eidolon > Eidolon dupreanum. Next base: position 23,649,376 of record CM053512.1, read on the forward strand.
GTCAGCCTTCACTCTAACTTGATGAATCTTTTTGAGAGGCTTATTTTACCTCTGTGAACTTCCCTTTTTCTTTCATTAAAACCATACTAACAGCATATTTTAATCCCAAAACTCTTAAAAATTCATTATTTATGAAGTGCTTTGAGGTATCTGGGAGAAAGATTTATTATTTGTAGTGCTGTTGAAAACAATATATACTGTATTATTTAGTACATATTGAATTGTCGGCTTTTTATGTATTATAGAAAACATATCAAAGTACACATTATCTTGGGAAGATTGGTGTGGTTTTAGGAAGTGCTGGATTAGCAGGCAAGGGAGTAGTAGTGATTTAGGAAAGTTCATGCCACTTTGGAAATGTCTGATCATTCTTTTTTTTTTCCCCTTTAAGGAGTTTATTATATTTCAAGATGACAGATTTCAATGATAATTTATAATGCCCAATTGAAATTCTGTAGGTTCTAAAAGTATGATAAAAAAAAAGAATTAAATTGACTTCTTACTCTATCAATTAAGTTATTCACTAACTCTTCTAATAGTTTATCAGATTTTCATAATGATATTAAATTTCATATCTGCACTCAAATCATCAACTATATCTGCATTCAAATCATTAACTATATTTTTCATTTAATTTATAAGTAGTATAACTTCTACTGATGTCTAATGAACCTCAGGGTTGCTATGAAAAATCTGATGATAATCTACTTTTCCCTTATAGTCACATGCTCTTTTTTCTGAGGTGCTCTTTTAATAGTACTTCTTTTAATATTTTTAAAGGCTCAGAAATTTTCTTAGAATGTGTTTTGATCATTCAGAGTCAATACTCTCAGGCACACAGTCTTTTCTCAACATGTTGTTTAACTTTTTTTAAAATTTAGCTTCTGGATTTTGTAAAAATTATAGCTTTTAATATATATTTTCTTTTCTTGCTTTAATTTCTTCTGTAATAATTATTATTAGCTGTATGTTTTATTTCCCTTGTCTGGTTCCAATATCTTGCTGATTTTTCTTTTAAATATTTGTATCTTTCATTGGTTTTTAAATTTTTTTCCTTTCTATTTGTCTTAAGGCGTTATTTTCTTGTTGCTAACAGTTTTGCATTCTTTCAACTTTTTTTGTATTCATTTCTGAAAAAAATAATTATTTCTAATTCTTCTTGAGTTCTGTGACCTCAATTGTCTGTCAATCTAGTTGATTTATGTTGCTCTTTTACGTTTTATATTACTTTATTAATGTCCTTTATTTCATTTTAATGTAGATTATAGCTTTAGTCTGTTTTGTAGGCATTGCTTCCTGGCATTATCTCTTCATCTGTAGAGATATTATTCTGTTCTTTATTCTCTTTATTCTCATAATAACTTTGCACTGGACTTGATACTTCTACTTTTCTTTTTCTCACTTTTAGATGAAATTAGTTGTCCTTAACTTTATAATGAAGTCCACGAAAGCTTTCTCAGAGGTTGTGCTTCTGATGTTTTTGTACAGTATCCAGCAATATCGTGACTTGTTTTCTGTGAAATCCTGAATCTTTTTTCCTCTAAAGCTTTGGTCTGAATCTTCTTTTTTGTTCATCTCTATTTTCTCATCTTGTTCAATTTTGATTTCACTTTCAGCAGTTATTCCTCAGAGTGGGGCTTCCTCCCAGGAGAGAGCCTTTCAGGTCAGTTCTGAGAGTGGGCTGGCATCGGTGTGCTCCATCTGCTCCAGGTCTTCTTAACTGCAAGTATGTCTACTGCCTGCCTGTTGGAGAAGGCCAACTTCCAAGGTTATTTTTATTTTTTACTTTCTGTAATTTTCTTCTGGCTAGATATTTTCCTTAAGTGACTTCCATAGAGATTGTTCATGGATGACACAGTGTTTACTTTTGTGCATGTTCCAATGTCTTTCCATTGTCTTTCAGTGTGAATATTAATTGTGCCTATGTTTGATTACTGGATCATAATCCTTTTCTTTCAAGGCCTACATATTTTAGTCCCCTATCAATTATGATCCTGTGATCATTTTTTAAAGAAGGATACTCATCTAATTATCTTTCCTTATGAAAAAATCTTTTCCCCACCATAAAACTTGCATGATACTTTTATGAAAACAGCTCAAAATTTTACAGAGCTATGTCTGGCTTTATTTTTTTCAATTTTGTCTAATCTTTATTTTCCCTAATCTTTGCCTCATCTTCAGTTTTCCCCGAAAATCTAATCTTTGCTAACCTCACAGTTTAAAAAACAATTTTTCTAATTTATTTTTTCTTTCCTTCTTGTACATTTATTACTTAAATGGATAATCTGAGCTAGTATATGTATTTTATATTTTTAACTGTGATATGTGTCTTTGTAGATATGTTATACTTTCATAAAGTAAATCCATCATCAAATTGATTAGTGTATCCAAAGTGGAAGGCATGTACCCCAGAAGTTGTGCAGGACAATTCTTGGGATGAGAAGAGAAATTGTTCTGAATTTCAGACAGTCGCAGATCACATGTGGGATGCTAAGTGGTAGTTCTACAGTGAGTAGGACTGAACGGTGGCACCCTCTATTTCTTGCACACTTTCAGTGTAATGCAACCTATCTCAGGGTATATTTGGACAATTTCAGTTTCTCTTATTTCTCATTTCCGATCTGATTGATATTCTTCTCCATAAAGCTCTACTTGTAGTAAACATTGTCATTTTAGCTCTCTGTGACTAAACTGTGCTTTAGAATGAGTAAGTGGTTAATGGTAAAGCTACCTCAGGAAGGTGAAGAGAAAATGGCAGCATTATCCTCCATGAACCAGAAATGATCCAAGTAGGATTTCTGACACCTACTTGCAACTAGTGCTATGACTATTAATCATTAAACTGACTTTATATTAGCCTGAAAACTATACATCAATTTGTCAAAAATCACAAATGGAAATCAGAAAATAAACATATGACTATTTCAGAAGGCAGATTCTGCTCTAGATTTAATTCCCTATATGTTCATTACATTAATTAAGCTTTTAACATTAGAGTAAAAAAATGACAATTTTTAAAAAGGGAAGAACTTAAACTTAATAAAAGGAAGATTAAAGTAAGAGAATCAATATTTATTATTGTCTTTATGCATTATTGTCTTTGAAAAGTTTTCTTCAACATAATCAAACAAAAAACCTTTTAAGCCACTGCTGGTATCCTAGTATCTTTTGCTGGCAATCAGGAACATGAAAATGTTCAGATTCTGGTGCCTTGCACTATTCCCCTGTAAACAAGTCTCCTTGAGAAAAAGGCTATTTCTCACATGGAGGAAAGAAATGTATTTGTAGTTTGGACCATCTAATTTCCGCTAAGATTTATTTAGTCTTGGGGATTTTTATAAAGGTCTAATTTACACATGAGAGTTTCGACTCACAGAACTGATGAGTTCAAGATGAAGAGCAAGATTCAAAGACAAAAGTTTAGTATAGTAAGTACTTTGGATCCATCATAGTAGACAAGAAAGAAATACAAAACGTGAAAGAGGTAGATGATATGCACTTATGGGACTTAATACAATATGTAAATTTTAGGAAGTCGATGTATTTATCAAAATAAATTCCCAGTTACATTAGATTTTGGCCAATATTTAAAACCAAATAAAATGTTCTTATTTTCATCCTATCCCAAATATTTGGCTGGAGGATAAACTGTGAAAAAAGAGATGACAAGATCGCCACGCATTTGCCTGAGATAGCTTTTCTACAATCAGCTACTTTTTTCTTGAGAGACTGTCTTTGCCAACCCCAAACAACGCCATGATTTTTTGTCACAGGGAGCAAATGTCCAGAAGTTGCTATCCAAATGTCCACAGAGTGCCTCCAGAGAAACTTGTCACTTTACCTTGGTGTCTCCAAAAGAGATACGCACCACCACCAAGTCCTACCTTGGCTGATAAAACCAGTAGTCCATTACATGCCTCAAAAATTAGTTTATCCATTCTATGAACTCAAGACAAGTACTTGTAAGTACCTTCCTATTATGTGAATATAATTTGAAAGATAACTCAGGTTATAAAAACAAAAGAGGGCAAAGAATTTATGGAAGGGGAGGTTGTTAATTCCAGTGTTCTAGCCTTAACAGAAAAGGAGGGTGTAAGAAAACGATTTAAAAGACTGCACTTAGCAGATGCTGATTACGATGCCATTTTCAGCATAGGGTGAAGTCTGGAAGTATGAAGAGTGGGAGAGGAAGACAAAGCTATTTGTCAGGATGGACACCTGATTGCATTCTAGGTCTGTGTGTGGGATGAACTTGGCCTAGTAATATAGGCAGTTCAAAGCCTGCAGTTTAATGCAAATTTAGAAACTGGGGTTGCAATTTTTTAAAGATATTTTTAGATCAAAAGGGAGATTTTAAAATGAGTTGACTTGATTAAGGCCATAGAACGGGAAAAATGTTTTAGTAGAATGCTGAAAGTGCTGAAAGAAGGACCAGAGACAGTTTGCTGAGCAAACTGCGACATTCTGAGAGAGAATAAAATGAAATCATTATTCACTTTTGGAATCTCACTGCAAAGGATGTTAGCAAAAACCTGAGAGGGCTGTTCAGGAAAAAAGGAAATCTAAATCATTTTCAAAACTGGAAAAACTTTTTAATAAAATAAAAGAAGTGAAATTGTAGTAAAAGTATAGATATTAAATGGAAAGTTTCAGAAGACAGTTTATAACTGATACTATGTTTAGAAAAAAAACTTTAAAGATTTGCTAAAGTTTGCAAAATTATTCATAATTATAATAAAAGTGAATGATCACTTAATGCTCATTTTACATAAATAATGCACTGTACTAAGAACTTTAAATATATTAATTAATTCATTATTTTATTACAACCTATCAGATATTGTTATTCCCATTTTAAAATTGAGGAAACAAAGACAGAGAAATGCAAAGTAATTTCCCCACAAATGCACAGCTAAAATTAGCAAAGCTGAGCTTTGAATACTGAAAACTGGCTTGTGTCTCTGCTTTAATCCTTCTAAAATAATTGACTCTATCCATAAAATGTGGATACTCAGCATAGGACTATTTTTCATAAATACATACAATTTCAAAGAGGTTTATGATGTGACAGCTTTACTAGACACTCAAATATATTATTTCATCTAATTTTATACCTACTCAACAAATCAAGTTATTATCTCCATTTCTAATGTCAGAAACTTAAACATGCACCAAACTTTAGGGAACAGAAAACCTGTTCACTGACATCCTAAAAAATAGGAAGCTTAGTAGAGAGGCTGGTATGTTATAAATAAACCCAAATGCATGTATAAATACAAAGTGTGATAAATGTTACGACAGAAAAGTCAAAATATAGAAGTACGAAGTAACAGAAAAAATATAGTTAGGATTACAGATTCAGAAAAATTTTCTCTGGGAAAATGACATTTTTGTTGAGATTTGAAAGATGAGTAAGAAAGAGATAGCTAAGAGGTAAAGAAAGAAGAAAATAACTTGTTGATGTGGCTAGGGTTCATAAGTATTTTGAGGAAGATGACTAGTTCAGTGAGAATTAAATAATTAGGACCTGGCTTGAGAAGTTAAGGGATTTGGATTTTATTATAAACATAACTGTAAGCAAAGAAAAGTGTTGCAAATCTGATTTGTAAATTGTTACATGTAATCTTCCCACCAGAAGAGGAAACTTTGGCAGTAATCCTTAAACATGAAAGAAGGGTTTGCTAGGTTAGGGGAAGTTGAGTAAGATAGAAATTAGTAAATTTGGAGGCAAGGAGGACATATGGTTGACTGTGTGTAGGCTATAATAAAAAATCAGAATGAGCCTCATGGTCTGGTTCTTACAATCATACTGAATTTTAATTTTGGACATTCATCGAACATATAAACCTGAAGTTCACAGAAGAGGCAGGAGTCAAACATAGACTTTGGGAATTTTTGGCACAGGAATTAAAAACCTAGGAAAGAATAATACCATTTACATAGAGAAGGTAGAATGAGAAGTAAAGGAAGACCTGGTTTGGACCCTGACATACACTAAAAGTTAGATGTTGATTGATGAGAAAAAAAAAGTAAACGAGACTAGAAAGGGGAAAAAAAAACTGCAGGAAGAATATAAGGAGAACGTGGTACCACAGAAATAAAAGAAATATAGTTTTATGGTTGGAGGCAAGGGTTAACATCTCTAATGATTCAGGTAGAACAAATAAATATTAATTAACTTTATTTCACTTAACTTCTTAGGTAGTGTGCTATCATAACCTAGTGAGTCATAAACACAGACAAATTAAAATATAGAGCCATTCACAGATTAAACTGAAAGACAACAGTTTTCATCATAATTTTTTTTGATCTAAAGTGAATTAACTATATAAGTCGTGATGAATTTAAAATATAATGCTAATTTGCTAAATTTTAGAGCTTAAAATAATATTACGTTGAATTATTTTTGAACACACAAAACTAAAACAAAACCAAGTTATCTAAATATGTGGAAAATATAAAATAATTATTTACTTCATTAAAATGATGAAGTATATACTTGTAATAGATAACAAAATTCCTGAGAAAAGGTTTAAGAATGAAGAAAAGGAAGGGTAATGAAGTCTTAGAATAAACACCTCAATGTTAGAATACTTTTTGAAATTGTCTTCTTCCTAAACTGCTCCCAACATTGACTGAGAATTGAACATTGCTATCTATAGACATGGTAAAGAAGAGGTTTCTCTCTCGCAAAAAAAGGATGCCAATTAAATCATCAGGTCTCCCACGAAGTCTTTCTTCAAAATATATATTTTGAGGGTGTATTTTGTTTTTGTCTGGTCTCCTCAATTATTTTTATTTTCCAGCTACTTCGCTAATCCTACATAAACATGTATTTAGAATTGTTATAGATTAAAAATGATTAGAGTCTTCCATTAAAATCTTAGTAAGGAGAATTCATCATACTATTATGATCATCGATAGTACTTTATCAATGTCTTTTGACTTCTTCAAATTATTTAAATTACTTGTACAATATATTTAGAACAAAGATATCTTTTATTTTCAATTTTAATTTTTTGTTTACAAGCTGTCTTTTTATTCTTTTGCTTACCCTTAAAATTTGATAGCCAATTTATGAAAGATTTCACAGAGAAATAATTGATTTCTGTATAGTTATTTTGTGTCGATAAAATGTATGTATACTGTAGCAGCTCTAATTTTTATACACATATTTTATTTTATTATTAGTTTTAAATATACAGTATATTAGTTAGACATTTATATAGTTTATGAAACAATCCCCTCAATTACTCTATCACCCATCTGGCTCTATACATAGCCATTTGTAGAATCTCTGATTTTAACCATTTTAATGATTTCATATACATGACCATCTCAGAAAAAAAAATATTAAAATAAAACAATAACTTTCAACCTTATTTTAATTTGTGAGGTCTAATAGGAATGGGTACTCCTTTCCTTCATATTTATTTTTATATTATATAAAACTCATCAATGGAAACATTTACTTTTCACTCAATTTTTGTTTGAAACATAATTCTTAATTTTAAGGCAGTGCATCCAAACCCAAAGTTTCAAAAACTATCACTGCAGATTAGCTTTGCCTCAAAAGCTCCATGATGAGAGATAACAGAACACTGAGGTTTCAAGGTAAATGCTTTCCAAAAAGCTGATTGAAGGAGGGGAGAACAGAAGGTGGGCTTAGAAAACATTTCAAGGGCTTAGAGCTCCCTTTGGGGCAATGAGATGTAATCATAGACAAACAATTAGACACCAGTTCTGTTCAAAGAGAAGCAAGGTGTTATCCATAGGCCACAGAGATACAGATGATAAGGTCCCTGCAGGAATGGCTAAGGCAAAACACCACGGTCATATAATAGCACTTTCAAATACACACACATCCTTTCAGAAAATAAAACAATTAGCCTAGCATCGTCAGCCAACAGGTTCAAAAAACACATAAAAATGTAAATTTTGAAGCAAAGACTAAAATCTTATCTACTTTCTAATGATTTATATTTAATCATTGAGGAATGTAGGCTACATATTTACTAATTATTTGTTATTGCCTAAGTTTCATACAAAACAACTCAGTTTATATTCTTAGATTACATTTGTAATGAATTAAAAGTAAATCATACTTACAGACTTCAAACTGTCTCTGCTCACAATTCACTGAAATTTCTATTTTTTGAGGCCATAGTTTTACTTTAAAAAATGTTCATTCTTTGGCTACATATAATATTTTGAACTGTAAATACATGCAAAACGTTACTTTTGAAAAATGAATTGACCAATATGTAATATCATAACATTCACAGAACACAATGCAAACTCTGGATTAATGAGGCCTAAATAAGAGATGATAGAAACACACTCTAGATAGAGAGCCTGTCACATGGATCCTGAAATTCCATCAAACTTCTCTCAGAGAGCAAATAATAAACTGTTCTTTCAGTAGAATTCTATTTACCATTCAAAGTAACCTCAATAACCATTTATTTAGCTTGCCCTCATATAACGACTATGATAGTGATAGTTATTCAAAATTCAATTTTCAGAATGTATATTTTCTTATTACTACTAAAAGCTGAATTTTATTATCCAGTTTCAAGCACTTCTAAACATTTGATCATACATTTCACAAAACTCAAGTAGAAATTTTAATTATATTAAATGACATATTCAGTACTATTAAAACTTTCTGATGTATATAAAACAAAAACCAAATCAAATTTTGAAACATTTAAATAATTTTGTTAGCAGGTTAAATACTATAAAGGACTGCAGTCTCTACTTCTCATCATTATATATGCCTGTGTAGAAGTAAATCAGGACAGCTTTAATGAATATAATTCTACAGTCATTTATACAATGCTTCTAAAAATGGTGACTCCCAAAAGCAATATTGAAACATAGTTTTTAATCCTCAGTCTAACCTAAACCTAGTAGGTGTCCCAGTTAACACATACTAAACCTAATATGTGACCTAGTATGTGTCCTAGTATGTGTCCTAGTATGTCATGCTTGATGTTAATCATCTGAACTTGGCTGCCAGGACATTCACACTCTTGCTTTCACTCTTATTTAAACAGTTACTCTTTTTCTGTTTTCTTTACTTGCTCTTAAGCTTTTGTCTTTTATTTTTAAGACTTATGAATAGGAGTTGATAGCATCCTATATTTTTTTTCCAGATAACATTTACTCTTTATAAATAATTATGAAAGAGAACACCAAAATAGTGTTAAGCTTTCTTATTTATATGTAGAAGGGAATGGACCCCACAAGAAATAGTGATATGTTTTTCTATGAAAGTAAACTTTTATACAGAACAGAAAAATTAGACTCATAAAGACTAGTATTTGAGCCTGAAAAACAAATAGTTCTTTTTAGTAATTCAGTGGCTACTATTCTCCATTCTCTGAAATATATCTGTAGTAACTGGAGTCTAGGAGACACTGATTTTAATTTTAACAATTCTGGTTCTCAACTACTGGAGCTTAAATATTTTAGGAATGTATATTGTGAGTACAAAGTGAAAGACAATGTCCTGAAATGCTCCTATTATAAGAAATATAGAAGAGGAATCATGAAACAACATGCAGAATGGTGAAATTTGGCAGTGACTCTAGTGCTACACTGAATGTTACAGTACCTTGTATAACTTGTGAAAAATAGAAACCATCACAATTTTAAGGGATGCTTACTACATACCAGCCCTGTCTCAGTGTTTTTAGTGTATCACTCATTTAATCCTCACATGAATTCTAAGAAGTAGTCATTAACATGATCACATATAGATGAGGAAAGTGAGGCAGTGAAAGATTTAAAAACTGGTAAAATATCTGTAATTAGTAAATTAGTCAAACAAATAGTAAGTGGTTTGTTCAGTCCTTTAATCTAAGATGATTGAATTTTGTTAGTAATATTAGGAAATTTTAAACACTATTTAAAGTATTGAGTAAAGATTATCCCTAAGAGAATATGCATCTTTAGCTAATTCAGTTCCTGGTTACTGGTAATTTTATTCAGTTTAAAGCAAATATATGACCAAATGTTCACTTTAAAATTCTGTATTACATGTTGCACAAGGTTCTTGTTGTTTAAATCTTAAAAAGATTAATGTTATTGTTTTTTCTGGATCCTTCCTAGTCAATATAAATCTCACCACCAGAGCATAATATCTGGACTATTTCTGTCTAAATTTGCCTCAAAGCTCATATCAAAATTTTTAGAAACTCTTCTAATAACCAGTTTTTTATCATCATGTTCTCTGTGGGTGTTTCTCATTTAAATGTCTCTTTTTCTAAAAAACATCAGATTTAATTTTATGTAAGTCTAGTATATCAGACATGTCTTTCATCATGTCTATAAATTTCCTCTCTTACTATTTAATATGTGATTAAAGTTCAAGTCCCCAAAGTTAAACCAAATGAGCATTGCAAGGGATCCTAATTATTTCTGGGACAGCACAAAAGTAATAGGCATACCGGAATAATAAATGACAGCATTCATATCAATTTGCAAACCACTGGGATGCAACCTATCCCTGTCCAGAGAGCTTTAAAGGTGACGAGGACAGCATTGTAATAAAATAATCATGAGCCAGGTAAAGCATAATTCACCTGCAGGTGCACCTGTATGTGTCTCTGTGTAACACGATGATCTTAGTCCATACACTTCTTAGGAGCAGAGACCAAATTTCCTCCTCTTCTTTCGTTAGATCACAAAAGTCTATCAGGTATGATAGGGGAAATGCTTTTCAGTTATTTTAACTGCATTCCTGGTATGAGATTAATTGAGGAAAAATAGGGAAGAATGTGTATATACCATAAAATCAAAGCAAAGATTAGCCAGCACAAAGAGAAAGGCTTCAGAACCAGTCCATGATATTGTTGAAATACATGGACTGGAGAAATGGGCTAAACTGAATAAGATGACATTTCACAAGGATAAAAATAAACTCCTATATATACCCAATGTCCAAATAAATGTAGGGAAAAAGCTAAGAAGCAGAACATAAAAAAAAAAAAAAAAAGAAAGAAAAGAAAGAAAGAAAAAAAAAGAATCTCAAGGATTTAGTCTATAGTAAGCTCAATATGAGAATAATTTGATATGGTTGCCAAAGTTAGTGTGAGAGCAGACACTAATCAGCTTAGTAGCTTAGCCAAATATATATACTTATATGTGTGTGTGCATGTTAAAGTATGTATGCACAGACATGCATGCAAGTGCGTGTGTTTCTGTGTGTGTGTGTAGATATATATATATATCTACATGCACACATAGACTTAGACATAAATACATTTATTCACACACACTGTTTTGTGTTTGTTTTAGTTTGTCATCTATAGAGCAGAATGCATGGGGTTTAAGTTTTTTGGAGGGAGATCTCAAAGCATTTAGATAACCTAAAAAGTAACAATAATCTTGTAGACACTCAAAAATGATGGATAATGATAACAATGAAGACTCTTGGTGCATAATCTATGATTTGTGTTTATCCTACAATTATCTCAAGAAATTGAGTTAAGTTGCAAAAAACTATGTAAGTTTCATGTGCATTATTTTTACTCTTCCCCAATATCCCTCAGTACTATAGATCTTTACAAAAAACACTGAATTATATATTAACATTGAATTATTGAGAATGAACTTACAAGTTGTGCTAAAACAGTTTTGAATAATTGTGCTCAATTTAGAGTAACGTAAGATGCTACGTGAAAATTCTAATTCCTTATTTTTCATAGCAGTAAATCCTTAGACAAGGGTTTAGACAAACTGTTGAAGAGGTTGTTTCAAATAGTGGTTATATATGTATTTGCAGAGAGCACTTCACATGTTTCACTTACATATAATTTAGATAAATACAACAAAATAAACTATATTTCTACTTTAAAAAAGTGTGAATAAAATCTATAAATACACAGATATAAATGTATACATATATAATTTTATATACTGTATTGTTAAAATATATGTAAGAATATATACATATATATACATGAATATCTAGAATAAGATAAAAAATAAAAACCAAATTTCAGAATATGATATTTTTCTTAAAGTGGCAATATATATATTGCTGGACTTTGAAGCTACGTAAAATGACTCTATCATTTATTAGCTATGTATCTTTGGGCAAGTCATAGCCTACACTTAACTTCTCTGGGTCTTCTCTGAGTTTTCTCATTCAAAAAACTTAGTATCATAATAGTACTCGAATCAAAGGATTAATAAGAGAACCAATTAAGATAATATTTTTAAAGCACTTAGGCTACTTTCTGAAAATCAAATCTTCATTATATGTTAACTAGTGTCAATGGTATTTATGCTGGAGTGGAGAGAGAGACAGAGAGAGAGAGAGAGAGAGAGAGAGAGAGAGAGAGAGAGAGGAAAAGTACACCAGCATACTATGTATGGTGATATATATATATATTCCTTGCATATTTATAAAGTTACGAAGTTCAAAATGTCTATAAAGTTACAGATCTAATAAATGATAGAGCCATTTAGATGGCTTCAAAGTGCACCACTACATACAATTCCACTTTAAAAAAATACCAAATTCTGAAACTTGGTTTTCATCCTTTATCTTACTTTTAATTCATTATATGGACATGCTGAATGTGAAATTACTAACATCCAGAAATACTTTATTTACATTTTACTCAAAAATTCATATTTTAAAAATGGTACCTGAAAATACATATGTATCTTAAAACATTATATTTATTGTGTTGGAAATATATATCCGACGTGTCACCTATACTATTATGACTAAAAACTGTAATGGCGGTATAGATAGCATTGGAAAAATACTGTATATAATGTATAGTACACACACACACACACACACACACACACACACACACAATTTCCTTACCATCATTAAAACTCTTACACATAAACATAATAGATTTTGAATTTTGAAGTCATCTTCCATTACAAAAGAGGCATTAGTGAAGTAGTTAGTAGTCAAATAACCAAATAAAGTATACACACCTTAGGCATCTTTTTGTTGTTAATAATAGGAAATTATATATTTGGGGAAAAATGTAAGAGAGGAAAGAAAAGTTCACAAAAATTAACGTCATTTGTGTTTCTTAATATTATAAAGACATATTAAAATATTAACCTTTAAAAATGGCCAAATTAAAATCTGCATTTACTTTAATGATATATCTATACTGTTTTTGAAGCAAAATTTGCCATGAGCAATTTGTCATGGGATTCAATATGCTCCCTTAAACTAAAATTATGGTTTATTATTTTTCAATCTACAAATGTAAAATAAGTAGTTATTTTGAATATATCTATATTATAATATTTTTGTTAAAGCTGTGAAATGGTCCAGGAATGGCTTCATGTCTTGCCAGAGTGTTAATACCTTTCTATTTGTGCCAATTCCAGTAATGGCAATGAATGCTAAAGGAATTAAAAGCTGGTTTAATTCATTGCTTTTATGGAATGCTGATTTATTTGTAGTTTATAAAAACATTTTCTTTCATCTTTGCCCTTGTTAAATTTAAAAATATATGATGAATAATTGCAACCAAGATGTCCTTTAGTAGGAGAGTGGATAAACAGTTTGTAGTATAAACAGTTTGTAGTACAATAAAATAGTATTCAGAAATAAGTGGAAATTCCATTGGTGATTCATTCTATGACATGGTTAGATCTCACATGTATTTTGTTAAGTAAAAAACTAGAGATCCAAAAGGCTAATATTGTATCATTCTATTCACATGATGAAATGGAAAGGAAAACTATAGTGACAGAAACATAGTAGTTACCCAAGGGTCTGAAAAAAGGGGGAATGGTTGAGTACAAGGGGATACAAAGTAGAAATTTTAGTGTGCTAGAACTGTTCTACAATAATAACAGGGGTAGTGAACGCATGACTCTATGCATTTGTTAAAATCAATAAAACTATACATCACAAATGTTTTAATGTACGAACACCAAAAAAGTCAACCAAGATTTCAGGGATCTGTAGATTAAGTGCAGACCATGAGGAATGATTCTGACTATCATAAATTCTGATATAACTACACTGAAAAGATAGAAAAATAAAGAAGCTGGCTCTTAAGCAACTTTGGAAAATGGTGTTTTGACTGGAAATTGTAGGGTTAAAGACAAAAGTAATTGTACATAAACACTGTACTCCAATTGGCAAATTTTTTCTCATGGAGTACAGGTTAACAATTTTGAATCTACTTTACAGGTACTGGCATTGAACAAGTAAGTGGAGAGTGAATAGTGGTAGTCAGGCTTCTCTCTACAAGAGTAGAAAGTTACAGATAAGCAAAATGGAAGGCTAGAACAAACCCTGTGGTACTAGATCAAAGCCAAAGACATCAGTATGAACTCAAAGATATACTACACACTATAGTTAACAAGATAGGTACAGAAAATTATGGATGTGTGAATGTATATGATCAGCTCAAGGTCTGCTGAGAGGGATGAGAAGTAGTGACACATAGTAACAGCAGGTACTACCAGTGCTCAGATTTTGATTTCTAAATACCATCTAGATCCAAAAGAAGGAACCAGACTCCTTTGAGAAATGGCTTAATCTAAGGCTGATACAAAATGAGCTAGGAGCATCTTATAGTACTGGAACATAAGGATATGTTCAAAAAAACCAAGAGACATGAGAGCCAAAGAAAAGGAATTCCCAATAGCCAAAGCTGAAAAGAAAACTGAGTAACAAAACAATAATGTAATATTGGATTATAATTCAAAGTATAAAATAAATGTGTCCATATTGATATAAAATAATCAAATAAATATAAATAGGGGGCAATGAACAAATCCCCTCCTTCCAATTAGTATTGTAGTTACTCCCCTTCAGCAGATGGAGCTTAGTTCTCAACTCCTTTTAAAATGGGCTGTAAATAGTGACTCACTTCCAAAGAGTAGAGAGTATGGCAACTGAAAACTGAAAACTTCACAGTGGAGAAACCTGGCATACAGCCCCCAATCAAAGGGACAAGGTCAACACTGCCAGTAGATATCACATAGCCTTCTGATATGATAAAAATGAAAAGCGCACTTCACCTCAGTGATATTCTTTCCAAAATCCCATAAACACTGTCTAATTGTGAGAAAATTAACAGACATCCCAGTGTGAGGGACATTCTACAAAATATCTAACCGGTTCTCCTCAAAACTGTCCAGGTCATGAAAAAAAAAAAAAAAAAAAAAAAAAAAACAAGAAAAAAACTGAAAAACTCTCACAGACCAGAAGAGATTAAACAGACAAGACAACCAAATGTGATGTGGTACCCCACATAAAATCCCAGAACCAAACAAGGGGGGCATTTAATGAAAAAAGAATGATGAGATTCAAAGAAAGTATATTAGTTAGCAATAATATACTAATTTTGGTTTCTTAGTATTGACACATGTACTATGATAATGTAAGAAAAGATCATTAGAGGTCAATGGCCTGGAGAGGGTGTACCGTAACAGTGCACTATCTTTGCAACATTTCTGTAAACCCCAAAATAATTTCAATACAAAATAGTTAATAAAAAAATGCATCATAACCACAAAGCTAAGTTCTATGAGAATTTATTTTTCTTTCTACCTCTCAAATCCAGTTTTTGAAACTCAAAGAATACATTTTTGGAAAAGTGCTCTTACTTGTAGAGCTGAACTGGTGTTAATAACAGGCTGTGTCCTTTCATATGGAAATTACTTGACAGCTTGATCTGTAGGTGGTGTGCCAATATTCTTATGTGGCCTTGGGTGTTAAGAACTCAGGGAAGGCTTGCAGTTATAAAAATTCACAGGATCAACTGCCAGAACTTGACAGTAACAGGCCCCAGAGAGAATTAAAATAATGTGAAAATATTAGAAATTCAGAGAATACCAACATAAGAAGTAAATTTTATACTCACCAAATCATCCTGTCTAATTTAGAAAGACATTTTTATTTCTCCAAAGAAGTAAGTTACCCAATTTTTCCTAGAACCATATGTTGTTTATTATATTGTATATATTATATAGATGCTATATAATATATAATGCTATAGGAATTGTTTTTAAATGTCTATATAAAGTTTCATATTAAAAATAAAGGTTTGGAAAATATGTTACTGAAGAAACCCTATATTTGCGTATGAAGATAGAGTGTTGCCATATTCTTCCTTGCAGTGGGGACCTGGTGACCTCCACTTGCTTCCAGAAGATCAGGTACTAAATAATAGCATTTCTGCTCTCCGTGCCCTAACCATCAATGAAGGGCTTATTTTCTCCAGTTGACACCGTTTCTCTAAAAGTTTTGGCTTCTTTTTAAAGTCAATAATAAAAAGGAAAATTAGAAAATAAATTAATATAATAAAAGAACACAAGAAAAGAATATGTAGGTTCTAAATTCCTTAATTGAGACATTGGGATCAGGTGTGTTTCAGAATTCTGAATTTTTCAAATTTTATAAGGATAACTCATTACCTACACTGTATATTGCATGATATCTTGCCTACACAGAAGACAATATTCATGTACATTAATGTTTTTGCAGCAGAATTTATGAATGTTCACAGTAAGTGAAACGACTAAAGACTTTAAAGGTTTTTGACGACAAATGAGTTCAAGTCTCTAGGTTCAGCCACAATACAAGCTCAGAACCTTACTAGTTTTCAGAACCTCTATAGTGATTTTCAATTCTTCTGATTAGAAATGGCACCTGTTTGAATCCCATGCTCATTCTTTAAGTATAAAATATCCTAAATATGTCGAGTGGGTTATAAAAAGGGAGGCCACACATCAAGTTTTGCATAACAAGAATCTCTGTTTCTGCCTAGCATCCTATTTAGTATTTAGTACTCTCCAAAGATCCTAGTTCGGATAATATAGTATACGATCACTACAGTTAAAGGCTCTCTTGGAAAGCATTTCTCTCCTTTAGCAAAACTCAGGCAAGAGGACTAAATCACTGAGGCAAGTCTGGAGATTAAATGTGTGGTGTGTGTGTGTGTGGGGGGGGTGTATATTATCTTAATTTTAAGCAATAATAGGTCATCATTATTTGAAAATAAGTTTTCAAAAACTCAGAATAATATGAATAATTTAAACATCAAATGATTTTTCAGATACTTACACATATAATAAAAGTACTTCTATCCTCAGTTCCTTTTCCCTAAAGGCAACCAATTACGACATATTAAGTATTTTGAGGGATAACTAATTCTCTTCATTCTTTCAAAAGATACTTTTTAAGCATCTACCATGCAATATTCCTTGTGAACCATACAGTCTAGTGGAGTAATAGATAATAAATGCTATGAATAGCTAATGGGAAAATTAGATAATATGCTAGAGGATAAAGATACTATGGAAAAAATATGACAGGTGCAGTTATTGAAAGTGCCAGGGGATAAAATACTGTGTGCAATTTAAAATAAGATGTTCAGGGCAAGTCTCACTGAAAAACATGATTGAGTAAAATTTTGGAAATTAAGTAATAAGCTATGGAGGTAGATGTGAGAGAGTATTTCACCAAGATGACTGCCTGTTATATTGTATTGCATATTGTTTTAAAATGCCTAGAAGCTAAGAGTGCAATGAGTTTCTTATAGATTGTGTTTTTGGTGTAGCCAAGAGATCTTTACCTAAGCCAATTTCATATGGGTTTTTCTCCTATACAAAGTTTTATAGCTTTAAGTTTTACCTTTATGTCTATTATATATTTTTAATTATTTTTCATACATAGTACAAAGCATGGACCTCCCCCCCCCTTTTTGCGTATTGGTATCTAACTGTCCCAGCACAAGCTGTTGAAGAGGCAATATAATTTCTCCACTGCATTGTCTTAGCATCTTTGTAAAAAAGCAGTTGTCCATATAAGTGTGGGTTTAGCTCTGGACTTTCTATTGTGTTCTATATGTCTATTTTTACACCAGTAGCATGCTATTGTAATTATGATAATGCATACGTGCATTTTACCTTTATATATGTTATAAACCTCACAAAGCAATTATTATTTTAAGAAAACAACCACTTATCTTTCAAAGAGATTTTCATAATAAGGAAAACATAGTTTTACATTTACCCATATTATAATTATTTCTAGTACTCTTCATTTCTCTGGATAGATCAGATATTTATCTGGTATCATTTTCCTTCTGTGTGAGACTTTCATTAACATTTCTTGTAGTGCAGGAATGCTGGTGATAAAGTCCAACTTTTTTATGTCTGAAAATGCCTTTATTTTACCATTTTGAAAGATATTTCTACCAGCTCGAAGTTGATAGTTTTTAGTTTGTCTCGTTTTAAAAGTGTAACTCTACCATCTTCTTGCTTGTTCTGTTTCAACAACAAATCTATCATCATCTTCACCTTTGTCCCTCTGCATGTAACAAATCTTTTTTTTTTTACGAACACTTTTTCAATTAGAGTCGATATTCAATATTTTTAGATTAGTTTCAGGGGTATATAGATACTTATAAGAATTTATTTTTTATCATTTGCATTAAGCAATTTGATTACAATGTGCTTTGGTTTAGTTTTCCTCATGTTTCCTGTGTTTGGTTTTCACCGAGCTTCATGTATCTATGGGTTTATAGTTTTCCTTATGTTTGGAAAATTTTTAGCCATTATTTCTTCAAATAACTTTTTCTGCTCTTCCTCTCTTCTCTCTCTAGGGAACCTAGTTACCCATAAATTAGGCTGTTTGGAATTGTCCCACAACTGCTGATCTTTTCACTGTTGAAGTTTCTCCCTCTGTGTTTTGTTTTTGATAGTTTCCACTGCTATGACTTCATTTTCTCTTATCTCTCCTTCTGCAAATCTGATCTGCTATTAATCTCATACAGTATGTATTTCATCTCAGGCACTGTAGTTTTCTCTCTAGCTTCAATTTGATTCTCTTGTATACATTCTATGTCTCTAACTTTTTGAACATATAAAATACAGTTAGAATAACAGTTTTTTAAATATACTTTTTCTGCTAATCTTAATATCTGATGTCAGGTCTGCATCAGTGTTGATGGATTGATTATTGTCCTCATTATGGATTGTTTTTCAACTTTTCTTTTGCATGCCCGGTAATTTTTGCTTGGATGACAGATCTTGTGAATTTAACTTGGTGGTGTGAAATACTTTTGTATTTCTGTAAATATTCTTAAGTTTTGTTTTGAGTTGCAGTTTTTAAGCAGTTTGATATTTTCAGGGATTATTTTTATGACTCATGAAATGGGTCTGAAGCAGTGCTCAGTGTAGGCTTAATTGTTTCTCACTACTAAGGAAAGACCTTCCAAAGTACTCGATCCAATGTCTTGTAAATTAATGAGTTTTTCCAATCTGGCTGAGAACAGTTACTCTTCTTGGCCCTGTGTGAGTGCCAAGCAATATTTTCTTTCTAATCCTTTTGATTAGTTCTTTCTTATCTTTTCCATCCTGTTTCCTCACATATATATGCTGATCATTACTTCATTAAACACTCCGGGAGGACTCTGCATGTCTCTGGGTTTTTCTCCCTATCCAGTTCTTTCTCTTCTGATACAATGTCTTATGACATCAAGCTACCTTGATTCCCCTGGACTCTCAGCTCCATATTCCCTGTGCAAGGAGACTAATCATTTCCTGTTCTGTTTCCCCTCACTGCACAGACCCCAGGAAATTCTCTTAAGGGAGCAAGCATGCTGGAGCAATTGTTGGGATCATTGTCTTTTTGACCCACCTTTTAGGAATCAGTATTCTTTACTCATGTCTAGCATTTAGAAATGCATTGTTTCATGTATTTTGTTTGAGATTGATCGCTGTTTGACACACAAGAGTAATTCCATTCTCTATACTTCATCCTGGCTTTCATGGCTGTGTCATCACAAAAGCCACTGGGTGTTGGGGGGAAAACTTTTCAGCCCGATTGTTTCAGCGAGTCCCATCGTTATGGTTGAGAGAAGGATCCTTGGTTTGCAGTCACAGTCATGAATTACAGAATAGTGTAATTAGAACACTCATGGACCTCAAGAAGTTATTTCCAAATG
>CM053512.1:23669836-23698983 GCA_028627145.1 Eidolon dupreanum
AGGAAATGCCAATCAGTATCAGTACCATTTACTATTATGAAGCTCTTAACATTTCAATAAATCTGATATTTCTTTCTCATTTCCATCACCTAATTATCCAAAAGTGAGAGAAGTTCAAAGAAAGTTTATTTTAGGCCTTCAGAAGGTGGGTTCTTTAATAAGCACGCCTTCAATGATAGTTCTTCACAGGGGTTTAGACTCTAGTTAGTGCCACCCTAAAGCATTACATTTCATGACTCCAGAAATTCAAAGGAAATAAATATACTAAAAATGAGTCTCTGGACTTTTTTGCATAACTAACAGTTCTCTCCTATATCTCTAACTAATAGAAAGAATAAAGGGCTAGCTAATTTGGGAAATACAAATGAGAGGAGAACTATAAGGAGATTTTATTTCAGCAGCCATAGAGTCCAGAAAAATGATAATACTCCCTTGACTATGGTATTGATAATTGCTCAAGAGAGGGAATTGAATATTATAACTAGACTGTTCTAAATGTTTTTAATTCTTTAAAATTTCTGACTACCATGGGAGATAAGACCGTACATAGAGCTCTATTACAATTTGCGCATGACTTCCTGTATCCTATGTGATCTGAACCTTAAATAACAAGAAATATTCTGTTTATAACAGCATTAATTCTAGCCATAAATTAATGTCTGGAAATAATATTAGCAAAAACTATGTCCACTTAGAGGAACACCTTGACTATATCAGTTTGTTAGATAAATCATAACTCCAGTGAGGCTGGAAATGCTCTACGCAAGCCCAGAGAAATGTCAGTAAAACTGATAAGTCTATAGCCAGGGTAACTAAGGAAATAAGAGAAAAGATATAAATTGCTAATATCAGAAATGAAAAAAGAGCCATCACTTCAGAACTCATGAACATTAAAACAATAATAAAAGAATACTATGAACAATTTTATGCTCACAAATTTAATAATCTAGATGTCACAGACAAATTCCTTCAGAGACACAATCCGCCAGAATTCACGTAAGAGACAATTTGAATAGGTGAGTATATAATAAAGTTGTTAAATTAATAACTATTACATTCCAAAACAGACAGCATCAGGCTCAGATGGGTTCGCTGGTGAATTCTACCAATTATTTATGGAAGAAATCACACCAATTCTCTAAAATCTTTTCCCAGAAATAGAAGCAGGGTTAATACTTCCAAACACATTCTATGATGCC
This sequence comes from Eidolon dupreanum, assembly GCA_028627145.1. Taxonomy (NCBI): domain Eukaryota; kingdom Metazoa; phylum Chordata; class Mammalia; order Chiroptera; family Pteropodidae; genus Eidolon; species Eidolon dupreanum. Next base: position 23,671,036 of record CM053512.1, read on the forward strand.
ATAATTAACTTAGTTCCAAAACCAAAGTACAAGACAACCACAGACCAATAATTGTAATGAACGTAAATGCAAAAATCTTCGATAAAACATTAGCAAATTAAATCCAACAATGCATAAAAAGAATTATACACCACAACCAAATGTGATTTATCCCAGGTATGTAATGCTGTTACGACATTCAAAAATCAATTAATGTAATCCATCAATTAACAGACTAAAAAAGAGAAATCACATGATCATACAAATAGATGTAGAAAAAGAATTTGACAATATTCAACACCTATTAATGATAAAAATGCTCAGCAAACTAGGAAGAGGGACACTTCTTAAATTTGATAAAGAACATCTACAAAAACCCTATAGCTAACGTCATACTTAAGGATAAGAAAATCAAAGCTTTCCTGCTAATATCAGGAACAAGGCAAGATAAAAATATATGGAAAAATGTCATCACTGCTTTTTAACATCTTACTGGGAATCTTAGGTAATAAAATAAGATGAGAAAAAAGGAAATAAAAGGTATCCAGAATTGAGAAGTAAAATTATTTTTGTTCACAGGTGACATAATCAACTATGAAGAAAATATGAAAAAAGGGGGGAAAAAACCCCTGTAACTAATAAGTGGTATAATTGTTGCTATAAGCAAGACTGGGGAGATGTATGTTCAATATACAACATCCATTATTCTCCCATATACCAACAAAGAACAAGTGGAATTTGAAATTAAAGACACAATACCATATATTAGCACCTCAAAAATGAAATACATAGGTATAAGTCTAACAATAAATATTCGATATCTATAAGGCAGAGGATTCAGAATAGCCAACTCAAAATTAAATAAAAATAACAAACTTGCAGGACTGACACTACTCGACTACAAGACTTACCATGAACTTACAAGAATCATGATAATGTGCTATTGGTAAAAATAATAATAATAATAATAAACAAACAGTTCAATAGAATAGAATAGAGAGCACAGAAATATATCCACATAATATAATCAAACTGATCTTTGACAAAGAGGCAAATGCAATACAATAGAGTGAAAATGTATCTTCAACAAATGAGGCTGGGATGATTGGCATCCACATGCCAAAAAAAGAAAAAGAAAAAAAGAATCTAGACACAGATTTTACACCCTTCAAAAAATTAACTCAAAATACATCATAGACCAGGGTGTAAAATGCAAATTATAAAACTCCTCGAATATTTCATAGGAGAAAACCTAGTAGACCTTGCATGACAATCAAATACAACAGCAAAGGCACAACCCATAAAGATAAATAATTGATAAGCAGGATTTTTTTTAAATTAAAAGTTTCTGCTCTGTGAAACACACTGTGAAGAGAGCACAAAAATAAAAAGCCAAAGGCTGGGAGAATATACTTGCAAAAGACATATTTAATAAAGGAAGTTTATCCAAATATACAAATAGCTTTAAAATTCACCGAGAAAACAACCCAATTTAAAAAAAATGAGTTAAGGCATGAACTGACACTTCACCAAACAAGATACACAGATGGCAGAAAGCATATAAGCTCAACCTTCTATGCCATTAGAGAAGTGCAAATTAAAACAATGAAATATTACTGTATATCTATTAGAATGTCTAAGATCCAAAGCACTGCAAACACCAAATGCTAGTGAAGATGTGAAATAACAAGAACTCTCTTCTTCATTGTTAGTGGGAATCCAAAATGGTACAGGTACTTTAGAAAATAGTTTGTTGGTTTCTTACAAACTAAATATACTCATCATAATATCCAACCATCACACTCCCAAAGGAGCTGAAAACTATGTCCATACAAAAACCTGCACATGGATGTTTATAACAGCTTTATTCATAAATGTCAAAATTTTGAAGCAATCAGTAGGATGCCTAATCATTAGGTGAGTATATAAACTGTTGTATATCCAGAAAATGGAATATTATTTAGCACCTAAAATGATGCACTATCGAGACATGAAAAGATATGGACTAAACTCAAATGCATATTACTAAATGAAAGAAGCCAACCTGAAAAGTCTCCATACTATATAATTCAAACTATATGACTTTCTGGAAAAGCCAAAACTATGGAGACAGTAAAAAGATCAGTGGTTGCCAGGGGTTAGAAGGGAGGGAGGAATGCATAAGCAGAGCACAGACCATCTTTATGGCAGTGAAATGTTACTGTACGATATTACTCTGGTGAATACATGTCAGTGTACATTTGAAAAAACCCATAGACTGCATAGTGAATCTTAACACAAAATATGAACTTTGTGCGATAATGTCAATATGGGTTGATCAATTATAACATGTGTGCCACTCTGACGTGGGATATTGATATTCCTGGATTTTGGGGGGATGGGAAGGTGGGGAGAGGACAGGCTGTATATGGAAACTGCTTTCCATTGAATTTTCCTGTGCACCAAAATCTACCCTAAAATATAAGCATTATTAATTTAAAAAATAAAGTTTTAACAGTGTAATATATTATTTCATTCATGTCAGTTTAACAATTAAATGAAATAATGCAATGTGCACAGTGCACATTTCTCAAACGTGAGCTATTTATGATGAATGTGCTGGGGTTTGTTTCCTTTGTATGCAGTATTTGGGAGTGTTTAAGAGCTGAGTGTGCTATTAAAATCTACAATATTAAAAAGGAAATAATCTTTAGACAATTATTTTCAATCAATATTGAATTTAGGCTAATTGGTTAGATATTTATGAAAAAATTTCAGCTAATAAATAGTCCCAAACTCATTAATTCATAGTCACAAAACACTATTCCTTGGCTTGATATCATTGTCTTTCATTCCTTTCCTCTTCTCTTTTTCAGTTAAACATTTTTTTTTTTAAATCCAATCCTCAAACACTTTCTTTTTGAATCATTTGAAATATATCCAGGGCATTAATTAAGGTTAGTTTTGAAGAGAAAGTCATGGTACAACAAGGTCAGACAGTGGCTAGAATTAATAGGTTATCCCAGAGAAAGGTAATGAGAAATAGAACAATTTATGTTCCATTCTCTTTGCCATCTGCTGAAAAGGGCTATAACTTTGTAATAGGGGTACAAATGCTAAATGACTCAAATATAAATCACAAGAAGTCAAATAACACAACATCCAGAATTTTACCTGTTATACTTTATTTCACTTTAGAAGGAGTTCTATACTCAAAAGAAATGCAACCTTCAATTGTTGGAAAAGAGTTAATGTGTAATATATATGCTACACACAACAAATGAATAGAGACATCTGTTTGAAAACAGGAATGGGCACATTTGAATTAATATCAGAGATCTTTGTCTCAAAATAACTGAATAGGTTGTCAGACTAATCCTCTTGACACTAGAAATAAAAACTACTGTCAATTTAATTGACAGTTGAAAATGATAAAAAAAAAATTTGCAGCATGCTTCAAATTTGAGGATAGATTCTTGAAGTTAGCAAATTTAATCTAAGGATGACTTCATTTTCTGTCCAATTGGACCTTAAATATTTTTATAAGAAAGATATTGCTAGCATTTACAAGTGGGAACTGAGACTTATAAATATAAATTTCCTAAAGTCGAAGAACTAGTAAAAGACAGGAGAGGCTCAGCTTCTCATCTTTGTCACTTTAGAGCTAGTTTTAATTATTACACTATACATTTTGTGATCACATATGATTATCTTCCCTATCAAGCGACAGTAAGAGTTCCCATATATTCATAGCACAGTGCTAGGTGCTAGAAGTTACTCAGTATTTCATTTCATTGAATACCAGACAGCATTAAATGTATTATATTAAAAAATATTTGAGCAACTAAAAAACATTTTTCTTGAAGACAGAGGAGAACCTATCAAATCCAAATTGTATTTCAGAGTCTCAGTAAATACGAAATGGTATAGATCTGCTTAAAATTTCAAGGCTTTCTTAAATTTTCAAAATAAGTATTGGAGAAATGATAATAAATAAAAGTGATTCTATTCTGTGACAGAATATTATAAAAACAGCATGTTAAAAACATTTTTAAAATATCGCTTATAGTAGTTCAAACCTGAGAAGAGCTGGAGACAATACAAAAATTGTTGGTTGAATCTAGCTTCATACTTGAACAGGCATTGCCCTACCAAAATTAAAGCTATTGTGTGTTACTTCTAGTTTGTATGTAGTTTTTAAAATAATTACCAACCACTAGAACATTAATAAAAGGCTAAAATTGAGGAAAATAATATGAACAAATAAATATTTTTGTTTGTTATATTATTATTTGTCTTTAGAAAATGTTATAGCATAGCATCGCTAAAGACACAGGGTCATTGGACTAAGTTTTGAGTATTCTTTAAATAGTCCTTGTAAACATATTTGTATTGCCTGCATTCTAATTGATGTCTAAATAAATCTTAGTACTAGATTTCATATTCTCCTTGGGAACTCTCTACCCAGCTCAAGTATTTACTATTTACTCATCTCTATCAAATATAAATGGTGCCTTGAAATATAGTTGAGGCGAAGAAAAAGCAAGCTGTAGTTTTTATATGTAAACTGATCATAAAGTAAAATGTTTGCTAACTTGAAGTATAGAGCTTAAGAGTCTCCCATGTCTTATGAAGAAAACATTCTATTTATGTACTAACATTGAAAGTCTTTCACAGTTTATGTTCATTTGCATTATTATAATCAATCATTATGTATCAACCATGCTTTTTGTTCTGCCATAAAGTTTTACAGTGTAAATTTCAAGAAATATCTGAAAACATTTAACAGCTTCAGTTACTTTTTTTGTGAAATATTCCCTAATTGCAAATTAGGTGGTTAGTGGTTAGAAGGAGTTAATGTGCCTCTAAAATCTTTCTTATTATCTGGGAATAATTGTAAGCATTGGGCTCATTAAGCAACACATTGACCCTCCTCTACTACTACAGAAACTTCACATTTACATTTTTTCTTCTTTATTTAATATTTATTTTATTTCCTTTTTATTCTTTTTAAATTGACTAAATTCAGTTCAGTGCTATCAGCTTGTATTTCAGTATGGAACTTTCTTTTTAACTTTAACACTTCATATACAGTTGTGATTTTGACCAATGCCTTTTTGAAAATCTTACTGAATGACACAAGTTTAATGAATATATTTTATTCCATAACATTAGTGGCCTCACCAAACGGTAAATACAAATACATAACACTTACAGCAATACTTCAAAGGTCAAAATCATGACCTTATTACTGCGCTCTTATCGAGATGCCCATTTTATCTTGGTCCTTTAAGCAGGGGTCCCCAAACCTCAGGCTGTGGACAGGTGATACTGGTCTGTGGCCTATTAGGAACAGGCCACACAGTAAGAGGTGAGCGGTGAGCCAGAGAGCAAGGCTTCATCTGTATTTGCAGCTGCTCCCCAGCGCTAGCATCACTGCCTCAGCCCCACCTCAGATCATCGGGTATTAGATTCTCATAGGCGTACTGGTTCCTGGTGCCAAAAAGGTTGGGGACCGCTGCCTTAACTATAATTATTCCCCTTAGAATTTTATAAAGGATTTGATGGAGTTCTCATACATCAGCAAGAGGCTGATAAGTTTTAACTCCATGTCCTTTGGTGTTCATAGCTCATATTATCTTACTTAATTAAAATCAGTCACTATGCTTCTCCTCTATTGAGACTAATTGATTTGTGTGTATATCGTTACTAACCTCAGTCAAATCATTTTATACTGTCAGCAGGAAAGACTCTTCTAATCTTTATGAAGGACTTTCCCTAGTAAAGTTACATAAATCTTTCTTTTCTACTACAGCTCACAGGAACTCAAAAGCAGGACTAGCTTCGAAGCTGATACATACTCTAACATCCAGGCTCTGCTACTCAACTTGATGCAGTTTTCTCAGTGTCTGTCACTCTAGTTTTTTCATTTTGTTTTGCTTTGTTTTTTCATTTGTAGATCTTGAGTTCTCATGATGGTGCACCGTGTTTTTTTCTTAATATAATATATAGGTTTTAAGTGTACGATTCTATAATATGTCAACTGTACTGTGTGTTTACCACTCAAAGTCAAATATCTTTCTTTCCATCACCATATATTTGACCCCCTTTTCTACTCCTCCCTCCTGCTTGCCCTTCTGGTAACCTTCTGGTCTGTGTCTATGAGTTTTTGTTTATTTGTCTTGTTTGCTTCTTTTAGTTTTATATTCCACATATGAGTGAAATCACATGGTTCTCAACTTTTTCTGTCTGACTTATTTTGCTTAGCATGATTATCTCAAGATCGATCCATGTTGTCACAAATGGTAGTATTTCATCTTTTCTTATGACCGAGTAATATTCCATTGCATATATGTACCATATCTTCTTCAGTCATCTATTGAAGGCCACTTCAATAGTTTCCATGTCTTGACCGCCACGAATAATGCTGCAAGGAACATTGGGGTTCTACCACCTAAATTCTCAATGAGTCTTGCACAGAGATTTATAATATCATATAAATTCATCAGTAAAATAGTGGAGAGCTGTTCCTCAATTAAAAATACTTTTTTTCCTTAAAAATAAAATATAGGGGGAGGTAAATAAGAGTAAAAAGTCAAATCTCTATCACCACAAATGTATGGTGATAGAGATTTGACTTTGGGTGGTGAACACACAATGCAATATACAGAGGATGTATTATTGAATTGTACAGTTGAAACCTATATAATTTTATTAACCAATGTCACCTCAATAAACTTTAAAAAGACAAATGGTATATTTTATGACATTCCAAAAATATCTGTATTTTAATAAGGAAAGTAACATTTTTTTCTTTCCTCCAAATTACAAAAGATGTGTTTCTCTCTTAAAACAATATAATCTTAGTGTTTAAAGGTATGTATATTCAAACATCTCTGAGAAGCTCAATATATAATTTTCTTGATGCCAAAATTCAAGGAAAGATTTTTCAGAAATCAAATTATTTTAGCTTTCTTATAACCTAAATACACCGTCTCTACTACTTGAACCCAAAAATGAGAAATGTGTTTTGAAAGAGAGTTGGATGAGTAAAAGTGATAAAAATTTCTTTTTCTGTTTTTATTCTCAAAGGCTAAGAGACACAAATCAATTAGATTCATGAAATGATAAGGTTAATGTTCAAACCTATGTACCTAATCCCATAAAATTGTATGAGTAACATTCATTTTATGTTTGGGATTGCCCTTTTTCTAATGAACGCCAGAGGATGTATTTCCAATATGCCAAGGTTTTGCCATATATTTCAGGGACTAAAAAATCTGTTTTAATTCAAGTACCATGCAATTCTTTTAAAATTCTATACTCACCAAAAGATTTAGATTAATATTTGACATCAATTTTGAGCTCTGAAGCAGTTTAGTAGGGGTTATGCAGAATTTAATAACTTGGAACATACACTTAAGTGTATTACCTAAGAAGACACAGAGATCTTGCAGTAGGAAGTCATATTTTGAACTATTAATTTGATTTAATGCCTTGGAAGCAATGTTAGAAAGGGAGGGCAAATATGATGCATTTGTTCTCTTTCTATATTATTTAATTACTTCATGGAGATAATAATCAAATCTGTCCATCTAATTGTAGCTGTTTGATGTGATTTGTAGTTTACCATTAGAATTCAAAATTAGACAACATAATCTCATCTACCTCTACCTCTACAAAAATGTATCACCTATTACAGATTCTAGATTCATTTTCTACTTGTAGCTATATTTCTAAATAAACAGAATAATTTTCAATAACAATTGACAAAGCTAGTGTTCATTTTTATTTATAAGGATTATTGAATGACCTCATGGAAATAATTCTGGTCAAAAATAATTGTAAGCTTAATAAAATCCATGTGAATTGTTTCAGGTAATGAAACACTTGAGTTTCTGTTTATTCGGTGCATATCAGAATTAATGTGATTTAACACTTGCTGTCAAAAGTTTTAAATTCTCCGAGGCATCAGAGATGTTGAAAATTGAGATTTTTCAAAGATAGAAGAATAAAATAAAATAACTCATTAGAAAAAGAATTTTGTTTTTAATTTGCCATTGTTCTATAGAGTTATGTGTTTATATGGTAAAACATTAAAACAATACAAAATTATACTACCAAATATGTCTTTTTTTATATCTGTTTACCTACATCCCTCCTCTGAAGGTAAGCATTTCAAGTAGATGCTTTTATATCTATCTTTCTAGAGAGATTTGATTCATTTAAAGGTAAATATCTCTACTTTCAAGTCCAAATGTTAACAATATTTTGTTATATTCATTGGTTTTACTTAATAATATAACTTGTGAATTCTTCAATATTCAGACATTCATTTATCTTTTGAATGAACAGTGTTGGGAAAACTGTACATCCATGTGGAAAATAATGAATTTAATTCCTTGTCTTCTATTATATACAAAAGTCAATTAAAGATTCAAACACAATACATCAAAATATAAAGGTCGCTGAATAAAATATAAAAGGGATATTTCGTGACAATGCCTTGAGCAATGATTTCTTGGATATGACACTGAAGCACAAACATTGGAAGCAAAAATAGAAAAATGACACTACATCAAACTTAAAATTTTGTGCACTTCTGGTTTCTGGCCTGGCATGTAATTTACTTGCACATAGTCATTCTATCCTAACAGCAATAAAATGCTGAATAAACTGAAAAATCAGCAACTCTTCTTTGATCTTCAAAGAAGTGGGGTCTTAGGGCAAACCACTGACAAAAAAATTAGAGAGACATACAGGCAAATATAGAGAATTACTACAAACCAGAGGACAAAACATGAGCAAAAACTTTCATGGAAACTAGTGCTAGGGTAGGAACACCTGATCTATAATTGATGAATTTTTGGAAACTCACTGTGGTCAAGCCTGAAGGATTAAATGTCCACGGGAACCCAGTCATTATTTTTCAGTGGGGCACATTTTTGAGTTTTACCTTCAATAACTCTACCAGCTTTTCAAAGTGAATATAAAAGTGAATATAAATATACCCTAATATTGTCTGCTGGGGTATATAAAATAGTCAAATTCACAAAAATAGAAAGTAGAATGGTGGTTACCAGGAGCTTTAGAGAGGAAGAAATGGGAGTTATTTAATGGATATAAAGATTCAATATTGTAAGATCAAAAAGTTTTAGAGACCTGTTGTACAACATTGTGGACACACTTAACATCTGCTGAATTACACACTTTAAAATTGGTTGAGATAGTAAAAATAATTTTAAATTAAAAAGTGTCATTTAGATTGATTCCATATCTTGGTTATTATAAAACAATGTTGCAATGACTATAGGGATGAATATATATTTTTTTCAAATTATTATTTTGGATTTCTTTGAATAAGTACCCAGAAGTCAAATTGCTAGGTCATAAGGTAATTCTATTTTTAATTTTTTGAAGAAACTCCGTACTGTTTTCCAAAGTGGCTTCACCAATTTGTAATCCCACCAACAGTGCACAAAGGTTCCCTTTTCTCCACAGTCTCATCAACACTTGTTATTTGTTGATTTATTGATGACACTCTTTCCGACGGGTGTGAAGTAATATCTCATTATGGTTTTAATTTGCATTTCTCTGATGATTAGTGATGTTGAGCATCTTTTCATGTATCTGTTGACCATCTGTATTCCCTCTTTGGTGAAATGTCTTCTTAGACATGGGAGATGCATCCACAGAGCATAAATATATATTTTAAAAAATGCCACATTTATAATGTTACCAAGTCCTACACACATTAAAAAATTATGGTCTTTAAAGTCTAATTTCTAAAACTTTTGATTTTCTTCCTGAACTTTAAAGACAAAATGTGAGGTTCTGTGAAGAGAGCAAGCTCTCCATACTTCTGTTAATGGTTTATATGACAGGTATTGTGCCAGAAATTTAACTCTACTTCTTTACCTTCGTAATTCAGGTTTGAAAAAACATGGACATTTACCCTTTCAGGTAAACAGAATTCCTGTCTACATGGTTTAAATAGAAGATTAGTTAAATGAACATCATTATTATCATTATTAGTATTAACATTCTCTTCCAAAGGTGTCGGAGAAAATGCTTCATTTTGAAACAAGCAAATAGTTACTTTCTTTTCAGCCAAATAACATTTCTTAGTGCAGCTTAGCTGCAGATAGCTTATGATTACATTGTTTCTGATTGGCTGGAGGAAGTAATACTGAAATTAGCAATGTGTTTGCATTTTTAGCTCTTGCCAGGTAATACTCTGCTGGAGATTCATTCTGTAGTATTGAATGAATAACAAAATTAATAAGCAACAACACATGCTGCTGGGAAAAGCTGTAGTATTTGGCTTATTAGCTCATTTTCCCTCAAATACTATTGATTTATTTATTTGGCACTTATGAAAAATATCATAAGAAAGAAAAATGGAGGAAAGAATATGAAACTATAAAAATAAGTCACGACTGATATTATCTTTGTCCCTAGAAAAAAGATCTAGAGTCAAAAAAGCTTTCACGTTAATATTTTACTGGGGTGGGAAAAGGGAGATTTGTAGGGAAGAAAAAGTGAGAAAAAAATGAAGTGAAGAAAAAGTGAAGAAATGAAAACACAGGAGATACATTACCGACCTTGTTCACTGCTGTACGATAATGTTACTGATCACTCAGTCTCACTGGTACATCTACTACTGACAGGGATTTTGAAACCACTGCATCTCAGAAGACGCAGTTGGGACAGATGTAGAAGATACTCAAACTATCTTTGCCTCCCTCTTCCTTCCTTCTCTCACAGGACTAAATTCACTCAGTAGCTTACCAACTTTCCCACATTTAAGGTTCTGTCATCTAGTATCTCAAATCAGGCTCTGGAGAAGCCAAAGTTTCTGGTGGACGAGTTTAATTAACCTAGTGTGTGTACACATCAGTCCCTCCTTGTAAGTGTATGCACATCTGGGGAGGGGGGCAGACTTTAGGGACAGCTTTGGTGATAGGTGAAGCAGTATGGGCTTTATAATCACAGAAATAATTCAAACTGTCACTAGGACTGTCAGGACAAATTATCAAGTCCTAGAGGGGAAGCAGACCAGATCGTGACCATCTGGGGTGGTACATGAGCTGAATCCATTATGGCTCTTATTTCACTTTAATTCACTCAACCCTCTCATGATACCCTGATTTCACCAAGATGCCTTCAGTTCTTTATATAGCGGGGAAGAGGTGGAGAGTTTCAGTGTCTTAGGAGGCTTACATAATAGCTGATTATAGGAGTACAACTGATTTTCATCATTTACTCCTTCCACCAACTTTTTAGATTTTTCTTCACCCTCATGCAACACTTTGCTAATTTAGTCTATTGGATGGAAGAGTGATCCAAAATACAAGACATCGACTAAGGAAGCACTTAGGAAGCAAGCACTCCTACACAACAAAATTTAAGATACTCACTACTAGGGTCTTACAAGAGCTCATACTGAAGAGCGAGTGCCTAGTTAAATTTATGCCTCATGGGTCTTGCTTATCTAACATGAGTCTTCATCCTGCATTCTCCTTCAGGGGCACCAGACCTTAGTTTCCTCTGCATGTAAAGCTGTGGTTGTTGTAATTTCCCTTTTACAATTTGTACTATCCAATGAAGAAACATAAGATGTTAAGTGAGTCCCTGGAGTTCCAGGCACATTTCTCTCTACAGGCCTAGATATTCATACTGAACAGTTCCAGTTACCATCTACTACAGTTCACCAAAAGACAAAAGTGGCAATGTGGAAATCACACTTTCTCTAACAAAGGAATCTCCACTATGTCAGCCATTAAAAGTATCCACCCACTGAGACTCAGCACCTCTTAACCAGCAGAAAAGAAGACTGAAGAAATAGGAAACAAAATTCCACTAGTTGTCATGGAGAGTTATGGTAAGTAGGGAAATCCTCCTTCTAACCTTTGGTCCCTTGACCCATCTAGGTATTGGGGACATGGTACCACACCGTATCAGTTGATAGAGAGTGCCCCAATCCCACATAAGATTGTAGCTAAGTTTTTGAAAGACCATCTCACCACTAAATTAGTCTAAATGCTTCTGGGTAACAAAATGCCTTAGTCATGAGCCAAGTATAACCTTCCCTTTGACTAATGTGTATCCCTTAGACTAAGGAAATATTGAATATTATTAAATATAAAATTGGTGGTATTACCATTAGACACCATTGCAAGTTTCTTCCTGTTTCCAAAGATCGATCCACATATATATTCTCCAGATTTCCTTGTCTCTGAGTTTTCAATCTTGTTCGGTCCAGGTTAATATACTGGCTAAACTGTATGATTTCGAGTCAGTATTGAATCATATCTCCAGCCACCTCTCTCTAATAGGGTGGAAATGATAAGAAAAGTTATTTCAGCTTTTGGTCCTCCAGTATGTTACCTTCTACTTTCTCTTAATATATTAAACAGAAATACAAGTTTTCCTAAATGTGCTACCATTGCCTACTAGTGGTTTTTAATCCCCTTCTTATTAATCATAATGGGATTCCTGTTTCCTTCATATTGTCATAAAACCCAACTCCAAAATCCCATCATAAGGTCTGTTTATAATCCATGATACTAAGCCTGCTAGTCCATGATCCCCAGAAAATAGAGTCTAAGGCAAAAGCTTTGGTAGCTAACGTTTTACTGGATGTAATTCCAGAGAAGCAGCAGTGAAGGAAAAAGGAAAGGTAGGGAAGGAAGAAAGAAGAGCAAATTTTAAAAAAAAGTTGTTTAATGAAGCTGATCTCAGATTCACACAAACAAAAAGCAGCTGATTTTTCACTGTGGTAGACTGAATTATTGGATTTACAGCCATCCCCTTTGCTTTATAGCTTTGCAGTTCTTCTCATTAAAAGCAAGGCATGTTTTCTTACTGTACTGAATTTATGCTTGAATGTGTGCTTTCCTTTGGCTTTTGGAATATTAACAGACGCGATGCAAGCTGAGACTTAAATGTACTCCTTAAATGTGCTTGTGGGCTGAGGCTCTTGCACGTAAGTTTACTTGCTGGTTCCTGGTGAATGAGACAAATGTGGAGCAGGCCTGATCTAAAGTCAATCTAAAGTCAGTTAGAGAAGTCAAATCCACTTTCCTACAGATATCTGAGTAAAAATTAAATGGTAGATGTAAAATACTGAGTTTGGGGGCAGTTTATTATGGCAAGAGCTGACCAGTATGAGACCTTGTAAGGAATTTTCAGCAAAGCAATGTTAAAGTACTGAATCCCAGACTATCTACTGGTAGAAGATAGAAGATATCTGTTTATTCCATTCTGTCCCACTTTGAAAATATGTCTCATGGAACTTCAAATCACCTGCACTACAAGGTTGTTGTACACAGGGCCAAGAGCAAATTCTGGCAAAGTCAGGGCCTTTCTCTGTCCAGCCCACCAATGTACAGGAACTGGACTTTACAACTACAAGAATATTGTAAGATTTCACACCAGCCTTTGTGTCTTGGAAGCAAGACAAGTGGCCAAGATCAAGACAGTAGATTATTCCAAGACAATCTGGAATAATATATAAACTGTTTATGGGACAGATAAAATTAGTCCATTGAAACTGCTTAAACTGAATTTTTTCAAATTTATTCTTTTATAGCAAAACTCTTTCCTCCAAGTTAATTTATATAATAAAATCAAAAAAATTGAAATCATTTTAAGTTAAATCTGATATATTTGCCCTATCTATGACATGATTTATGAGCATATTTAAAATTAATAAAAATAAATAATAAAAAATAATCTATCAAGCCTGAGGTATGAGTATGATGGTTCAATTCCATGGGAACAGTATAGGAAATTGCCAATAAATGCTCAAAATACACGAGCACACATAAACATGCCACCCCCATACACACATATACCTACACACACAAAAAGAACTGAAAAGGCAATGATATAGTAATAGGACATAAATATAATTTGAATTTAGATATATGTAGGCAAAAGACTGATGTTCTGCTTCCTAGCTATGGGACAATGGACTAGAGAATTTTCTTGTCTAAGTCTCAAGGTCATGATTATACAATGGGAATAAATGCTATACTCTTTATAAAAATGTTGTGACAAGGTCTCCTCATGAGTACATTCCATTATGTAATAAATAAAAGAAGATGAGAAAGCCCCAATGAGAAGGATCTCATAATTTAGTGGGAAGGCTACAAAATAAGTATGTATTTATAACAGGTAATATCAAAATGCTTTGGTATCTGACTGTTCAGGATATTATAAGATAAAAGAGAAAAAAATGTAATGGCCTTGTGGATGGATAGGAGATAAAGAAAAAAATTCTCACTAAATTAATATATGAAAGTAAAGCATAAGGTAATAAAAGTGCTAGCATAGTAATATTTTAAAAGTTTTAATTTTACCAGACTAGAAAGATGTTCCTTAGGGTATTATATTGCACTTACATATTTCTCTAAATTGTGAACAATATATAAATGTATCCAAACCCTAACAAACACAGTTCTGGCCCCTTTTTCATAAGTGTCATTGTGAGAAATACCACCCAAGAAGTGATTCCTTCATATTGGTTTAACTAATGAGTGAAATTGCAAGGAACATTTAGTATGTAGCTTGTGGTATTTCAAGCCTAGAAAAGTAACTTATGATCACATATCCAAGCTCCTATTCTTTCCTTCATACATAATTCTACAATTTGGCTACTAAAAAAGTATAATTCACTCAATTCAGCATCTTATGAGATTGGGCTGGAGAAATTAAGCTTTGTTTTAATTCTTGCTATAATATTTATTGAGTGATCCTAAACTGTGCTTACTCTACAAAATTACTATGTATCTATCAATTGTATGCAATACAATTACACAGTGTTTTCTTGGAGAACAATCCTGGCTAATTTATTAATTTATACCTCAGTTTTTCACTTATTGGTTTATTACTCTATAACCTTGATTTAATAACTTCATTTTTTTTTCAAGTAATAAAAAAGAAAGGTCATTGGGGAAAGACATGAATGGAAATCATCGGGGCAAAATACATTTATAATATATTTTATATTTACTTAAAAAACGAATTTAAAAAAATGTTTAATTTGGGACATTTTGTTTTGTGTGTGTGTGTGTGTGTGTTTGCTTGTTTTTTTTTTGTTTGTTTGTTTTTTGTAGTTCAGGTTTGCATTAGTTTAACAAACTTAAATAACAGGAAATTTAATGTTCCCAGTCAAATTACCAGTTCTTCTAGTAGTCTTCATGTTGATATTCAGGTAATTTCATTTTGGGAATGAATGTGTTTATGTGTTTTTATGTTTGTGTGTGTGAGTATGTAGATATGTTTTCCTTTGAAATCACCATTATTAATGTCTTTATCTGCTTCTTGGCAGGTAGTTTCCTAAACGGAAGTACTCTATTAAGACTCATTGGACAATTTGAGGTTCCTGGAGATAAGGAAACAAAAAAATTGTCACAAAGTAAAAGTTAATTTTTTATAGCTCTCTATATTTTTTCTACATTCTATTTCAATAGCCTCTTTTCCATTTCTAACTTGAGTTTATTTTATTAGAATGTCCAGCCTTTTTACATAAGGAGCATGCAACCAACAAATGTAAACACTGATGATAGAATTTTCTTGTAATGTTTATTATTCATGTAATATTATTCATGTAATATTTAGGCAGCATTGTTGATATGGCTCATGATGTAGAAAAACTACTGGACAAGGGTGCTCTTGTTGTTAGTTTCTGGCTGGAATCCCAAGTGAAAATGAACAGAAGAAAGAATTGTGAGGCAGCCAGTTACAGAAAACAAATTGCATGGTCACGTGGTTGACAATTTTTCCTTGTAATGACTCAATGGCTCAGACATAGGAAAACCATTTCAAATCTGACCAGACAGACAATATTGAATTATTATCAAGCATTTTTCAAAGTCAAGTTATTAGACTTAACTGGAAAGAATGCTGTGTAATGATTTTGAATTTTTTCTAGAATTCCATTTTTAGCAATTCAGTAATGAGCTATGTCATTATTCATAAATAATTGAATGCTTTGGCTTCATAAAAAGTTAGAATGCATTTCTTAATCAACTACTGCGAAATATAAATTTATTTTTATATGTTTATTCCCCTGTATAAAAACCACTATCATAACCTAAGGTAAATAAAGCATTTTTAAGTTATGTTCTTGAGATAGAAATTTTGATTTTCTTCCCTTTGCACAGACTTTATGTACTAGATACTAATGATTTAATTAAAACTTCTAGGAGATGTTCTTGACAAAGAGATGTTACACTGAAACTGCAGGTCAACTGTAGAGAGGGAAAAAAAGTTTTTTTTACAGACATTAGACATGACTAAATTATTTTCACATATCACATTTTGAACCAAACTGAAGCAGAAGCATAACTTTAAATTATCAGACTAAGAATACTTTATATTTTATGCTGTAAAGTTCAAGTTAATAAAGCCAACTTACAGAAAACATTATTTACTGCTAATTATTTTAGAAGAAGTTCAAACAATTATACTTACATACATGTCACACTTTATCAGGGATGTCTTGCTCATTCAAGGCAGGAGACTAATTTTGATTTTTTTAAGTTTATTTCTCTAAAACAAATATTTCTTTTGAAAAAAGGAAGATTAAGAATCTTTTTTGTAATTTTAAACCATTTTGAAATGAGCAGTATAGTTCTATAAAATATATTGCATTCAAATTAAAATTATTATAAACTCCATAAGTCTGCAAATTACAAAAATTACAGAAAGTTGTAAAAATTAAACTGCCATTTAAAATTTTAGAAAAGAATTTAATAATATGGTTTAATTTTATTAACAAACTCAATGGTTATACGCTCAAAATAGAGAAAATTTCTTAAAAGTAACTTTCTTCCTGAAATCTCATTTTTTTTGTTAGTCACTTGTATTACCTATGAGTGTGTCATTCCCATAACTGTAGCATCACTTAGGGCAGAGATGTGTCTTGCATATTCCTGTATCTTGTGCCTTGTTTGCAATGCTGGTCACATAGGAAGTACGTGGTGACTTATAAGTAAGTGAAGGGATGAGTAGAAATATAAAAAGATATAATAAGATAGGAATAGAAAGCTAGATCAGGTAGATTTGAAAGTCATTTAAAGAAATCCTACCTAAATAGGAGACATAAATTTAGGTGCTTCATAAAGCTGCTTCTCTAAATTAGTCCATTAAATTAATAAGTCTTGATGTACACATTGAATGACTAACATTTCATATTTGGAAAAAATTCCTAGTTAAAATTAACCCCTGGAAATAGTTTTAAAATCTATCTAGCTCTTTTACACTACAAAGATCTTCTTACAACTGGTTTTGGAAGAATGAGAAAAAATATAAAAATATTTTTTTTCTCAAACCTACTTCCTGAGATCATATACAAGGCAATAATAACATTATAGCTGAAAGAAAATTGATGCACATTTTACAAAAAAATATACCTTAAATGTGTAAAATATGTGCACACAAAGGCTTTGTTAGCAAAACAAATATGTCCAGAAAACTAAATATCCAAATAGGTAACTAGATATTTTAATCAGAAGAAGTGGATAAGTTGTAAAAACCTTAGATTTTCAGTATATCATGTGAAATGTGATTTATCAGACTTGATGGTTATAAACTGTAATTTTAGAATTAATTTAAGAAATTCATCCATCTTAGCAGTAGTTTTCTCTGCTGAATTTGAATTAACATTTGCTTACAAACTGATGTACTGTTGTGTGATGATCTTTTACTGGCCATTTGAAAAGTCTTGGAATTTGAAAAGGAAATTCTGATTTGGCATGGGGTCATACAGGATGGTCACCAGACTGAGTCCTGTGCAGGCTCTATCTCATATAATTTATAATATGTTTAAGCATTCTGTAAAGATATTTAGAGGAAGGTTTTTTTTCAGGGAATGGATTTTGAGTGCTTCCTATTATTAAACTTCACACCACCTAGAAGTGAGCATCTCAGACCCAACAACTCTGTAGAATGTCGAGTGAGGTTTCTTAGGACAATAAGTAAGGAAGTCCAAAAGGACAATGCCCAAGGGATGAATAACTACACATACATATTTTGTGAGTGTCTAATTTTAAAAGTATTGTAAAACTTTAAAAAATGTCTGGTTTTAAAGTAGCTACTGGAAGGAGAGTTCTAGATAATTGGTACCCCAATAGTATTAGAAATTCTCTGATTTAGCAAAACCCACTTCTCAAGACTTACTGAAACCTTCATCCAAGAAGGTATGATACAGAGTCTTTAGGCAAATCCCCAAGGTGACAGCAACAATAATTCAACTGACAACACATGACAAGTGTTGTCTATGTGTGTGTGTATATGTATGTATGTATGTTTGTATTTACATGTCCTTAATGTTTTTAAAATAAGACATAGTAAAAAACTTTGACAGTGTCAAAGAATAGTTCTGCTATTGTTCAGTGATTGGCCTTCTGGAATCTCCATTCAGCTTTCCAGATCATTTTAATAATATTATTTCTACTATAAATATTAGTAATGATGGTGACATTTAAATTTTCTTAAGCTTATAAAAGTTATATTTAGAAAATGTCAGTGTGCTAATAATCAAAATATAAATTAACAATAAAACAGCCATCATGCTCTGCAAATGCAACAGTAAAACAAGTGGCCTAACCTGATCCCCATTTTATTTTATTTTTAATTAATTAATTAAATAATTTATTTAGTTTTTATGGTGACATTGGTTAACAAAATCCAACATGTTTCAGCTGTACACTCTAAAAGTAAGGCATATATATGTTTACACTGTGCGTTCACCTCCCATAGTCAGATTTCCCTTTGTAACCACATATATGACACGCCCCACCTTGGCCACCTCCCCTCTCTTCTCTACCTTCTACCCTCTGGCAACCACCAGTCCACTGTCCATGACCATGAGTCTCTGTTCACCTGTCCCGTTCATCTGCTGCTCCTAGGTCCATATCCCACATATAAGTGACATCATGTGATTTTCAACTTTCTCTGTCTGGCTCATTTCACTTAACATTATCATCTCGAGGTCCACCCATGTTGTCGCAAATGGCAGTATCCCATCTCTTCTTATGGATGAACAATATTCCATTGTATATATGTAGCACAGCTTCTTTAGCCAATATCCATTGCAGGACACCTCGGTTGCTTCCCTCTCCTGGCCACCATGAACAATGCTGCCATGAACATCGATGTGCAAATATCTTTTCAGATATGAGTTTTCAAGTCTTTGGGGCAAACACCCAGTAGAGGGATTGCTGGATCATGTGGTAGATCAATTCTTAGTTTTTTGAGGAACCTCTATACTGTTTTCCATAGTGGCTGTACCAATTTGCAGTCCTACCAGCAGTGGATGAGGGTTCATTTTTTCTCTGCATCCTCTCAAGCATTTGTTATTATTTGTCCTGTTGGTTATAGCTATTCTAACAAGGGTGATAGGAATCTCGTTGTGGTTTTGATTTGCATTTCCCTAGTAGCTATAGGTGTTGTGTATCTTTTCATATATTTGTTGCTGATCCCCACTTTATATCAGACTACAGATAAAACTTCTTAGCCCACTTCATACAGAATTTCAGAGACATTTCAGACTAAGCTGAAATTACTCTCAAGATCAATACAATAATATGATATCAGGGGTTGTGCGAGTTATTTTCATTTGTAGATTACATACTGATACTTTATGATACTTATGATATGGTTGTATATAAATTAATTCTCAGTAATTTATAATTTCATGTTATTTAAGAACAGTATATATAGCTTGTGGAATTTATCCCCTATCATATCTTTTATTGTGGTAACAAAAATAAGACAACATCTGATAGACTGTAAATGTATATACGTTGCTTAAGAAAAAGATTTATCTGGTGATCTGAATAAACTTGACAATGGCTGTTGAATGGTCAGTTGCCAGAAAAAAAGGGGTTATCTTTGATTATTCAAATATTAATATAAATTTCCTACTTAGGTGAATAAGTATTATTATCATCAGTATAAATTATTCTCAGACTACCACGTCACTAAGATGGTTTTGAACAAATAAATTAGATCTTTACCAATGAATATAGACATCTATCTAATACATGTCAGAAAATTGTTAATCCTAGCTCTGCTCCTAATTCTGTTACCTTCACTTAAGCCTCTTGTACTGTCTTTATTTAATTTCTTCAGATGTAATTTGAGGGGTACAATATAATATTCTAAGATTCTTTGATTCTGTAAACTTTGAATTGTTCACACTTGTCACTCAGCACAAATAACTATATTCAGCAGTTAAAAAGAAAATTAACAAATGAAAAAAACAGAGATTGAGTTTCCTGATGTTATTTTAAGGTTATCTTGTAATCTACAAGAAATATTGATATAAGCAATATAAAATTGTTTTTCTTTTCACTCTTTTTTTACTAATTATTTTATTGAATTAACATATTCTGGTGAAAAAACATTTAGGTGTTTTTAAAAGTATTTTTTAAACCTTAACTCACTTTATCCTTCATAATAAGAATGATAAAAATCTTTCTGTGGCTTACAAATGAAATATATATATATATTATATATATAATATATATATAGAACTCATATGTTATATCACTTTTCATTACTAGTCAAAGAAATATTGTAGTTTATAGCATAATTTAAAGTAATTTCTTTATCAAATTTAATGATATTTTTTGATATATATTTTTCTTCAGCAGGGCAGATTTTGTGATAGATTTGGCCTTCAGTTTGATTTATCATTTCATTTAGAATTAAAGGTTCTGGGAATTTTTACCGCTCATACAGAATGCTAAAAATTAGAACTAATGTTTAAAACTATGCAAATAGTAATTTATTCTATGAAATTAAACACAATTATAACAAGATTTTAAAAGATAAAATAATGTATTTAAAAATAATAGCATTGATAGTTTAATGATTATTATTTTAGTTGAGACTTTCTTTAACAATAGTCTGTATTTTTCCTTTGACAATATTAATTATTGTCATACAAATTAATAACCTGAATAATTTTATTAACAGTATTAGCATTATAGAAAGGAAACAGGTAATTTTAAGCATATGAAATTTAAATTATAATACTTTAGGATTATTTTTCAATTCATTTCATAGCAAGAAAGAAGTAAAATGTAGAACTCATAGTACAATTATAATTCTAAATCACAAAATTTATATATGCCCCAACCCTCTAGGAAATAAAATGGTTTTATATTACATGAAGTCTCATCTTTCACTTAAACTCTTAATCTTTCCATTTGGGGATATACTATGTTTCAGATCTGTTAAACCAGATTTATCCATTCTGAAAGCTGTTTCTTTTTTAAAAAGCCATTCACAATGTTTCAAATCAATTGGAGAACCACTTAGGGGAGTAAATCAATTCCGTTTTCACTCAACAAAAGTTTCAAGGGTCAAAACTATGTTGGCATTCTATAAGGTATCATCAAAATTGCCATCCTGAACACTGGCTATGTTTCACTTAGTTGTGCTGGGCTCAGAAGAACCAACGATTTGATGATCTCTTTACTGGGCTCTAATTCTGGCAGTTACAAGAGTTTATTTTCAGTATTGAGAAAGAAGGCTACAGATGTTCTGTGTAAGCCACTGCAACAGAATCAAGGGTAACAAAGTAAATGGTTCAGAAAAGGAGCAATAAACTACAATCCTGATTTAACCAGACAGGGATACAAAACTTCATTGTTTAGGATCTGACTTGTACAATTCAGAGGTTATACATGATATTATTTGAAGAAATGCATTAATAGCAATGCCTGAGGGTTTTTTTTTTTTTTAATTAAATATATTGGGGGTGATGTTGGTTAATAAAATTATATAAGTTTCAAGTGTACAATTCCATAATATATTAAATATTGCACTGTGTTCACCACCCAAGTCAAATCTCCTTCAAAGGTTTTTAACTCAGCCTTACACCCCAGCTCTGAGTTTCATCCCTAAGCAAGGTAGCCCATCAATCAGTCTCATATTTAGTGTTCACGAAGCATAACCATGAGTTTTTATTTTGGTTTTGCTGCTGTTTCCTTCTTAGAATACAGCCTCGTTATTATAACATATTAAATTAAAGATAGTAAATAAATAGAAAAAAAATCATTTTTTTAAGAAAAATAGAAAAAGTAAATTTAGAATGTTAACAAAGTTACGTATATTTCCTATCAGTTTTGAAGAATTTATATGTACTAATGTGAATAATAAATTGAACCTTACTCTGTTTTTTTTTTTTCTCCATAAGGCTCTTTAATACTTTTATTGTGTTAATACTTAACATTTCAATCAATTTTGTGATGGCTTTCATTTCTTCCTTAATTTAATTATTTAATCTTTTAATTTATGAAATCCAGAGAAGAACTTATTCTGCTGAATATATGCAAGGTATAATGTTCATTAGATGCATTAACTCTTCATTCTGAGGGTCAGAAGAACAGTCTTCAGGCTTTGGCTACACCAAATTAGTACATTATGGCTTAGGGCTAGTCAAGTACGCTCTTTCCCTAACAGGAAATGCAGGTATGTCAGCTTTAGAAATGTCACAAGATTGTTATAAACATTGTATGAAATACTATTTCAAAGATGTTCTTTTAAAATTAGCTTGTAAGTTATATAGCTGGAAGACAATGTCTTAATACTGTAGTTTTCATAAATTCCACTTTCATGATTTTCAATAGGGCAACTCAAATCAAAAGGCTGATATTAACTGTGTTTATTAATCTATTTGCTCTTTTTTTTTCTTTTACAAACAAATATTGATTTTAATACAAGATACTACACTTATGTAGTTTATAATTTTCTGCTCAGGTATAATATTTTGCTCATGGTCTTATCAATTTTAATTGTTCAGCTTCTGGATATAACATTATGGTTACTTGAAATTGAAATAAATATTGTCTGTAACTAAGGCTGAATTCAGTGTTATCAGCAAATTCCCTAAGCACTTTCCTAGGATATTGATAGGAATTTGAAACAAGGACAATTAAATAAAACTCTTTTATGTTTCCCCTGAATGACACTGATATATTGATAAGAACTTCCTCAGTTCTTTATCTAATAGCTACAAAGTTTGAGATAGATTTTCCTGTGTTTGCTTATAAATGTTTATGTGTATGCCAGATTTATTGTTAAGAAATGGCAAAATATAGTAAGCTATTTGATCAACTAGGAATTTTACTCTATATGATATATGTTCCTGGATATCCATGTGTTCCCAGCACATTTGATTCCAAGAGTGGATCATTTGTTTTAATATCACTGCTTCTATACAACAAATTATTTTTTGTAATAACCATGTCAAAGTAATAATTGTTTCTAGATTTATTTTTAGTTATACTATAAACAACTTGCAATTTTAAAAGAATAAATTTCAACCCCAAAACATTATTAACTTTCAGTGAAATATCTGAGATATGAACAAAAATTTTCACATACTAAATAAATATTACACTTTCTTTGTACTCTATTTCACTGTTTTAAATATTAAACAGAAATTCTCCAGGTGGTTACACAGAATGACACAAGTGAAGTAAGTCAAATCTCTTTCTTCTTCTTTATAATTAGTCTTGTATCATTTTTTCCCCCCTATCAACTATTTAAACACAGGACTATGCAAAATCATAGGATTTGGAACTCCAGTACTCCCAAAATGAATGCTAGCGGCTGGGTCCACAGATGTCATGGTTGACTGCATAACTGGTACAACTGGCAGTACTTCAAACACTATGTTTATTTTTTAAGATGTTCTTCGAAAGTGCTGATTTAAGGCTTACATACATGTAATTAGCATGTGTGTGTAAACTTAAAATTCAACAATAACATTGGCACATGTTTAAAACTTAGGATAATAAAATGTTTACATAGGAGAGTGTTTTACCTCTGTCAACCTTTAAAATTTCCATCATATGGTGTTAATAAAGAGTAGAACAAATTTTAGTCAGTTGTGTTGTCTTTTAAAATTATCTGCGGACATTACATACCCTAATTGCCTGCACTGTGTTGAACCACCCCAACTACCTCATTCTTGTATGCCATTGCTAATTCAGAAAGATAAATGTTATTCAAATAAATCCAAGTAAATGAAATGCTTTATAGGATAAATTACAAAGATATTTTCTAAATAACTGAAATATGGGTTTTTTTTGGTTGTAACCCAAGATTCATGTGAACATTAAGTTGTCTTCTATTTGGAAAGCATTCGGCAGTCATGTCCAAAGGGATTTTCTGTGTATTTTTCACTTTTCTGATTTCTTGATAAATTAACTAATAAGAGTTTTTTGCACTGTTCACTTGAGAATACATGTTAAATACAAACTTCAAGTAATTTTTCTTAGTAAAATTGAGCCAGAGAACTACATAGAAATGTTAGGCATCCACTTACTGCCATTTTAAATTTCTGTATAATATTAATATAAGTGTGATTTAAATAACTCTTGGGTCTGTAATAATCACCCAGGACTCCACCAAATAGCTTTTAACACATAAAATGGCTAAAATAGGATGTTTAAATCAAAAGAGCTTAATTAAAGTAATATGTTACCACTTATATAATTTATTAATTACTGTGGTATCAATAATATAATATGAATATAAAGTATAGCTTAAATTCTATTACCTTAAATTTATGAAATTATGTTATCAGATAAAATAATTTTTTCAATTTTAAGTTTTACTTTTAATAAAAAAATACAATTGCTTTGATTTTAAATAAAAAATATATATATATTAATTTAAGTATTCAAATATCTTAGAAAAATAGAAGCTCCAGATTTCATATAAGCTCAAATCTTTGTATATATGTAGATACTTATGACTGGTTTTCTCAATGATAAATTTTTCATATGGAAAGGTTATAAATAGATGGTGAGTTAATATTATACTGAACTGGCAATTATTTTAAAGCTATTTTTTATTTGAATTTTTTCCAATTATATAGAACAGTTTCTAGAAATAATACTTATGGGAAACTATGGCACAAAACTTATTGAATATAAATGAATATATTTCAGCATTGTCACATTCTCATCAGGTACAACTCAATGTAAAATAACTTATCAGCCTTCTTAATAACTTTCTGATTTCATGAAGAAATAGTGTGTTCAAGATCTTACAAAACAATCAAGGACAATAGGCTGAAAGGAGAGGAATGAAAGTATATAAATTAAGTTGCAGATCTGATGCCCATAAATCATTTATACAAGTTAGTGCTTAGTAAAAATAGCTACATTTATTCTAAAGAAATAACATTCATATTTCATTTTTCATAAGGTTCAAATACATTCTTCAAAGGTGTGGAAAAATGAAACAGAGCAAAAAAAACTTTAAAGAATTTAATTAGAAATTCTCTACACCATGTATATATACTTGACATAATAAAATCGATTTCCTTGTTCTTTCAAATTTGCCTGTGTCCTTTTTCTGAAACTTTGACTTTGTACTTTGTAATTTGTCATTTTAAAGGTTTTCTAGAAACATATGTTTAGATATAATTCTAGTTATTTCTAATAGTTTATGCTCATCTAAATATAATTGGAATCTGTCTAGAAAATGGGATTAGTTCAATAGAATCTATGAAAATTATTGTGCAGAAATTAAGTTAAATTCTTTTGGCTTGAACTTTTTTTGTATTCTAAAAGTCTTTGGCTTCTGGTTTTAAATTTATCGGCAAAGAATGTTCAATTTGGTCAACTCAATGTGGATTTCTTCAGTCTTGTCCATCACTGAGTAACTATTTTTACAGACATAAGCTATAAAAGAAACCCCCAAAAACCATAAGCTATAAATTCCCCTGAGATTCAGGACTACTTCAACCTGATAGACATTGAACCAGTTTCTTAAAATTTCTTTCAACCACAGGTATCTGAAAATATAAAGAGGCTCCCAGATTTCCTTGTTAACCAGTAATAGCTCAAACCAGGAGAATAAAAGCACCTATTCTATATTCAACCGAAAAGTATTGAAATCTATTCAAATATAAATTTATATCTATCCACCCATCTATCCGTCCGTCCAACTATCTATCTATCTATCTATCTATCTATCTATCTATCTATCTATCTATCTATCTATCTTTCTATCTATCTATCTATCTATCTATCTATCTATCTATCTATCTATCTATCTTTCTATCTATATTTTGACAAGTTCCTGAGAATCCAGATATCCTAATAGATGTATGAGAATATAGATATACATGGTAACATTCATAGTGTTTTAATTTTCTTATATTGATTTGTCTAATAAGTGAATTTTCTATTTTATTAGTTAATCTTTGCTATCTTCTTTTTATTATTATGAATACTTCCAAGATGTAAAATTTCCTAAAGGTCAAGAAGGATAGAAAAAGGGACTTTCTTTATCACTTCAGGGCTATTAATATTTCTTTTATTTTCTTCCAGAATGTCATATATGCATATATGTGTGTATATACATCAACACATATACATTTTCAAATAAATGGTAGCATGTTTCGTGCATCTTGTTTTTCTCACTTAATAATGTATCTTACAGAGTTTTCCTTATCATTAGAAAATTCCAAAGTCATCATTACTTTTAATTGCTCTATGTTAAATTTCATTAATGAATGTACAGTATTTTTCAGCCAGATATCTGAGTTGTTTGTGTTTTTATAGTACTCAATTCTGCAATATTCTGTTACACATATCTTTGAGCACAAGCATGACTATGTTTCTGGGATAAAACAGAAATAATTACTGGGTAAGAGAGCATCTATATCACAATATTTTAGGCGCTGCCAAATGTCCCTCCAATGTTTACAAATGTATACCCCAAGTCATGGTGTATGTGAATGTCCATTATCTATAATGTCCTAATCTTTAGAGCCTCCCTTTATCTTTTACACCTTGTCTCTCCAATTCTTCCCTACAGTTCACTTGTCACTCTGTCTTCATACTGTTCTTTGAAATGCTAAATGCTCTTCCAACTCAAGGTCTTTGCATTTTCTATTTCTTTTGTTGTTCCTAAAAATCAGTCACTGCTTCATTTAACTATTCTTGTAAATATTAAATCCCTCATTTCTGTAAATGATAGCAAGGTTAAAGCTGGTATTTATAACTTCTTCATACTTCATTCTCAGCCAGATCCTCAATAAGGTATCCTTATTAGAGGGGTGACCCAAATTTAGATTGTGTAAAGAGTTCTCTGTGGATCTGACTTCTTGTTGCTGCTGTAGAGATCTATTAATTTTACTATTGGGCATGGAAGTACAAAGAAGTGCCTTAGGTAACACCTGACCTCAATATCTAGTAATAACTCAATTTTCCCTTGGTAATCAGAATCATTAATTTCATCCACTAGAATAACATCCTTTTTTTCCTTTTTTTTTTTTTTTTTTTTTTTTTTTGCAGTGTGAAGTGCCCCAATAGGGCTAGGACATTGTCTTAGCTTATAATTTAATAAAACTTTTTCCTGGTGGAAGTTTCATCTTTAGAGTCCTAAGAGCCCCAAACCGGCAGAATTTAAAATTACAGAAGCCAAAATTCTACAACTGGATTATTAGCTTAATAGTGAGATAAGTCATTTCTATTTTCACTAATTTTTTTTCTAATACTTGTGTATTCTAGCTATAGAGGAGAGCATTATATACTGATTGCTATTTCAAGCATATACAGAATTTTATAATTTGAATCGATGTATTTAGGGTCTTTTCGCAATCAGTTCTATAATCGAGTCTTTAGTAGGGCCATTTCATCATTCTATTAGTTTAGTCACTGATAGTGTAGTGATAAGCAAATCCCATATATGGGAAACCTATTGCTGCACATTTTTTGCTATGAAAAAGAGTTATGTGATTAAAAGCATTAGTAGGCTGAATAATATGATTAAGTAAATAATATATTACATAAGTCCACAGGTATTCTTCTCTGATCCAACTCAAAACTGGCAACCTTAAGTTGTTGTATAACTAGGTCTAAATAGCAAATTCGATGTGTTGCCCCTGAAATCCAAAATGGCTCACCAAGCACAGATTCTTTGGTGCCGGTAGGTGGTGCAAAG
>CM053512.1:23699483-23960020 GCA_028627145.1 Eidolon dupreanum
GAACCCCTGAAGCTGCTGTTGGGTAGCTGGAGTTGCCAGTACCAATGAAATGTTTTATCTAGAAAAATGAAGAGCACCATTCTAATTTCATGAGGCATGGCTGGGTTGCTAATGAAGAGTTCCCTGTATTTCTTCTTCCCTGTATGATTTCTGTTTCTCTTTTTAAAAACTCCAACAATGCAAAGTACTCTATTCCCTTCAACCTGAACACCCAAGCTAAAATAAAAATAACGAAGAGGAGCCAATTAAGTTTATGCTGCCCAAAATTCATAGGCACTATGTTTCCCAATAGAACTACTCCAGCCTTCCAAGCTTCCCTTTATTCTACAGTAAACAATGTGATACATGAACAGAGGAAAAGCTGTCAGTTATTTCCTCTGATAGCAAAACCATCATTAACAGAAGAGATTTTCTTTTAAATTGAACTGTGCATACAGAATTATATCAAGCAACGATTTAATCAAACTCTGTCCAAGCCTTTTCTGAAGGTGACCATCTGCCCTGTGTTCTGCAAATCAGGGTTCTCAAATTTAACAGCTCTCTTAGAGTCACCTAGCAGGCTTAAGTATAAAGAATTCTGAACTCTCATCTACTGAGTTGTAGATACTCAAGAGATTTTCATTTGTTTGGGTCTGGGATGAACCCATGACTCTTCATTTTAATAAGCCTCTAAGATTATGATGTCATAATGATCAAGAAGATACTTTATTGAAAAATCATACTGAGTTATTTCAGGTTTCTCTTTATCAAATAAAAAGAGAAGTTAAGGTTTGAGTTACACTGTGTGGAGAATTTGTATCCTTGAAAAGATGATTTGCAATGTGCTAGCTGGTAACAGAAAAGATAATTATAGCTTTGCACTCTTCCAAAAAATTTCATACTTTTTAACATATGGACTCAATATGCCATTAAACAACTTGCTAGCTTGAGGCAATTCAATATGTTTAGAAGAAACATCTTCAGCACGAGCACTCTAGTGGCACATCACT
Organism: Eidolon dupreanum; assembly: GCA_028627145.1. Lineage (NCBI taxonomy): Eukaryota > Metazoa > Chordata > Mammalia > Chiroptera > Pteropodidae > Eidolon > Eidolon dupreanum. The sequence continues at coordinate 23,700,473 of CM053512.1, forward strand.
GCAATATGTGGCAATGGTATCTTTGGGTTATGCCAAGCTGCTGAGAGCAGGCTGCCAGCAAATGTGTTACTTTCTAGTGATGCATGTTTTCCTCTTTTATCCTGAGGTAGTTTAGGTCTTTGAAAATATGCATAAAAATGTTAAGATCCTCTTTCTCATACGGAGCTCTACGTGTGTATGTGTAAAAATATGCAGCATGAGTATTTCAGATCTAGTGCCGCTTGTATGAAATGCTATTATTATTTTTGTAAATCCTTCTTAACGCTAATATTAATTGAAAGATTTGTTCTCAAATAGTTTTCTTCTTTGTTTTATAAAAATGGGAGGTACTTCAAACTCTCACAAATGCTTAATTTGTTAAATTCCTCCTCCCCCTTTTTAACAAGAGTTTTATTACGTCCGAAATCTGAATAATAATAAAAATAATAATAATAATTAAAAAAAGGTTTGGTGACTATCACACAGAAAAATCCACAAATTGACCAATAAGACTGAGGATGACTCCAGGTACAAAATGTCCTTAAGTATTTGGGGAGAGAGATGGTGGTTAAAAATCACTTATTAACCACAACTTTTAATTATCAAAGTTATGGATAGTATTTGAAAGTGGTTATTAAATAAGTTTATACATGCTCCATCAGACATCAACCAATTTTGGTACCAGAGAAATGCAAAACATATATTGAGTTAAAATAGTTAGAACAATGCCCATTCCTGACATCAAGGAACTCATAGGCAGAGTAGATGGTAAAATTCACAAAGGATTTGATGTGTGCAAGGCTCAGAGGTAGAGCTTCATAAGGGTTTAGAACAGTAACGATTCTTTACTTGCATGCTAAGAAACAGCATCAGTTTAATCAGAAGAGAAATTAACTGATCCAATGTTGGGTATCATTGCTAAGAAGAAGGAACACTATTCTGGATTGGTCAGGTTAAGGGTTTGTTGTCATCGTTGTTGTCAATGTTGTTTGTTTATGAACTAGTGAAGGGATCACAATGCCTAGTAATCGGCTGTCATGTATGTTCCATTTCTGAGAGAATATCAAGAATCCATGTAAGACAAGCCCAGATTTGGACCCAATTATAGAGAAGTCTCTTTCCTCCACCTCTGCCTAACTAGTCATTGGGGAAAACATACATTCCGTGATTTGTTTTCCTATGCATGTGAAGGTTATAGGTTTTTCTTCACATTGTTTACATATAAGATATATTTCAAGCTATCTGGTAGGAAAGAAAGATACACAGCAGGCTGCTAGAAGCCTTGTTTTCATGTTATTACAACTGATTTAGATTAGACAGTGAAATTCTCCACAGGGTCAAGTCAAACTCACTTGTGTTATTCACTAGGGTCTATTATTATTACAGCTCTAGATCATAATACATTTTATTTCCTTTGTTTTTTTTTTCCTCTTTGCTTATAAAACCCTCATATATTTTGAAGGGATGAGTTACCTAAGGATAGAATTAGTTTATGTCTTTCCTCCACTAACCTATATTCACTTTACAACTTATTTTATTACTTAGAGAGATTGCCTAAAAATATTTTTCTAGGAAAAGTTTTATCCCTCTTTTCCAGGGTGTAAGCAGCTGAAGGTTACAATTTTGATTATGCAGTGGTGCAATAGCTTTTGGTTATTTACCCATATCAGAATGCTGTATTCGACGCAGTATAATAAAATAATAATGATAACAGTGTAATAACAGTGAGAGATCAACATGTCCTGATATCAAGGATTTCAATCAAGAAAAGAGAAAAAATATATATAAAAGAAATAGCAGATTCTGTGCATGTGTGTGTGTGTAAATGTCTGTGTGGGTGTTCATGTCCAAATACCTTTTTCTTTTTGATTCCTTCTGTATATCTTCTGTATGCCTTTGAAATATAAGGGTAGTTTCTCTAAGTAACTACCAGATATATATTTTTAATAACAGCTTGAATTGAAAAGTAGGTCAGAGGAACGCTAATACATAGCATGAGACTTCTGTATTACTGTCTAGAGTAGCATCAACAAAATGAGATTTAATCTGTTCTACTTTCCCAGGTTTCTGAGCCAAATTCCAAAGAAGGGCTAAAGGCATGAAGATTCGGACTAGATATTGACATGTTCTGATACCTTAAGTTAGGTCTACTGTTTAATTCAGCAAGTCAGTGGAGACAATCATGAACACTCATCATTAGTTTAGTAGACATTATTATGTGGTATTGAAATGTAGTCTGATACTGATTAGTTGGTTTATTTTTCCCCATAGAATTACTTCCATGCATTTTAAGGATACAATTTAATGTTTGTTTTTTTTTTCTTATTTAGAAGGACCATTTAGATTTCTATTAGTGATGCTTATATACATTTGTTTTCCCATGCTATACAAAACTTAACTCACAAATTAATTTTATGCAAAATATTTAAATTGTACTCTTTCCTGTTGTAGAAACCCTCTGTGACAGAGAAGAATAAAATATATCATTAATATGTATGGTAGTATTAGTCTCTCTAAAGAAAACTCTCCATTATTCTAGTGAACAACAAAAATATCCTATTGAAAGTAGGCTAACTAAAATTAAGATCAGATCTGAATGATAACATGTAAAACCATGTATCTTGCAATCACAGAAATATCTCTCTTTGGGTTTCTTCATTGCACAACATATAACTAATGTGCAGTATAAGTTATGAAGTCACATGAAACAGAGATTCCTCTTGATTTGTTTCATAGACCAGGGGCATGTGGTTTCCTGAACAGTACATCTTACTTAAGCCCCTCCCCCCCACAATGCCATATTATATACAATTCCATGTGGCAGTCAGAAATGCATTAAACTTGTAATGTTAGTACTATCTGATTCATCTACTATGGTAGGTAAATTCAGGGCAGGCATTTATGAATTTCAGTTTCACAAGAATTACCACTACAACAATATAAAGGGACTCCAAACTTCCCTTTAGTACTTTTAATTTGAATGTGAAGTCTACTAGAGGCCAATGTATCCAGTGATATTTTCTTATTATACTCAAGACATCTCTTTATTACTCCTATTCCTTAGCCTATATAAGTTTTAATAAAATGAAGTGATAAAAGCCACCAAGAGTACTACAACATAGCTCAGTTAGGGCTAGTTCTTTGTGGCATTTTACCAATAGCGATACTAGGTCATTTCATATCATTGGCTTTCTAATAAAACTACCTTTTACTTTAGAAGTAGGTCAGAGGAAGACTAATATAAGAACAGGAGAAAGAAAAGATAAAAATATGAAAAGGTCTGTGAATATACTAAAACTTACTGAATTGCACACCTTATGTGAGTAAATTGTAGAGTGAACTATACCTTAATAAAGACGTTAGAACAAAACAAAACAAAACAAAAAAGGGGCAGCTGAGTATGCAGTGGGCAGTAGGACCTGGTAGAGACACGATGACTTAAGTAAATGCTTAGCGTGAACATCTCTGGCTAATTTGTGTTGTTTCCATCAAAGTTTGTAACTACATGGATTAGAATAAGTATAATCAGCTTAAAATATATTTAATATATCACAAAAATGAAAAGTTATTTTATTAGAAACAAAAACTGAGATGACTTGACCTTTGGAAATTGAGAGTCTCACTAAAGAAGAAAAAAGTGAATAAACAAATAAATAATTGAATATCATTAAAAGCTTTATAGATATTAAAATAAGATCAAATTTGAATATCTTTCTAATATAAACTTGAAAACTGAGTTGAACTTTCAACTAATAAAAAATATTTTGGAAAAATGTTACAACCTGAAGTTCACACATATATAGAAGCAAGTTATATATATTACATACATATTACCAAGTTACATTTATTCCAGGAATGAAAGTTTTAAAAGGCAGGTTTTAAATATAAAGAGAAAACTAAATTGAAACCTAGATAAAATAAATTAGCTTATTATATTAGTATAAAGAGCAGAGTAAAGATACAATGAAAAAGAAGCGTTCAAATGTTGGGGGGGAAAAGGGGTACATGAAGAAATAAAACAAGATGGCTGGAGCTTAGAGTTCAATGTGATAGAGAGAAATGAGATTGAATAATAGGGAGGTTTTAGAACTCCAGAACTAAAAGAGAATTTATTAAGAAGTTTGGAATTTATATGAATCCCAGCAGGAAAACTCTGAAGCATTAGCAGTAATGTGATGAAATTGAAAATTTTGAATTTTGAAAACATTCTAATTGTCAAGTGTTGGACTGCAAGAGAGCAAAAGAAAGGAAGGCTCTCTTAGGTGGTACTGTCATGGTTATCTAAGTCTCTGATGAAGGAAGCATAGCTTAGCACATTGACAGCAGGAATAGTGATAAGTGGAGAAATAGAGTGATCAAAAGATATTTTAAAATGAAATAAAATTTGAATTTCATATGAAAAGTGAGTTGGAAATTGTCAAAGTGTCAAGGATGACCACCAAACCCAATTTAATTAATATTGTCATTTATGTAGCTGGCATTTATGAAGGATCTAATGTGTAGGCAAGAGTGATAGAAACATAGGTGGATGAACGGTAGATAAATTGATGCATGGATGAAAGGATGGATGTATGATGGATGGATAGATGGATTGTTAAATGAACATATAGATGAACAGTATGGAAAGGTAAATGGATAGAGATAAAAGTTGGACTTAACTCCTAAACTCATTGTAATATGTAGCACAGAGGAAAAATGATCCTTAGGGATTTTACTCATAATTTTACATGTATGGTGTGAGTATGTAGTATGTGTGAAAGAAAAGCATTTTTTTCTTTGCAATTTGACTTATTTGTTTTCCAGCCATCATACTTTGCTTAAAAAGTATGAGGTGAAGATAGGTAAGCAGTAAACTATAGGCTTCTTGCATCACAGGTGCTCATTGCTCAATATGTGTAGTATTGTGAAAACTGGATAATATGAATCTTTCTGACAAGTGTGCCCGGAACAAGATTCCCTGATTCCACAGTTCCCAATGGTTTTGGAATGTGTAGTCATTCCTTACTTTATCTCCATGCTACGAAATGCTTCCATTTTTGCTGTATTTGCTATAACTAGCCAAAAGCTATTATTTCAAAAGTATAACAAATCATTATTATTGGATAATAGAAATTGGGACCAAAAAATTTAGAATTTAGGTAATTTACATGTTCCATTTTATATTTTATATTCACTTATAGCTCATAGATTATTAAGTAATATTTAGTTTCTTACTGTGTTGGCTCATGTATATCTTAATTTCGATTAAAAATTTCTTTCCCTAGGATGATATATTGGGATCCTTCCTCTGGCTCGTTCCCTGTGATATCCTCCATCTGACATGGAATTCACATTATCTTTTTGGCTACCTACTCTTTATAGACTAAGAAAAACTTAAACATATTGCTAAACCACGAAAAAAGCAAAGACTTCATTAAACAATATTAGGCGAAAAGAGAAAATAAATGCACCAACATGTGTTTTAAACTTTGAACATTAAAAATGTTTATGTTTAAAAGAAAATTGTGGGCAGAAGACCTGAACAGATGTTTCTCCAAAGAGGAAACACAGATGACTACTAGACATATGAAAAGATGCTCAAGGTCACTAATCATCAGAGAAATGCAAATGAAAACCACAATGAGATATCACCTCACACCTGTCAGAATGGCTATCATCAATAAATCAAAGAACAACAAGTGTTGGTGAGGATGTGGAGAAAAGGGAACCCTCATATACTGTTGGTAGGATTGCAAACTGGTACAGCTACTATGGAAAACAGTCTGGAGGTTTCTCAAAAAGTTAAAAATGGATATACTTTTTGACCCAGCAATTGCACTTCTGGGTATTTATCCAAAAAAAAAACAAACAAAACAAAACAAAACAAAACAAAACAAAACAATAATTTGTAAAGATCTATGCAACCCTATGTTCATGTCAGTAAAATTTACAATAGCCAAGATATGGAACCTAAATGCTCATCAACAGATGATTGGATAAAGAAATTATGGTTCACATATAAAATGGAATATTACTCAGCCATTAAAAAAATAAAATCCTACCATTTGCAATGATGTGGATGGGCCTAGAGGTTATTATGCTGAGTGAAATAAGTTAGACAGGGAAAGATAAATACCATATGATTTCATTTATATGCAAAATCTAAGGAATGAAAAGAATATACTAATCAAAAACAAACTCACAAATATAGAGGACAATCTGGGATGGCCAGAGGGGAGGCGCTGGGAGAATGGAGTGAAGGGTTAAAGAAGTATAAATTCATAGTTGATACATGGTCACAGGGATGGGGAGCACAGCACAAGAAATGCAGTCAGCAGTGATGTAATGGCCAGTTGGAGAGCCAGAGAGAGAAAGTGCAATCAGGGGAGTCAATTCATAAACTATATAAATGTCTAACCAATGGACTGTATACTTGAAACTAATAATAAAATAAAATTTAAAAAAAGAAAATTGTGATTTTACTTATAAAGCTTATTTCATTAAGAATAGTTCATGTAAGAATATAATTTGTCATTTAAATTGAAACAATTTTAAAAATAAAAGGGAGCTTGTATAATTTTAAAATATTTGTTGACCACAATAACAGCTTTATTATATTACTGGACCTACAAAATAGTTCAAATAACTATTCTAAAAGTAAAATTACTTCTGCAATACAAAATAATAACAAACAAATATATATTTAAAATATATATATCCAAGTGCATTACAACAGACTACTAATAAGCAGCTTTCAAAATAGGTCACATTTTGTAAATAGTAAATAAATGTAAAATGTAAAACCATAAAATTCCTAAAAAATAACATCATGACCATACCCAAGGTCATATAGATTTTCTCCTATATTTGGCAATAAGCTGAACTTCATTAGAATTAAAATCATCTGTTCTGCAAAACAGTGTCACAAAAGACAATGTAATTGAATGAGAAAACAAGCCACAAATTGGAAGAAAATATTTGCAACACACACACACACACACACACACACACACACAGCTTAACATATATATGAGACTGTTATTAAAAATAGACAAAGAATTCTTAAAACATAACAATAAGAAAATAACCCAATTTTTAAAAGGGCCAAAGACCTTAACAGACACCTCACTAAAAAAGATATAGATTGTAAATAAGCATATGAAAAGATGTCCCACGTCATATGTCATTAGGAAAATAAAAATTAAAACAACAAATAAATACCACTACACATCTATCAGAAGGGCCAAAATTCGGATCGCTGACATTAAATGTTGGTAAGGTGGTGGAGCAGCAGGAACTCTCGCTCATTGCTGTTGGGCACGCAAAGTGGCACAGCCACTTTGGAAGACAATCTGGTGGTTTCTTATAAAACTAAACATACTCTTAACCATATGATCCAGCAATTGTGTGCCTTAGTATTTACCCAAAGGAAGTGACAACATATGTCTACATAAAAACCAGCATATAGATGTTTATAGCAGTTTTATTCATATTCGCCAAAACTTGTAAGCCACCAAAATGTCCTTTAATAGGTGAATGGATAAACAAATTGTGCTACCTCATGCAATGTACTATTATTATTCAGCACTAAAAATAAATGAGCTATCAAGCCATGAAAAGGCATAGAAGAAACTTAACGGCCTATAAATAAGTGAAAAAAGCCAATATGAAAAGGTTGTATACTGTATTTCAACTACATGACATTCTAGAAAAGGCACAACTATGGAGAACGTGAAAACAGCAGTGGTTTCCAAGAATTGTAGTTAGGGGAAGGATGAATAGTCAGAGCACAGAGCATGTTTATGGGCAGTGAAAATACACTGCATAATATTATAAAGATGTTATTCTACATTTTTTTTTAAACCTATAGGATCTATAACACCAAAAGCGAAGTGCCATGTAATCTATGGACTTTGAGTGGTTTTGATGTGTCAGTGAAGGTTCATCAATTGTAACAAATGTATTGTTCTGGTTGGAACAGTAATAATGAGAGAGGCTATGAGGGAAGGCAGAGGTATGGGAAATCTCTCTACCTTTCTCTCAATTTTCTGTCAACCTAAAATTGCTCTTAAAAAATAAAGTCTTAAAAAACAAACACCCCAAAACAGGCTTTTTAATAAAGGCTATTTGATCATTTAGTAATAGAAACAAAATTAATATTTTTTAATTCAGGTTTCATATATTCACTTAATTCTTAATTATATTCATCTCTAATACTATATAATTGTTATTTTTCTGAATACTCTATCTTTCTCAGCCTTTGTTATATTTAAATTTTCGCAAATTGTCAATAATTTTCAAAGACCAATTTTTAGGGCACTCGATGAAGTTAATGACTTTTTACTATCTGTATATCTTTTTTAGTGAGGTGTCTGTTAAGGACTCTTTTTCGTAGGTCTTAGTAAAATTGAAGAATGCTCTCTCAAGATTCCGACCTATGTGGTAAACTCAGTAGACATTCTGGTAAATGAAGAAAGTCTCCATTCTGGTTCTGTTTTGTTTTTAATAATTGAAATGTGCAAATATATTTTACAGGCATTTTCTTTTTCTCCCATTTGTTAAGAAATATTTTGCAAATCAATACTCTAAAAACCATTCTTTTTATGAATCTTTTGAATGTTTCACTGAAATTAGGTAATACAAATTTGAAAACTTTTTCATCTTCATGCCTCCATTAGTTAGCTATTGCTGTGTTACAAACAATCCTAACACTCGGAGACTTAAAACAATGACTAGTCACAAGTCTTTGAGGTGGTTGAGCTATTCTGTTCATCCTTTCTGGGGCTCAGCTATGTTGGCTGTGCTTGCTCATCTAGTTATTTGGCTAGTCTTAGATGCCTTCTGCACATGCAAGATGCCTTCTTCAACTCTACTATATGTGGTCACTTATACTCTAACTAGTCTTGTTCTAATGGTGTGGAAGGTCTCTAAGAGAGTAAAAGTATGCCAAATCTACTGAGGCCTAGGCTAGCACTGGCAAAATGACAACTTTGCCAGTGGCTGGTCATCCCAAGTAAGTCATGAGGTGAGACTCTACCTCTTGATAAAAGAAGTTAACTAATCACAGGGCAAAGTGCATGGATGTTGGGAGAAATGAAGAATTAGGGATATTTTTGCAATTAATCTATAAAAATTCCATTCTGGTACATACTATAAATTTATCTAGTTAAAAACAGCTTCATAAAAGTTCCATTAAAATGATATTCTCTGAAATTGTAGATAATCTAAAGCTTAACTTTAGAACATCAAAATTACAGCATAACAGTATATGAGAATTGGTTTAATGTTCTTCATTTTCTTCATTGATTTTAGGACATAACTTTTAATGCCTTTGTATTTCAGTTATGGTTTTCAATAATTACAACACATTAAACTTCAAAAGTGAAACTTCTTTTGTGTGTTCAGTACATGGAATCATTTGATTAAAGAATTTCAACTGATTTCGCACAAAATATAACAAAAGTTTGAATACTCATTTACAAAAAAAAATTATACATTTTTGGTGACTATAGTTGATATAAAGTAGTCATTTAAATGTTCAAACCTTTGTTAAATTAAGTTGATGATGGTCAGCAAAGAAAAAGCACATACTCTGCTGTGCTTAAGTATAATTAATACTCCATATCAGCTTTATCACAAAATAAGGGAGTATAATTATTCTGGTTATGTGTATATATAAATTTTGAAAACTTTTCTTTCTATTGGTAAAATTTTGCAACTTGTTTAGATGCAATTGTGAATTCTAAGGGTATTCCTACTTCATGGATTTTTAATTTTGTAGAAATATTAATTTTTTACAGCAATTGTGCTCAACAAAACCTTGTATTTACAAAATCTGTATCAAAGCAAATTATTTTGTCTTCAATTGTGAACTTTATATTTCAAAAACATTCACAATAATAAACAATGACATAGATGAAATTGATTAAAACATATCTGAAATTAACTTTCTGATTTTCAGGTTGAACCATCTGATTGGACCATTAAATCCAACATATTTGCAATGTTTGCAAAGTTCAACTGCTAATGGATGCAACATATTAACAGCTAACCTCGTAATTTTAATCATGATCATAAAAACACTTGACACTTGAATTTAAGATGAATTAATTTGAAGAACACTTATTTGCTCTAAATAAAGATTCATATCCCATAGAGTAATGAGCTAATTAAGACTTCTATACCTATAGGTGTTAAATCATCTCCAAAAGTCTTTTTGAAATATCTACCAAATTTTGGAGTAGACAGTGATGCTTTATCCACAGATTTGTGTCTTCTGATTTTCATCTAATCAGTAATACCACTATAACCATCAGCATAGATGATAATGTCAAAGTGTAGGCCCGTTCAACATTTGTTACCAACATTCTTTAGAAACTTAAATCCACTGCATAATACTTAATTTATGTTTTTGTTGTCTTTTGAAATATACGATATTTTAAAACAATAAAATAGCTATAAATTAATATCACAAAATAAAATTTAAAATCCTGGTAGCAAGAACATTCAACCTGTTCTCTGTTCTCTATAGCAAGACTGCTCAGCATCTATTTCATGCACATATTACAAAACACTTACATGATTTGCCACTTTTACTTCTGAGCCAAATGTCTAGTTGCCTGGAGGTGTTATATATTTCACAGGCCACAAAACACACTGGACAATTGGCTACAGAGGCAGTACAGCAGAATACTTCTCCCTCCACCCCTATAGACCAGAAGAAGTTAACTGTCCCTGTTTCTGGCGTCTAAACACAGTTTATCTATTCAAAGAGTATTCTTGAGAGAGAGCTGTTGCTAGTATTCCGTTTAGAACGATATAGAAAAGAGATACGATTTTCCACTATCCATCTTTGACCTTTAAGATTTAATCATGTTTTAAAACAAGAGCACCCTTTATATGAATTTTACATACTACTAGATAAGATCAGGACAGAAATTTTAAGTATCAGTGATGGTCTACTAAAAAAATATTTATAGCTTCGTTTAATGTATTTTAAATAATACTTTGATTCAAAACAACTAATAATCCAGAACAATATTAATCCATATAAAACACCAGTCAACAAGATTAAACCAAGACTGTTGCAGGCAAAAAATGGGATGTCTGGTCACCCTAGGTTATTTTCATTTCCAGCAAAAGACTGAGTTAAAAATCAGAGAAATAAATTGACATTGCAGTAACTATATACAAAACTGTACTGAATATAAACTACAATACCCAGAAATATTCTAAGCCATCAACTTGCTATATTTAAAAAATTTTTAATGCAAAGTGTTTTTCAAAAAATATTTAAATTATATGTGTGTGTATATATACATATATATATGTATATATACATAACTAATTGATAAACTGTGTCTTCACAGAACCATTCCCTTCATATTGATCATGCTGGGAACCCAGATCCACTTGGCACTAACTAGCATTAACACTTCTCACATGTCATGACATTTACAGATGACATGGTCTGTCATAGTCTAATTTCACCTGTGACAAGTTTCCAGGTAGTAGAGTGAGATGGTTCTCCAGAAGTCTTTTCTCACCACCAGCTTTATCGGAACACCAATAAAATGAAAACGGAAATAACAGCAGAAGTTACCATTTATTCAGCACTTATTATTTCCCAGGTACTTTACTAAACTATGCACATGATTGCTTTTATTCCTTGCAAAACCCTGTTTAGATTATAATTCAAAGCAGCATACAGAGTTCTTGCCAGATTACTAGCAGCTTGTCTTCGCAGCATCGAGAAACAGAAATGCTTCAAGCAACTGATGAGACTATTAAAAGCTGATCTTAAACCACTGAGGCACCCATTGGTCAGTTCCACTTTCTATAGATTCAACATCATGTAAGTGTCAGTATGGAAAGTAAAATGAATGAGAAAGATTGATATTATCCTTAGAAATATATTTAGTCTGTCAGCAGGTATTTTTTTCTCAACATTATTCTAGAGAGATTCTAAAAGTGCATATCTGGGTATAAGTATATGTATGCAATTTCAGGCTCATCAATCTAAAATATGTAGTGTCATTGGATAAAGAGAGATTCTCCATAAAACACAAATCATTCTCAGCTATCAAATTTCCATAGGAGAAAAGGTAATTTTAAATTTATATGTTTTCTAATCAGAATGTTTTCTGTTTTGGAAGATAAAACTGCCTATACCATTAATCATTTAGTGTTTTGTCCTTTTTTACTCAGCAGTAGCAATTCATGGAAACATGATCTAGTTGGCAACACAAAAGAAATTATCAGAGAAAACATCTTATTTCTCATTATTTGGAAAGGTTTACAAAAACATCTTCTTAAATAAATTATTCTTGTGTTTTAGGCTTTGCCAATTTCAATATGTCATTTGTAATCAGTATTTTATCACTTTTCCTATGCCACAATTGTCATTTTGATGTTTAAATGCATATTTACTTATTTTTTAGTTGAAAAGTATTCATACTTAAAATTCAAAAAATAATTTCTTCAATCTCCACCTAAAATTCAAAAATTAGTTTCTTCTTTAAATAAGTTAAAATTCATTGCACAATTAATAATTGAATCTGAACTAATATGTAGTGGTATTACATATAATATAAATATATAATTAATTCTAATAGGAGCTCATTTATACATGAAAAGTTTTTAATAACAAGGCACCGTTCTGCTATAGAGTATACTGATATAATTTCAATATATACAAACATTTTATATCTACAAACCACATGATAATTACTTGATACATTCTTAAGTAACACAGTTTAAAGACCAATTCTGAATGTGGTTTGTAAATCGAAGTCAAGTGAGATGAAAAGGCATTTCAAGGTTCTTATTATGCATGATAAACTATCCTAAAACTGCAAAATGAGGAATGCAAGATGCTGGGCTTCAAGGGAGCTTAAAATTTAGTAAAGGAAGCAGTAAGATATATGCACACTAATTAATATATAAGCAAGATCTTTGTGGTTACATCAAAAAGAAAGAGAACTTCATTTTTATGATTCAGGAAGGCTTCATTTACCACATAATATTTGAACTAGTGAATAGGTAGAGAAGAAGAGGATGAGAAATTCAAGTTAGCTAATGCATAGAGATAACACAATGCTAGACATATTAAAAGAATATTATATTCTTTTGTTTGGCTTAATTTAGAAATACATGTGGGCAAAGGAAAGAAGATGCATTAAAGATGGGAAAATGCTGCTAACTGTATTCAGCATGCATTAGTATTTTTTCTCTCTCTCTCTCATGTATGTATATGTATATATGTATGTGTGTATATATATATGTGTGTGTATATATATATATATATATGGAGCATGATTATATATACGTATTTTATATATATATATATATATATATATATATATATATATATATAGAGAGAGAGAGAGAGAGAGAGAGAGAGAGAGAGAGAGAGAATGATCATGACCATGTTTTTAAAGATAATTTTGGTTTAAAATTTTTCTTACAGGTAGAGCCAATAAATGAAAATTATGTAGAATAATTGTTTACATCCTTAGGTAGAGCCATTACAGCTCAAGAAAAATACTATATATTTTGCATTTCAGTTAACCCATAACATAGACAGAAGCAAAGATTAAGCAAAATGATAAATAATCATTTACACTGATAAATCTACAAAAATGCTGAGAGCAACACAGTGAAGCACTTATTGATTTTAAAGGTTATGACTCTTATAAATTGTGTACACAGATTGTTAGCGAGAGCAGAAGAGATACCAATGGTCTCATCATGGCAATGCCCCATGTGGTTACCAATATCAGGAAAAAAATTTAAAAAATTCTATAAGCAAATTATATTCCCATGAAAAAGACTTAAGAATGGCCCTATTTCCAGGGATAAACAAGGCTAAAGGAAGTATGGAATTAAGGTCTCAAAAGAACAACTGAGACAATCTAAGAATTAAGGTTTTATGCTAATCACATCCACTTCCTTCTTTTAATCTGTCTGAAACAACTGACCTTATTTTTTACCTATTTACTTTTTACCTATTTATTTTCAAGTTTACTCCCACATTTGTCTCTATATAATTAGATATTATTATTTTATTTGGAAAGTGAAACTGAATGCATGAGTAAAAAGTAATTGCCTCTACAGACTGACAGGCTAAGATCTTCTTAATCACTAAGAGGTTTACAGCCAGTGATTTCCTTTATGCTCTTAGGTAAAACAAGAGTTTTGTCCCTTTAAACTCCAAGGTAGTTAGCAGGAAAGCCTTTGAAAGCTTGCAAGAGTGCTAATTAAACTAATTATAACTTGATTCACCTGTCTTAGTACGAAAGCGCTTCGTAGGATTATGGGAAACTCTGAATCTCCATAGAGTCGCCTATATCTCTTGTCAGTCTATTTCATAAGTCATTATTTGCCATCTAGAAAATGGTCTTCAATGCCAGATTCATGTTATAATAACCAGGGGCTTTAAAAAAATAAAAGTATCAGACATACCAAATTAACTGTATCGGAAATGTGGGGGATGAGATACAAGTACTGATATGTTTTAAAAGTATCGTTAGATGATGATAATGTGCAGTCAGGGTTCAGAATAGCAGAGATACAGGCAGTACACATAGTATTTCAGAGCATGGGCAGCTCTGGAATTAGAGTGCTGAATTCAAAGCCAAATGTAGGCACCCATCAATCTACAATCCTGAGCATGTTACTTAAACTATGCTTCAGGCTCATTCACTTCTTGTTTTTTTTAATGGAATAAAGGGTAGTGTGAAGATTAAATAAATCAAAACACATAAAACACTTTAAAAAGTCCTTAGTACATGGGGAGCTCTTAGTAAATTGAGAAATTATGGCCACCTACTAACAAATAGTTGACATGAATAAAAAAGATATTGCAGAAAAAAAAAACCAGAAGCGTTTCTTCCCTTAACTATTATTTCTCTCAAATAAAAATTATTTTGTGAAAAATAAAATAAAACTCTACTTAATTTAATAGCATCAAAAGGAATAGATTGTAAGATGATATACCACAATTCAGTTGTAATGTGTATCTATACTTTTAGATATTTTTATACACTTAAACTGGCTTATTGTATATTATCCTAAAAATTTATTTCTTTTGTTACTATTAAATTAATATATATACATTTATATATATATAATATATATATTGAATATGAGGTAACGAGAGACAGTTTTTAGGGTAAAGTGCAGGTAGAGAGTACCCAGGTATAAAATAGTAGAATGATATATTGATACACTGATAGGGATTCTGGAGGTGTCTAGGTGGCTAGAGTTTGCAAGGAGGAGTACCAGAGAGGATAACTGCACAGAGAAACTCCAAATATATTTAGAGGGCCTCCTCAAATATATAATCAGGTACTGGTCAGAAAATGTGTGAAGAAATTTTCCTGTGATAGAAAAAGAACAACCCAAACAGATTAGAAGGAGTGTTGCTCAGCTTTATGCAGGACTCTAAAAGGTATAATTCACAATGCCTATCATTCAATCAAAAATTATCAGGCTTAAAAAAAATAAGTTAAAAAAATTATGATAAAAAATAAATCAATTGAAACTGACCAAGAATTAACTCAAAATAATTAGATAGAAATAATAAAACAGTAACTATAACTGAATTCCATTTGTTTAAGAAGCTACAGTAAAATTTTGTCATGTTAAATAGAAGTATGAAAGATATATTTTAAAAAGAGAACTTAAAATACTACAGAAAAATATTACTATATTTAAGATGTACTAGATAAGATTAATAGCAAATATGGAGGAAAGTTTACTGAATAGCAATAGAAACTTTCTAAAATGTAACTCATCAAGAAAAAAAAAAGACTGGACAAAATGAGTTTTGATGTAGTGGAACAATTGTGAGACAATTTTATACAGCCTAATACACATGTGATTACAATCACTGAAGAAGAAAGCCAGGAGGGACAACAACAACAAAAATATTAGAAGAATCCATGGTCTAACATTTTACAAATTCGATGAAACTTATAAATCTACAAGGTTAAGTAGCTGAACAAACTCCAAGCAAAATAAACAAAAAGCTAAACCACTGACCATCAACATGAAATTGCTAAAACCAGTGATAAAGAGATAATCTTAAAAGCAGCTAAAATGAAAAAAAAAAATGAAGTTATCAAAGAACAAAGGTAAGAATGACAACAGATTACATATAATAAACAATGTGTTAGAAAAAATGGAACATTATCTCTAAACTATTAAAAGAAAAATCAACTTAGAATTCTTTACTCAGAAAAAAAAAATACATTTAAATGCTGAAGGTTAAATAAAGACTATCTCAAGACAGAAAACTTTAAAGAATTAATCACCAGTTGACCTGCATAACAATAATATATCTTAAAAGAAGTCCATAAAGTAGAAAGAAACCTATTAATATGAGAAGTTGGATCACAAAATAATTTGGAGCACCAGAGATGGTAACAATGTAGGTAAATATAGAAACTTACTTTTGTCTTATTTAAATCTCCTTAAAAGATAAATGCCTATTTAAAGAAAAGGAAGTTTACTATTGTAAGGTTCCTATACTATATGTAGAGTGGTATTATGGTACTTGAAGGAAGTCTGCAAAAATTTAAATATACATGCTAGAAACCTTAAATAAATCACTAAAGAACTAAACAAGAAGTTATATGTAATAAGCCAACACAGGAAAGAATGAATTCATGAATAACAACGAAATACTTGAAAATCTGAAAAGGTAGAAAAAAAGTAAAAGAAGCAACATAAAAAAAATAGGGAACAAACAATAATATAGTAAATTTAAATACAAAAATAGTCAACTGAAAAATTAACTAAAATTATAGTGAAAACCAAAGAAATTGAAATCTGTTCTTTGAGAAGAGCAATGTAATTGATAAACTTGTAGTAACACTGTTTAGAAACAATAGGAGAAAAACAAATTATCATTATCAGAAATTAGAAAGGTGACATCAGATTATGTAGACATTAAAGAGATTATAAGACATTATCATAAAAATTATAAAATTAACAATATTTCTTTAAAAACTTAACAAAACTCACTTAAAAATAAGCAGATAACAACATAATCCTATATTGACTTTCCAATCAGAAAATGCCAGGCTCAGACGGCTTTACTGGTGAAAGTAAAGGCTATTTCTATTTAAGAAAAAAATAATACCAATTATTATTTAAGGAAAAACAATGCCCATTATGTTAGGAATATTTAAGGAAAAATAATAATTCCACACAATTTTTTTCCCAGAAAATTGAACAGAAGTGAAAACACTTGCATTCGATGATGCAAGCTATAATCTGATAACAAAAATAGGGTCTTTTGTTAACTACAAACATAATTTTATAAACATTGATGTAAAATTTCTGAACAATATTTTATAAAATAGACTCAAGAAACAGGCAAAAAGGATAACCCATCATGACCAAGTGAGTTTATCTCAGAAATTCACTAAATGATCGTTTAAAAATAAGTATAATGCAAAATATAACAAACAAACCAAAAAAGCCATATGATCAAAACAATGGTGGAGACAATAAATCTGACAAAATCCACCATCCATTCCTGATTTGTAAAAACATTCAGCAAAATAGGAAGTGAGACATATCTCAGTCTGATAAAGTGTTAAACGACAGGTATAAAAACCCCTCAGCTAGGATGATACTTAACACTGAGAGAATAAACACTTTCCCCCTACAATCAGGAAAATGACACAAGGACATCTACTCTGATCACTTGTATTCAACTACTTTACTTTAGAGTCTAGTCAGTGCAATAAGGCACTTGAAGAAATAAAAGTCTCCAGATTAAAAAGGAAGAAACAAAATGGTCTTTATTTGTATCCAACATGATAATCTAAATAAAAATCAGCTGAAATCTATAAACTAGTAGAAGAAATAAATGAGTTTAATAAGAATGCAGAATATCAATATTCAAAAATATATTGTATTTCTATATACTAATAACCACTTGTTTTTCAGAATAATTTGGCAGTTACTTAAGAAGATAAACATACCACAAGATATGACTAAGCCATTCCACCTCTGTTCTTCTATTTTATAATGTCCATCAATTTTCTCTCTGTTCTAATTAATAAATAAATAAATATATCAGATGTAATAATTAAAATTAGTTGTTATATATTCCCAACTAAGTAAACTGATATGTTTCTAAACTTCTAGGTTTTTCCAGAGACATTTTAAAAATTTACCATAATTATCTACTTGATATTTATATTATATATAATTACATTCAATAACATAACTATATTATTAAATTATGAGTTACATAGAATCCAAGAAGACATTTACTCAGTATTTTCTCATTTTCCTATACAGATTTTATAGTTTTCTTTCTCTAGAAGCTTTATTTATTGGATGCATATTAAATTTTATATAGTTTGTTTTTTAGCACAATAAAGATAAGAAAGTTTATTGTCACTGAGAGAAATCTAGAGCTTATGTTTATTTATTTACAAAATTGTAGCTGCATTAGGAAAATAAGTCCCTATTGTTAGATTCTATCTTTTTTCTCTCTCCTTGAAAGGACAGAATGGGCTTAAGAAATCTGTCTTATTTGATTGATTTTGTACTTATTTACTTCTTTTTAAGTTAATAGCTTTCTTTTAGAATTCTTTCTAAGCTTGATAGAATATTTTACTTGGGACGCTTAAGAAGAAATTAATGTTTTGTTAATGCTAAACTCTTGGTTTGAATCCATTCATAATTGTCCAATAAAAGATTTATTCTTGCTCTAATAACATTTTGCTTTACCTATTATTAAGAAGAGAAGTTTTATTTTTTGCATTATATTTAATATTCTATTAAAGTATTTTGTCCTTCCTTACACTTATTTTTTCTCATTGTCATAATTATTCTAGCTGTTTTTATTATTAAGTTTTTAAGCACTAGGGATAAGAAAATAAACACATTTTATTATAAATTTATAAGTAAATTTTGAGGTCTTAAAATAGTTCCAAATTCTGTTAGCTGGGATGAGTGCATACCTTCACCTATTGGCCATTCTTCATTTTACCTTGTCTTGTTCTGAAACCACTAACCAAGCAAATGAAAGAAAAAAAAAACACACACACACACACACATTTTAGTTCAGTGACAGTTCACGGACTCAGGATTATTTTGATATTTAACTCACAGGAATTAATATTGGTAGTTTGGATTAGTTAGATTCAATGGCTCAATAGAGAATTAGCCATTTTTTTAAGCCACAGAATCAATAAAATAAGTAATATAAATTAAAAATGTAATTGCTAATTCCACAACTTTCAGCAAATTTGTTTTTCCTAAAGTTGCTACAGTTCAAATATGAAAATTGCATTTTCCTTGTTGAGAACTGTTTTGTGGCAATCAATGTTAAAATTACTACTCCAAACAGAACAAGCACTTTTTAAATGACCAAATCACTGAGAAGAACTCCCCACAATAGGAAGATGACAGATTAAAGATGTCTAGATGGGATTTCATGGGAAGAATGATAACATTCATGGTATCTTTGTGAGCTGATTTAGGAAAAAAGAAGTAAACAGGGAAGCATTTAAACAGCACTGATGTCGACTTTATAATTATTGAACATTTAAAGAGGAAATGGTGAAGTCAAAAACCAAATCTGAGCTCCACTTAACCATTCTGCAACCTTCGATATGCCACTTCATTTTCTTAACCTTTATTCATTTGTAAAAACAAGGATAATTTCTGTTCTGGTCTACCTCCTATGATGATAAGAAACTAATAAGAGGAAGACTATTAGAGGATTTTTGAAAACTCTTCAAAAGCACTAAGCACTTTGAATATATAGAAATCTTTATTTTCCATAGTATTCAATACCACTTTTTGTCTGTGATTCTCATTTTAGTATATTATGGTCTACTATTACACTGTGAGTTTACTTGTTTAACAAGATATCATGTGCTAAGTATTTCATTTATCATCTTTCATCTTCACTCTATCTCATGCACAGATTGATTTCACCCACGTTTTTCATTCTCTAAAATGCAGTGAGGTTAAGCAAGTTGCTCAAAACAACACAGTTGACAAATAAAAATCTGAAATTAAAATTCTCCTTTAACAAAGACTAAAGTCTTTCCATTATCATCTATTTATGAGATAGTTTAGATTTTAACACATATTCTCTATGTTATTTTGCCTTTTCTCCTCTATCTTTTCTTTCCTCTGATATTTACTATAAATTAAACAAGTTTGTCTATTTATTTAAAATAAAGTAGAGTAAAAGAGAAAAAGAATTACTTTTCTGATTTTACTAGAGTTTGGTTTATCTCAGCCCTATATTTATTTGCTTGATAGAATGATTGCATTCTCTGACCCAGCTTCAATTTTCATGCCATTTATAATCTTAGCTTCCACCATTTTTTGTACACTATTAAGTACATCTAGAAATGTACTCAACAAGACATGTAAAAAATATTCCTTTGAATGGATTTTAAATTACCTCTCTCAAACTCACTAATGTTCCAGATTTTGTGAATAAATAAAGATGCAATCTTTCCTTATTTTTTATGACTTTTGTTTGGAAGAGGGAGGCATGCCTATTCCAGTCTATGAAAAACAATCTTGATCTATCTAGACCTGTGTCTAAATCTTTCAGGCAATCTTTAAATGGCAGCTCTTTCTCCCTACAAAACACTGGTTAACTGAACTTTCTATGAACTTCCTTCCACTTAATTCCTTCCTGTCCTCCCTCCCTCTGACTCTCTTTCTTTCTTTCTTTTTTCCTTACTTTCTTTCTCTCTCTTTCTTTCTTTCTGGTAAAATGAATGATGAAACAACCATAACATCATTGATGAGTGTGTGCTAAAATTATTTCTAAGGAGGTGTGTTTATGTAAATGTGTAGGTTTTGTTTCAAATCTTTTTTAATATCAAAATAATATCAAATATTTCATTTTAAATAAAAATATGCTTTAGCAAATAATATTCCCACCTTTGCACACTGGTACAGAATTCTTTCAAGCTACTCTTGTGCCCTTTTTATATGATCCTAGTAAAATTTTATATCCTTTTGTTTTGTTACACCAATTTTTTTCTAGGCTCACCATTTAGTATCTCCTGAAACAGAATAGAATCAGTCATTTCTCCATGGAACTCTGATAACTTGTAGTGGGACATGCTATTTAAAAAAAAAATCGTGGCACTAAAAATGATACTAAGGAAGAGACATTATTGGTACTATGTCCTCTCAATAGGTAAAGTTAGAATTATTTTGAATTATACATGAATATTAATATTTTCAATTCAGTTTAATATTGAATGGTTTTAAATTGGATAGTGTTCAATTAAAAAAAACTTGTAATATTAGTTTTTATTTAAACTATAATATTAGTTTTTATTTAAAACACTGAAGTTGTTAAAAAAATACTGAAAATACTAGAAGGGAAAAAAGTCAAAATCAAAGTAAGGCTACACTAATATTAGCAACTGCAGGAAATATACCAGGTACTCTGTTGGAAATATTTTGCTTGAGCAAGAACACAGGAGTCCTCACCAGCCAGTCACTGCTGCTGCTGCCGCAGTTATGATCATTGTTGTCATGTTACGTTTTGTCACCGACAGTTTTAAATTTTATGAAGTCTAATGTATCTACCTTCTTCTTTATTATTTTCAGACTGTGAGTAGAAAATTCCTTGCTATAAAGGAATTTTGTGTACTTTTTTTCCTTTCAGATATAAATGGTTTTAATTTTACGTTTAGATTTCTAATCCATAGAAATGTATCTAGTGTAAGGGAAAGAACCAAGCCATATCATTAGCCAATGGTTATGCACTTGCCCCAATATCAATTAATTTAAAAAGCCATTGTTTTCAGTGATTTGAGACATTGTATTTATGATCGACTTAATTCCCAACGTGTTTGTTTAGATAAAATTATCTATCAGTGTGCATTTCTGCATGTCTTCGGCATAAGGCACTAACAGCTTTTTGTTCTGGACTGTCTTAACAAGAACATTTGTATAGCAAACAGCTTTGGAAGATGAAAATACTGTCTTCTGGAGCAAAGGAGACACTGCCTATAATGAAAGATTTGAGTTTCATAACTCAGGGTTCCTCTGTCATAGGCCAACCCCTTTTGTAAGCATATATCCTCTATATTCACATTGCCCTGTGGGAACAGGGACTTGAGGAAAAGATACAAATAATGATACTGTGGCTAGTCCTACTGCTATGACAGGCAAACTTCTTTCTTCCTGACCCAGGAGTCTCCTGTCTTCTACCAGCATCTATGAAGGTGTAGCAAGATTACATGTTAATTTGAAAATAAGGTACAAACTCAGACATTTTTGTCATTATTTAGATCACTTGTGAACTTTACTGTTTTACCAGTTTTGTGCAAACAGGCCAAAACTACACTGCTTGAAATAAAGGGGTTTAATAATAGGTAACAATATCTGATAAGACCATAACCTCTTCATGCCTCCTTTTTAGGATTTTCCCAGCTATTACTCTTTATTTGGTTTTCCATATACTTAAAAGCAAGTTATTTAGTGTTGAGTGGGGAGAATTTCTGTTGATATTTTTATTGGATTTTTGAATAATACACTTATTAATTAGTTGGAGATAATTAGCTTTATAATATTGAGTTCTTCTAGCCAAGAACACGCTATAATTTCCATTTTTCAAAAATGTACAGATGAAACTTTGTGCAGTTTAAAATTTTTCTTTTACAGATTTTCCTTCTCTCCTTAAGGTATATTCTATTATTCTATCTGCTTATATATATGTATATACATATAAATATATGTACATATTTATATATACAAATATACATATATACATATAATATACATATATATGACATGTATATATACATATATATGTCTTAATATTCTATTAAAATATCTTACTGGTTATTATCTGTATATATGGCTACTGGTTATTCCAGTTATTCTTTTTAATATAATGCTACCTAACTGGATTACCTTGTTCATAGAAATTTTTAATTGTTTTTCTTGGGTTTTTAAGGTATACCATTATATTATCTTTAATAAAGATAGTTTTAAATACTCTTTTACCAATAATTTATCTTTCATTTCCTTCTCTTCTATAACTATCTTAGCAAATTCTCCCAAACAATATCAAACAGTAATGGTGATAGGAGGCATTCTTGACTTTTCCTCTTTGTAGTAATAATGTCTCATTTTCCCCATTAATAAAGATGCTTATTTATTTTGTTTATTTATTGCTTAAAAAAAGAAAAATGCTGCTCTTTAGCACAATCATATGTAATAGACAAACACTCTCATTTGCATAACAAATTAAGAAAGTCTATTTAATCTCATTGAGTGTTTTTAGCATACATATTTGATTTTCAAAATTATTTTTAGTTATTTATGTGGATGAGTATTTTTAATGCATTGATGTGATAGATTTTTAAATATATATATTTAAATATATATATATATTATCCATACATATACATATATCTCAAACAATTTAAATAGACTAGAATTATCTTAATTTTTATTTCATGGAATTCCTCTTTGAAACTATTTAGGATTGATTCTATTTTGAGGAGACCTTCTTTTGACAAGTTGGTCTATGGTATTTATACAAGTACTCAGGGGTAGAATATTTTCCAAGTTTTCACATGGTTAAATTTTTTTGTAGCCTTGGCATATAGAAGGTACATATTGGTACATATTTTCTTTTCTTGAGCATTTTTGAGATACGGCTACTTGTTTTATTTCATTGAACCTTGTTGAAAAGTATTATATCAATGTGGTTTTGTGTGGTGGTTACTTAGAAAGTTTGTCTTTTTGTTTATTTGTTTGCCTGGAAGCCAGGGACAAACTGTTAAATGTAATAATTTTCCTAGAATATTGTTTTGAGTCTGACTCTTTTGAGTGAGTTTTTCCATTACAGGTTGTGCTCTTACAGGACTTCTTTTATTTCAAGAAATTCGTGTACTCTGAGGATTGCTGTCTCCTCAGCTTCACGCTCTAAAAAGATGTGTTGATAGGAGGCTTGCTTATTCAGTAAGCAATATAGCAGTGGAGTGTGTTACTTGGCTGTCTATTTTATCTGCAGACATAAGTAGACTTCGGGGATGTCTAAAGTTGCAGTTTTCCAGGGTACGACAGAGTCGTAAATTCTAATCAGGTCAAAAGAAGGAGTATACAGCAAAAGGCAGTAGCTCTGAGCAGAGTAGAATGTGTGATGGGACCCTGACACTGGAGACACTTGAAAACATCCATGTGAAACAGGACAGGCTTAAGGATAAAAAGTAGCTGGAATTCTGAGAATAATTTTTGTATACATGTTACCTGATAATACTGAATCCACAATGGCTTATACCTAGACAAATACAGTTTTATAGGCAGCTAAAGTGTCCCTACACATGGAGAAAGCAATGGCGAACTTCACTGGGACAAAATAATCCCTCATAGAGAGACAAGAGACTTATTGGAGGATGGGCAGGCCACCTATAATACACTGACTGTGCATGAAATTTGACAATTTTTCCATATTTCATAAGGCACATATGCCTGTGTTTTTGCCAGTTTATATACAAGTTCTCAGGGATTGACCAGTGTGGTCTCTCTAGACTTCTGAGTTTTTCTGAATATTTGGGGTGGTGCTAGTACTTGTATTTATAATTTCTCTCCTTTTGATTACAATAAAATATTGAGCCAATAAGTTAACTGAGACTAGTTTAAATGATAAATCAAAATCAATTAACCTGTTAATATATTGTTTTCCAAAAATGTATTCTTTCCATTTTCAGAACCTTACCCACATCTACATTTTGCCAAGAGCAGCACTGTTGAAAACCTGGTCCATGGTTTATAGCCATTCCTCCTCTACTGAGGTATGTCTCCTGTGAAATACTCCTTGTTTATGTGTCTTGACCACTGTTAAAAATATTTTCAAAATTAATTGATATATAGGTCCAGAGGGAAATATTGAGTATCATTGAAGTATCATTCACTAACTCTACAGTTATCCTTCCTTGTTTCATCATGAAATATCCTACTACATGAATATTCGTGGATCAAATCTATATAAAAATAGAGAGAAAAATTAATGGCACTAGGACAAAATATGATAAGTGACACTTTGCTTGAATAAAAGAATCTAGAATTAATAATGTTTAGATTAAAACCAAGGATAAGTTTTTGTTGTAGACAGAATTATGGTCCCCAAAGATGTCCATATGTCAATTCTTGGAACCTATGAATATATTACGTTATTGGCAAAGGGGAATTAAGACAGAAAATGGAATTAAACTTGCTAATCTGCTAGCCTTAAAATAGAGAGATTATTGTGTATTATGAAAGTAAGTACAACATAATCACAAGTGTCCTCAAGTGGAAGAATGGGATGTAATGGGAGTTGGAGTCAGAGACATGTGACATGAAAGTAAAGCACAGAGAGATGCAACACTGATAGCTTCGAAGGGCCACAAGCCAAGGAATGTGGACAGCCTCTATAAGCTGGAAAAGGTAAGGAAAGAGATTTACTTCTAGAGCCTGCAGAAGGAACAGATCTTCCTAATACCTTGATGTACCTCAGTAAGACTGGTGTTAGGCTTCTAATCTATAGAGCTGTAAAATAATTTGTGTTGATTTAAGCACTAAATTTGTTATAATTTGTTATTGAAGCAATAGAGAACTAATATAGTTATGAATATTCAATTAATATTGAATAAAATCATGGACTTAGCAAGTGATAATATCTTCTAAATTTAAAATATTTTAATTTTACTCAGAGATGTTTTCTTCACGGAAAATCATATTTGGAATTTTATTCTTAGATATCATTAATCCCAACTACATTTCTTTGAAGGTAAAAATAATGAAATTATTAATTTCTCTCTCTTTTTTTGCTTTCTCTAGTTAAAAAAACTATTTTAGGTAAATGAAAGCTTTCCTTTTTAGCCTCTACCTTTTGATTCAAGATGCTTATCTATCAGTTTATATACTATAAAAACCAACTTTTATTTTTTCATTGAACTTGCAAAACAGGCAAAAGTACAGCATACAACGATACACGTGAGACAATGTAAAATGCACTTTAAAAATCCAAGTTAAAATTTTATTTAGGTCAGTCACTAACAATTAGGTAACAGCACTTATGTAAGGAATTTAAATTATAGCACTTATACTGTTTTTTCCAATGTTGCTAAAAGCACCGAGGTGAAAATAACTTACAAGTGTTACTGTTTTTTCTCACTTGTTAGACAGAATAAGATCAAAGGGAAAAAAAGGTATATTTTCCATTACCTCATTTTCTCACAGAACCATGATATTTAATTAGTGGTAGGATAATGTTGACTGCAATGAATATTTTATTAAATTAGGTAAATATAAGTAAATTTGGCATTTACCTTTTAAAAATCTCTACTTTATAAATAATATCAAAAGGAAGAAGTATAACAAGAGTATATTGACTACTAACAATTATGTAATATTCTTTTTTAACTTCAATAAATTTAAATTTTAACATCAACAGTGTAGAATCAGGATACATTTATTATGTACTTTGTAATCACAGAGCATGGAGATTAGAATTATATGCTCTGGAGTCACTTGGCCTTGTTTTAAAAGCCTGTCTTTGCACTTTGTGAGTAACTTATATTTGTCATATAAATGTCTCTGATCCTTAGTTTTCTTATGTGAATACTTCAGAATGGTGAACATCATGTGAGATGATGCTTGTGAAACACTTAAAAAGGTTCCAGGCACACAGAAAGCACACATAAATGAACAATCATTGCAGTCTTATATTCAGTAGCTCTTTGTGCTGGCATGTGTTATGTGGACATATCTAAAAAATATATGATATGCTATTCTTTATCCAAATGAGAAATTGCTAATCTCCTTAGTAATAACTTGGGTGAGGTTGCCTCAATCATATGTCCAATTTGAAGTTGTAAAACACTTTGAGTGTTTTGTGGGTATATAGTTCTCCATTGACCTACTACTTGCAACTTTTGAAAGATCCAAAGGAGCATGTCAATGTCATGTGTTGCTTCTATTTCTTTTTGATCATTTAAGTTCCTTACACTCATAATTCACTTCAGTTTTCTGTATCATCTATTGCAACAATACGAGACCTCTAATTTACTGTATCCCATCTTTCAGTTTATTCGTCTCATCAGTCCAAATGTTTCCGATATAAATCATATGCTCTTTTATTCTCAGTGTTAGTTAATCTCTATTTACATATCACCATTACTGTAAATATAGTATTACTTCATATCATTCTCACTTCTCAATTGAAGTATTCTGCTCCCATTTCAGTACTTATTTAATTAATATACACATGAGACCTATTATCCTTAGAAAGGATACTACTCCAAGATTGTCGATGTATAAAAACTTTTGAAATCACTGAAAATCCAGTCAAAATAAACCAAGTTTGAACACTTGTTATTTATCCAAGGAAAAAAGCTTATTTCGATTCTTTCTTTACCACTAAATTAAGTGATAAAATTGAACATTCTGAAAGTGCTTAAACGTGGGGTAAATAATTACTTATTAGATATAATGATGAAGGGAGGAAAAGGCAAAAGCAGGCTCACTATTTACTCTACCTTAGGTATCAGAATGGGATAGTTTGAGCTTCCTCTTAGTGTCTGGATGGGTAAGATGTTAGTGCTTTTTCTCTGATCATAATTTGTGTATCTGGGAAGCTCATCACTGCAACCATCAGAAGTCCTATGGAGCCTCAGGGAGTCACCAAATAGCAAACTGTCATAAACTGGGGAGGCATTGTGTACAATGTTATTGCAGTCCTCTAGCAGTGGCCCTCTCCCCTCATCTTCAATCACTAGAAGCTTTTAAATGATAACGACTATTGAGGATCATCCCAACAACATATTTTAATTTGTCTGTCGTGCACACAGACATCAGTATGTTTACAAAGATATGGAAGTGCAGCCAAGGTTTAAAGCTGCCGTTGTAGAGTTTTACCACTCCAAATGACACAGTTTCATTGAAATACAGAATCTCAGGCCCTTCCTCAGATTAAGTGAATCTGAAGCTACATTTTTAAAAGGCTCTCAGATAATTTATAAGCCCAATAACATTTGAAAAGCTGGGCAAACTCTTTACAGGTCCAGTGTAGTGAATTTTAGGCTTCATGAGTCATATTGTCTCAGTCAGGACCTCTCAACTCTGCCATTGTAGAGAAAACAGCCATAGACAATACATAAATGACCAAATGTGGCTGTGTTCCCATAAAACTGTATTAATGGACACTGACATTTGAATTTCATACATTTCATGTGTCAGAAAATAGTATCCTTCCATTGATTTTTTTCAGTCATTTAAAAATATAAAAATCATTCTTACCGGGGCTGTGTATAAGCAAGCAGCGCATATTTGGCCTACAGGCCTTAATATGCCAAACCCTGCTCTGGCAGGCTGTCATATTGATAGTCTTACAAAATGCCAAACTGATTCCCCTTGTTTTTCCTCTTAAAGGAGTCTTTCAGTCAGAATGACTTCCCATGCTAGGCAGCCAACACAGATTGGATTGCTTATAGTAGCTTTCTTTGGAGAAAACAGTCAATCTGAATGCTATGTCATATTCTTAGGATTTTGATGCTTTTGAGTCAGTGACTAATAACTGAATCACTTTTGGGAGATTGACAAAGTCAAATTTCCAAGAATGCAAACGTAATGACTTCATTCTGTAACGTGAGACCCACCCTCGCATACTATCTCCATGTAAGGTCCTGGGTCATCGAGCCGGCATCCACTGGAGTAATATTTTCTAACACAACATATACATTATAGCTAGTATATGCCAAGAACTATCTCAGCTGTAGCCAAAAGGTGTTTTTCTCCATGATAACAATATTATTTTGAAATATACTACAATTTTTAATGTACTTTTATATTCACACAAAATCTCTCTACATCTGAAATTTAGTTCTTTTCTTTATAATTATCAAATACAGGAAAAACAATGAACTTTTTAAATTTCACATCGAATAAAAGTGAAAAATGTTTTTGCATTACTTTTATAAAATTTGTAGTAAACAAAATGTTTAAGACTATTCCCAAGAGCATAATAGAAAAGTATAGGGAAAGTATTATTCAGAAGAGATTTAAAATTTTCTAATAAATAAAGTAAAATAAATAAAGCTAACTTTTCTAAAAAGACAACTTGTTTAGAGTATATATTTAGACAGGATTAGACAAATAGCTATATAATAATTTATTTATTCTAGAAATAGTTATTTTATACTTAGGAAGTACTAGGAGTTAGGCTAAATTTAGAAGATACAATGTCCTTTTTTTTTCTGGAGATTGTAGTTTAGTAGAGATTACAGATTAGAAAAACCACCGGGAGGAGACACTTTAATTAACTATGATGGATAGATGTTCTGTAAATAGAAGGGCACATAGGAATGACAAATAATACACAAAGAATGATAGAACATTTTTACTGAATATATTTTATGTTATTAGTTGTTCTTCCTTGAATGTTAGAGGTTTACTTCTCAAATTAATTATCCCAAAATATAGAAATTATTAAAGAACCAAAAAATATTTTCGATAATTAGTATAATGTTACAGCTTCTTGTTCTTTCAACTCTGACTTAAATGGACAAATGTTTACATATTCCCATACACATGATATTCTTTTGGAAAATATTCTAGTTGGTGGAATTCAAAGACAATGTTGCTACAATACTTGTCGATTAAATTGATAAGGATGATTTCTTTACTCAAAAATATAACTGGCAGTCAGGAAGTCTAAAATGCCATTTTCAGTTCACCATTAATTCACTTTCTATCTTTAGTGAGTACATATATCATAAACCTATTCCTTGTCAAAATACGTGCTCTATTCTTTAATGTTATTTGCACACTTGTACAGATGTTTTATTTTCCAGTATTATGGAGTTTGGTTTTATAATGGCATAACCAGCAGAGCTTGGGAAGACATGGCCATGAATTTAAATTTATGGTGCAAATTATAGAATGATTTATAACTACAGAGGTAATAAAAATAGTGGTTGCTTAAGATGTAATATGTTGGGAATTTTACCTACTCTGTTGCAAAGACTCCCAACTCCAAAATAAAGTGTTTATCAAATCTTTAATTTAAAAATACTAAAATTAAAAATCTTCCAGAAGAAGATGATTTCCATTAAAGTATAATTTTCCTTATTTATTATCTTGATATGTGTTCACCCTTCCTCAATTATCTTAATTCATAATATTAAAATCATTAAATTCTAATTTCTCATCCAACGCTTGCTTCAAATTACCCTTTTCACTGAGAATCATCACACATAACCTTAGATTTCCACAACAAATTGTTCACTAATATAGGGTGCCTAGGAGTGTGGTAAAATACAAATTCTCTTACAAATCCAAGATAGACTAGAACTCTTCATGCCTCATAAAACTGCAAATTTTCTGAAATGTTAGAAAAAGCCAAAACAGTACTCATTTCTAGATGACACATGGATTTTCATTTAACCAAACTTTGCAGTAGCAATTTGAATAGTGGAAAGTTTGCAAACTAGAAACCAAGTCCTCATAGCACTCACTCCATATGGTCGTAAATGAGAATAGAGAAGGGTGTTTATAATGTTACCTTGAAATTATAGTACATTGTATTTTCAGAGTACAAACCTAATCAAACCATACAAGTACCCTGTGTGATCGGTAAGTTTTACTGTCTTTTTGCAGAGGAAAATGACGTTCCACAGACGTTAAGTGACTTGCCAAAAGCCTTAGTGCATTACCACTGCCAAGCTGGGATTGGCCCTTGAAAGCCTTTGATTCTCAGAATGTGCTCGGTATCTATTGGCAATAGAATCAAGAGAGCAGTTATGCAACTACAATATCCTTCTTTTTGTGTTTACATGTAAAGACAGTTTTTTAGAAGATGTCTATTATGCAATAATACTGACAATGGAATATAGAAAGAGTGGGACATATCTCAAAGAAAAAAATCCCCTGCAACATATAAAGTATCCCAGGAACACTGGAAGGCACAGGTTGATATTAAACATTATACCCCTTTGTAGTCATCTACTGCTGCATAACAAATCATGTCAGATATTATTGGCTTAAAACAACTGCATTTTTTTTTATCTCTATAGTTTCTGTGTGTTAGCAGTTTCCACGTGTTAACAGCTTTGGTTTAGGGCGTCGTACGCAGTTTCATGCATATATTGGCTGGAGCTGGAGTAGCTGAGAACTGGCCAGGCATTTGTCTCTTTTCATGTGGTCATAGGGCCTCACCATGGAGTCTTTCCACGTGGACTCTGGCCTGGTGGCCCTCAGGGTAGTCAGAACCGTGATATGGTGGCTCAGAGATCCAAAAAGAATGTTCTAGCAAGCAAGGCAGAAGTTGCTTTGCCTTTTCTAACCTACTCCCAAAAGTCATGCAGTGTCATTTCTGTTGCTTTCTATCAGTTACAAGTAATAACCCATTCTTAATTGGAGAATCTTTCTCTTAAAAAAAATTTTTGAGGATAGAAAGTTTATACGACTGTCCCAAGGTGAATCAGATGCTAGATTCCTTTGTGAAGAGGATGGTTTAAAGGAGATTACAATGTGGAGGAGGAGGCAGGAGTTGAAAGCTATAAGAAATTGGGTGTTAAGTTAGGTTTGGCATTGATTATTTTAACTTCTCATTAAAATATATACTTGAAATGAAAGGAGAGGAAAGGAAAACAACCCTTTCCCCTCTCACCTGGTGGAAGTTGTAGAATAAATATTTATAGGGTGTTCCACTGGTAGTGAATTTCTGCATGTAATCTGCTATACACTAGATTTCCAAAGGTCTCCACAACTTTGCTCCAAATGGGAAAACTCAACTGACTAGTCCTCCTCTTCCTAAGACCTACCAGTTATTTAAAAGATATGTAAAACTTTATAACAGTATCTAGAAATTAGTAAGCACAAAGAAAATGTTAGTTATTTTTATGTCACCACTATCATCATAATTTCTATCATCATTATCATTATACTTATTGGAAACGTCATTACTCTCTTAATTGAAATATAGGTCTTCCTATTATGTGCACTAGTTGTCTCCCGCATGTTGACACCTATTAGAAGTATTTGCTTTTCTCTTATGCTACACTATAGTCTCTATAACATAAGGCCAGTATCTGCCTTGTTCTTCATTTTATTCCTAATGGGTATATGGCACTTATAAAACATCTAAGTTCAAATATGTACCTCTTTCTATTCTTCAAAACATTAATAATTATGCTTTAAAATAATATTAAAAATTATAGTAAATTAATGTAGTTTTGCTTTTTAGTAAGATAAAAATCAGCATTTTTTTGTTGTTATATGTTTGAGTTCAGGTTTTACATAGATTGCTAAAGCTGACACTGGAGAAATGATCTGTGATAAATGTGATTTACGTAAAAGCATCTCACCTGATGTTGATAAAATATAAATGTCCAAAGCTTTAGTTACCTGCACTCTATAGAGAATTTTATGTGACTACTAAAAGGGCTTAAATAACCTTTTGGTTTTTCAAGTCATAAAAACACATTCTGTCCCTGCAAATATAAGCTATACAAATTTACTGTGATTCTTTGGGAAAACAATCTTTTCAGGTCACTCCACTCATAATTACAACTAATTAAAATGTGCCAAAGAAAGGATAGAAATTTATCACTGATCATTAAACCTGTAAAGACTGTGTTAATTAGATGTCAGGCTCAGTAACTCACATAAATGTTTGCCACCAGTCTAATTTTAGAGGAAAAGGAAAGTGAACTGCAGAATATTCTAGCTAGAAGTGGAAAGTTTTTAGAAATCAGTAGTTTTAGAGAAAGAAGTTTACAGTTTTTTTATGGATGTTATCATCATCTGCCTCTGGCCTAAACAAATGTAACAAAAAAGTGTGATATTTGTTGACTTTTAACTGATTTAAGTTTACATGAACCCATTGGCAGGGCTATGAACAACCATGGCTCATTTGCAAAACTGAAGAATCTTAAGATTCTATGTAGATTAAATATATTATCCTTCCTTAAAGGAAGCGAAAATATTTTTAGCGTAATTCTATTTAGAAAAATATGTTTTAATTGAAGACAGTGTTTTTTATGTAAACACAGAACACATTTTATATATAATCCAATGCCAAAATCTCCTATAAAGAGCATGCTTCATATGAGTATAAACAAATTACATGAGAAAAATGGAGCAAACGTGATGGAGACCAAGACCTGGATGGGGACAATGAGGTTACAATACAGTAGTATTTAATGTATAAAAATATAAAAATAACTCCTTTCTGTTACCTAATAAAGGAAATATAAGGAGCGTGCCATTATGCATAGAACTCCAGAACTTCAGATGTTTCAGGACAGAGACAGAAAGAACTGTGAATTTTTAGGATTGCTCCTTAAGCACTGCAATGTCTCTGACTTGCTCAATCCAAATACGTCACATATTCTATCAGAATTCCCTGGCTTTTTGACTTATGTCTTGCCACCTCATGTCTTAAACAGTTTAAGAACTCTTTTGCTATGACTTCAATAGAAATCTTAACGATAAGCTGTTCATGGGATCACTTTATTGAATTTCTGTTTTGAAAGGGCCTCTGTGAACAGCGTTGCTGGCAGGAGAGTCAATGGCATCACAGCACTTTTGCCAATAATTAATCCAAATTCCCTCTGAAAATACCCTTGAATTTAATTAAAGTGAACAAGTACCAGACTTTTCACATTTTAAATAAATGTAGAACCTGTGGGCACAATTTTGCATTGAAGGGTAGCAAAATATGCCAACCCAAAACACATTGGCTTGGCAAACTGACTATTTTGAATTAATTACACTTGAAAACTGCAGATACAGACAGAATACTATCATCTCCACTCTTTTTTCTGAAAATGGGAGATGCAATTCCCACGTGAAAGATGCCCGCTCCTATTTCCAGGGTGAGGTGAGGCCAAGAGAATCTGTACAGACAGGCCTTTTTATCATAATCCTATCACCCTTTAGTACGCCCCCCCAAACATTTCAGTTAGTTTTTCACATTACTACTCTTTGTTCAACCTAGCATTTAAACACTTAGGCCCCTCCACTATTCGAGTCTTCATTTTTCTGTGTATGTCTTTTTTTTGTTATTATGTTTTACATCAGCTTAATTCTGAGATCAAGCCAGAGACCCTGAGATGGCTGAGGTAGTTTTGCTTCCCTTAGAGTGTTTGCCAAAGAGGATGGGACATCATCTCTGAGACACCCCACTCACCCTGGAGACTGTAGCTGAATGTGGGACAACTGACAAAAAATCAGCAAGAGGTAAAATTCTTACCACCTCGGCCTCCTGAGTGTCTCTCTATACTGTCTGGTCCACAGATGAAGGCAAAAAATTTTTTTTCTTTCTAAATTCTGATTAGCAAGAGAAAAAAATTCTAAGGATAGTTCTTTGGACTTGACTCCTGTTAATTTGGTTTTGAGTACCTCCTGGTTACTGAGCCTCCTAGGAATGAAGAGTCACAGTTTCCGTTTGCTCCTTCTTATGTCATTAATCATGAGGAAGAAAAGAGGGAGGGCAGAGTACTCTTTTTATATCGCCTGTTTTTCAGGAGTCTTTAGCTAAAAATAGTCAATATGCTAACTGAGCATATTTTGGGGTGGCATATTCTGCTCTCCTTCACTACCATCTCTACACTCACTCTCCCACAAGTATAAGGAACCCCTAGAGGCATGAGGTCATCTGAGCATGTGAGTATGAGCTCACACACTTTCAGTTCTCCATGCCACTCAACAGGAGTGCGGCCTATGGGATGGTTCTCTAGTGCATTATGGCTCTCACAGCTGAACTTTATAACCTAATTTATGTGTAGCATATTTTTCATCAATCTGGATGATATAGATTATGCATATAGACAGTGCAATGTGGAAAGCGGGTAGTCAACCATTCATTTGTTGAGTTTTTATCTTGATTTGTTTTTATGTGTTTGTCTAATTTAAAAATGCTTGACTTTAAAAATGATGGCTTTAGTTCAATTGATTTTCTCACATAATAATTATCTTTCTAAAAATGTCTTGAGTGTATATTATGATCTAAGAATCAATTAATTTTCCTTTGTTTTAAAACCTGTTATCCTTTAAAATGATATTTCTTAAAGACAAACAGAAGACAAAAGAGGTGCTGAAGTGACAGCCAGGGCACATTTTTCTAAGTTAGTAACTTCCAGCAGCAGTAAATAATTAATCATCTAAATTTTCCTTTATTCCAGAAGCATAGCCACGTTTTTAGTTTTCCGAACTGATTTTGGCTTTCAGCCCCCACATCTAAACTGTCCTACATTGTAGAGGTCACAGTGACCTTCTTGATATATTCCGTGTATTCTTAAATAAATAATCACAACCTTTATGTTACTTTACCTGTCAGCACTATGTTGACAATACTCCTTTCTTCTTAAAATGTTTCCCTTTCTTAGATGGATGATACCACACTCTGTGTACTCTTCCTTGCCCATTTTCTACTAGTCTCAAATGCAGATTTCTCATACACCCCTGTAATGATCAGGTGTCTCGAGACCTTTAAGACCTGGTACTGGGCATTTCTCTCTGAAGGTCTCTGCCTAGGTAGTCTCATTATCCCTTAGGTTTTGATGCTGTATCCTCCCTTTGAATTCCAAGAGGAGACTTTTGGCTCCATTGACTTGAATATCTCAAAAAAACAAACTCCAAATGAAATCCATGTTCTCATACTCCCTTGCCTTCTCTATTTCTGTGTTAAAATTCACCCATTCACCCAACCCCCCTACCCCGCAGAAAGGGAAGAATCTCAGGAATTAGATATTATATTTATGATCATTTTAGTATAAGAAAAATGAAATACGATTAATTAAATAACTTGTAGGTCACAGCTCTGATAACAACAGATTGAGAATAATCACAGATCTATCACTCTGTTTTTGATTACTATGACACGATGCTTCACATGTGTTATTGCTCATTGTGGGGAGTATTTAATAAAGATTTTATAGATCTCAATGGCTCCTTATCATTATTTCTTTTTGAAAAACTTATTAGTAATGTGATAACAAAGAAATGGAATAACTTATTACATTAAATATGTTGGAGAAAATTCTTACCATACTATAAGCCCCCGGATAAGTTTTCTAAACAGTGTTAGAGAAACATTTGGAATACATCTTGCCATACAAACAATTCATCTTAACTTTAACTTGGAAAAATATAACTAATGTATGGTTTATTATTTTTTTTCTCCAACCAGTGCTTCACATGAGAGAACTTAGAAGATGGTGAAATGTTATGAGGATTTAAATTATAGACTAAATTTCTTGCTGTGCTGCCTGTACAGTATATATTTATTTACTCAGTCTACATTTATTATCTTCTATAGCCATTTTACAGTTAACAGGGCACATGGGTCATGTAAAATTGTATGGCAAATTGAGAGAAACAAAAATCCAAAAAGAAATAGACGTAAATAGTACAGAATGCATATATAAGTTCATATACTAGTAAAGAAAGACAGGAGTAAAATAGATAGTTCCAGACCAAATCTAATTGTTTATCCCATGAATCTTAAATTCTCTAGGTTATGCATACTTACTCTTTTGTATGTGTGTGTTACTATTTGTGTGTATGTGTGGGGAGGGGGCACATTTCTTTCCAAACACTAACTGTATCATCCTTCTATTGCTGTCTAATAAACCTCTCCAAAACTCAGTGGCATCTATGGTTCATTAAGCCATCAGGTGTTTTTGCCTTCCTCTAATGATTTTACCTAGGCTCAATTATGTGGCTATAATTAGCTGGAGATTTAGCTAGATTGGAAGGCCAAGATGGCATAAATTGCATATCTGACTGCAAGCATTGGCTGTTGGCTGGAGTGGCTCATTTATTCTCCACATGGCTTCTCATCCTCAAGTAGAATTGACTGCTTCTTTACATAGTTGTGTCAGGGTAGTAAATATAGATGCTGCAAGGCCCTTTGAAGCTTACTCATGAAAGCTGTGAAATGTCACTTCTGCCACATATTGTTAGTCAATGCAAGTCAGAAGACTAACCCAGATTCAACAGGGGGTGAAGTTAAAGAGGAGAGGAGCTGAAAAGAATTTGTGGCTATGTTTAACCTACCACAGTCCACCCTCTAGCCACAAGTGCATCTGAATCGCTCCCAATAGAAAAGAGAATATATACTCATTCCCCCAAAACCCAATCAATCTCATTTATGACATAATGACATGAAGGTCAAAATTTTGTATCTTGTTATCTGAATATGGCCCATATGTATAAGAAGCTTCTTGGGCAGAGCTGCATTGACTCAGAGAGCTATAAAACATGAAAGAACTCCCTCCCCCACCCCAACACACAGAGGGAGACATAGAGACAGAGGGTATACAATTTTGAGACTGACAGGATAACAACAATAGACAATCTTCTTCAAAAATAGGAAGAAGGAAAAGTACATAGTAGCCATTAGTCCATAAGAACTCCAAAATTTATCCAAGCACATGTTGCCGGTTCTTCCTCCTGCAGAGGCAGTGGACGCTTCCTGAGCAGGGTTCATTTCTGCCCCTGGGTGTAGTCCCCTCATCCATAATTCTCCGCAGCTCTCAACTCTACTTCTGCGCTTTGGCTCTGTCCCTTGAAGTCACATTTCCTTTTCAGAAAGGGTAACCGACCCAGTGTAAATGGCCAATATTTAGAACTGTACAGGATTTCCATCTTGTTTTATGCTTGTAAAAATCTGGGAACCCCTTTAATTTAGAATTTTTAAAATCAATTTGGTGTTTTTGTTGCTACAAATCACCTAAAAGCCAGATCCTTAACCTTGAGACACCAAGTGCAGTTTTGGAAAGCATGTGAGGATCTGAAGTGTCAATTCCCCATTAATGCTTTGAGCCCCCTTTTTTCCTGACAAAAAGTTTTAATAAGTGCTATCTTAAGTCTTTCAGAGATCTGAACAAAAGGTACTAAAGTCACACTATTGACCTAAATTTAGTCCCAGGTCTGATTTCACATTGAGAATTTTTTTCCCCATCAGAGACTAGAGATGAGTAATATTTTTATTTTTGATTGTCTAAATCTAAATTTTGCTTGACTACATAGCTCCTTGTTAAGTTCATCTCTCTTCCTGTGTTTTAACACATGTAGCTATAAAAATTTAATGCGACATTCTTATTACACTGCATAAAAATCTCCTAATCTAGATCTACAGGAGCATTAAGTGCACTTTTATCTTCCTACTTGTTCATGGTAAAGGTTTTGCCAACTGTTCTTAAATTACATAATGTGAGTCACCCTTTCTACAACTTCCAAGAACAGTTACCTCTCTGCTCTGCTAAGATTCTTTTGTAGTCTCCTCATCAACCTTCAGCTACGCCTGTTCAGTACCTCAAAGCCAAGGATGCATATATAGGGTTTTGTTTTGAAACACGGCCAACTTGAAACACTGCCACGTGCCAATTCTTCTATTACTTATTTATTGCTAATATGCTCCAAAACTCAGTGCTTTAAGATAAAGGGCATTTATAATTTCTCATAATTCTCAGGGTTACCTGGGCAGTTCCTAGACTGGTTTCATTTGGGCTACTCATGAAGCTGCATTTATTTTGAAAATTAGCTGGACCGGATAATTGAAGATGGGCAGAAGTCAACTTAGATTCTAGAATCTTAGAATTTTATTTCTACGAAAAAGTCAGAAGCAAAAACATAACCATAAAATGTTATGAACAAAAGGTACCATAAATATAACATTCAAATATTTGCCCTGAAAATGAAGAAAAGGAGGCAAGTTTTTCATAGATTTTGCTAAATGAAATATTCTGAAAAGCATAAATTCTAATGTGAGAAAATATTGACTGAAGAAAAAGAATAGTGGTGTGAAGTTGCGTGCATTAAAAAAAAACAAAGCATAATAAAGTTTATAAAATTATATATCATGAAAAATATTCAGAGGCAACTTACTTATACCTTATATGTACTAAACTTTACCTAATAACTGAGAAGAAAGAAATTACCTGTGACTAGATGAATGAATGAAAGATAAAACAGTCATCTATATTCCAAATCAAGTCTAATAAAATGACCAGGTTGAGAGGCTGGTTATGTGTGATCCTTGAGAAATATGTGATATCATTACATTTAAACTTCACACATCACTCCATAGCTTTCCAGCTCCAGGAAGAACTGATTATCAATGACGTTTATTAATAGTACTTTTAGGATTATGGACCTGATGGTTTCTTTTCCCAAAATGGTGATGTTCGGGAAAACAATATATGTCTATTGAATGCATTACTGCTAAGAAATTAGAGTTTATGTATTCAGTCACTAAGTAGGGCATTTAAAACACATTTTCCCATTTCTGTTTATTTTTAGCATTTTCTGAAAAAGCAAATGGCCAAATAGGGATTCTCTTGCAAATACCGTACAGTTTTAAAGGAAGCTGCTTCTTACTATTTTCTTGTCCTCCAAATCCAACAAAGAGAGGAAAAAAAAAAAAAAGGTAGCATGATGGACATTTCCTGAGGAACAACTGCAGGCACTGCATGGGGAAGGGGATGTGATGATGGTTCCTCTCATTCAAAAGCAGTAAATTATTTATTTGATTTGTGTGCCTTTAAAGGAAAATTTCCGAGGAAAGAAATCTGATGCAGACTCAAAGAGATACCAAAAGTGATGTTCTACTGGCATTAATGATGTGGTCTCTTCTATTGGAAGGTAACACCACAACCGGCTGACAATTCTAAAGGCATATCAAACTCTGTTTTCATACTCGCTAGGTTTACATAGCTGTTTTTCTTCCATTAGCTGTGAAAACTACACTGGTTCTAAGCCTAAGATTTTATTCAATGCAATGCAACAGAGGTTAAAACTATTGTAATAGGGTGGAGAGACTGAACTCGATTCCATTGAAATGAAATGTGAGAGTTTTTAATCACTGAAGTGAGCTATTAGAGAAGTGTTGGAGAATGAGAGAGGAGGTGGGCATTGGTCAATGTGATTGAGTTGTCTGTA
Source organism: Eidolon dupreanum (assembly GCA_028627145.1). Classification (NCBI taxonomy): domain Eukaryota; kingdom Metazoa; phylum Chordata; class Mammalia; order Chiroptera; family Pteropodidae; genus Eidolon; species Eidolon dupreanum. Next base: position 23,740,385 of record CM053512.1, read on the forward strand.
TTTGCTAATTGGTGCTTCTTGGAGAGGCTCCTACTCTCCCAGAGACTGGAAGATAAGAGCCTTTATCTTTCATCCTGATTCCATTTTAAATACATGGTTCCCAGGTCTTGAGAAAAGCATTTTGTGGTAAAACTGACAAGAATATGGGAGATTTACATCTAAAAGGGGTAGATCTGAAAGAATTTACAAATGCAAGTTTCCTAAAGGAAATGCTCTAAGAAAAGGGAGGTCAAGGGCTTACAGTTGGAAAGGAAGTTGTCTAAAATTTAGTCAAGCTGAGGGAAATGTGAAGGTCACCTTGGTCAGCAAGTATATTTGATATATTCTTTGCAGAAAAAATATATTTAGGTGTTCATCAGATTACTGAGAATTTCAAGTAATGAACATATCTTCATCTTTAATCTAAATTTCTTTTCTGAACAAAAAGCCTTCTTAAGAATATTTTATCAATATTCCAAATTTGTGATTAAAACTGAACTTACGTATCACCTCTGATTTCATTTCTTTAGCTAGGTAAAGGTCAATTCTATTTTCTTAAATTTTTAAAGTCAAAAGCTCAAAATCAGTTTGACTTTTCTCACATCTTCCTGTCACAACTCCTTTCCTCTTAATTATTTTCCAGTTCCTATAATTGTACAGATAAGAGTACCTCACCCATAAATCCTCTTCTTTCCATTTTGATGTCATTACCTTAATTCAGATTCAATGTCCCCCTACAGGCTCTAGGAAACAGGCTTCCCTCATTCTTAAACCCTCAATCTATTTTAACAATATTATCAATTAAACTTACTGAACATCATATCTGATATTATTACTTCAGAATTTAAAGCCTTCAATGGCTCATTTTGCCTAATTATTGACTAATAGTCAATAATTAATAACTCTCTTCTAAAGAGGAGTTTTTAAAAAATTATTTCCTCTTCGCCCACCCTTCCTTCCTTCCTTCTTTCCTTCTTTCCTTCCTTCCTTCCTTCCTTCCTTCCTTCCTTCCTTCCTTCCTTCCTTCCTTCCTTCCTTCCTTCCTTCCTTCCTTCTTTGTAGAACTGTTCATTATTTCCATTTGTGTCTGTCTCACGAAGTATATTCTAGGAAACAAATCTGACAAAAGGTACTTGGTCTGTTTCCATCATCTCATGGCATAGCAGAGAAGCCAGACAATTAAACTGAGGCTTAAAACAACGTATGATAAGTGCTGAGCTAGTGAAAGCACAGGTGTCAAAGTAGTATTTTGCCTAATTAGAAATGGAGTTTAAGGCAGACCTCCCTGAGAAACTGATTTAGAATTAGAGCTGAAGAATGATTAATGTTTAGACACACAATGAAGAAAGAAAATGAAGAAGAGGATTGCAGTGGATCTATGAATCATAAGTGAAAGGTCACAGGGACGAGAGAATAAAATGTCTTATTAAACCAGAAATATTTGTGTGACTAGATCTTGACTGGATGGAATAGAATGGTGAGGGATAAGGCTGAAGTGGTATGCAGATAACAGAGGACATATTAAGCCAAATCTAGCTTTTTAGGTTTTACTTTTAAGTGAAGTGGGGAATAAATGAAGTATTTAAAATAAAGGAGTCACATGATCACATCTGTATCTTAAAAAAAAAAAGGAATGTAATGGTAAGTGTATTTTGTAGAAATCATAAAGTAGAAAATCCAAGTAACACTCTATTAGACCTCATAAAAGATAGTGGTGACCTGAATTTGGGTGGAAGCCATAAGGATCCAGTGAAGCAGACATATGTGAAACATATTTTAAAGGTAGATGGGTAGGACTTGCTAATAGTTTGGTTGCCTGAAAGAGGAAGAAGAAAGAGTAACAGGATTGGTTCTAGAGCAGCTGTGAGTGAGTTTCTGTGGTATCATTTACTCAGAAGGCTATCACTGGAAAAGAACTAGGTAATGACAATGATGATGATTCAATTTTAGGCATGTTGATTTTGAGGTGCATATTAGACATTCTAAAATTTGCTTTCAAATGTCTGCATTTTAGAAAAGACTACTTGACTGGAAATATAAATTAAGAAAAATGTATATATATAATCATTTTGGAGAATACACAGAAAGGATAAGTATGCCCATGATATAAACTCCAAAGCATATAAATATTTAAAGGATAAAGAAAGTAAACTTTATAGAGAAATCTACAGACTAGCCAGATATGCACACAGGAGAATTGTGTGCCCTTAAAAGCAAAGAAGAGAGATACCAAAGGCTAATGAAGGAACACTTAGGGCAAGTCATAGCAAGAGTAGACTGGGTGTATGTGGGGGGCGGGCAAAAAGGGATTTCTTGCTATAATAGAAATGTCATGTCTTAATTTTAGTGATGATACATGAGTTTATAAATTTATCAAAATTTATCAGCATTTATGCTTAAAATCTGTGCATTTTACTCTGTGAAAATTTTACCTTGACAAAAAAGTAAAATAAAAATATTTCTTGAAAGAACTGTCATATCCATTATCTATAACTTGTAGTTCTGACATGTTCATAACACAGTACTTCTTTTTTTCTAATTTTTTAATTACAATATGCTGCCCTTCCTTTCTTGAATTTCTCTGATACATTTTTTTTTTAATTTTTGCAAAGTCACATGATGGGATTTTTTATTCAATTAAATAAATATAAATGGACTCTTATTGCCTAATGATTGAAAAAAAAATTATTCCTGAAAGAAAATAATATCTGCAATCTAAGAAATTTATGGTTTCCTTATTCTGAAGTGTTTCCTAAACATATAAAAAGAATTTATATTTCAAAGTATCCTATTAAATCTTACTTTTAATTCTCTACAATGCAGTTTATGTAGTTAGAGCATGACTGAGCAAATATCAAATTGCTTTTGTTGAAAAGTTGAATTTAATTCATTGATCATAATGCAAAAAATTTAGATATGAAATCTATTTTTTCAAATAACTTTTTTATCACTGATTGCTGCATTGCTGTTCATATATGTCTCATATATATCCCTCTGAGTTTTTTAGGAGTAGGTATTACTTAATTGCCCATAGTAATCAAGAAATACACACTTTCAAAAAGTGAATACAGCATCCATTTCACATAATTTTTCTCTCACTTTAGAATATATTTCCTGTATTTTGGGGTAACAATAATTTATAAAAGAATAATTTTTATATCTATGTGTACTAACTTGCTTTTTCTCAAAGTGTGCAATTTCCATTTAGCACACCATATATCTACTTTAAAGGATTTTTCAAGTTCTATATGAAAAAAAGATAGGAAAATTTGTAAAGCAATATTGAGTAACTGAAATCATTTTGTTTTCCACAGTCTATTTTTATGCAGTGGCATTAACAAAGATCTGTAAATACTAGGAAATCCTACTGAGCATCTGGAGTTCTAAAGGTTGGTATCTTTTTCATAGGAATAGAAATGCCTTCCCCAAATCATTAAATGGGCTTTATTTATGGTTTTTATTCTAATTTCCTTGTGCAAAAAAAAAAAAAAAAAAAAAAAAAAGGAAAAAAAGAAAAAAAAGAAAGAAAAAAAAGACAATTGACTTCCATCTCTCCAACTCACACTAACACTTCCTTGAATTCACACTAATCTAAGTTTATGTGGTCAAAGATAGACCATAAAAGAATTTTCTGTTGTAAGGAAAAAATGGCAGATATGAGAGATGTGAGAGATGACTATTTAAAACACTATTTTGTAAAAGTATGTCACAGAAGACATTGAATACTAGTAGATGTATACTGAAGTCCCTACTCATGTATATAATTAATTTTGCATTTTTAGTTATTTGTATCAACCAACTTTTGGTTCTGATACCTATTCACATTACACTCAAGCATTTCTGAGAATTCTTCTTTCTAATAGTTATATAGACTATCCTAGGACTCACTTGGAACCAAAATGATTAAGTAATATTTTACTTCATTTATCTGTCACTAAAGATTACTGTAAAGATTTCTACACATGTAGGAACCTTTCTGAAATGCCCGATTTGTGCAAGTGGTAGCCCCAATTTTTTGGCTGTAGCCTCTCTCTGTGCTTTTCCCCATTGAAGTATTGCTATTTCCAGAATTGTTCCTGGATATTAGAATTTGGGTCCTTCAGGTAGCAGAATTCCATAATCTTGTTCCTCACGAGATCTCTGCTTACCCTTTCTCCTCCTTAAGATAACTATGAAAAACATATCAATGAGTCTACACTTTTATATTTAGGAAAAGGTATCACTCATAATTTAATATTACTCATTGCCCAAACTATCTAACATTGCAATAGTAGATTCTACCTAAAGTGTATGCTATTAAAGATTAAATTCTCTAAATAGGAAACTTAAAACTTAATTTTTTTTTTTTGCATTTTGTTGAAATTATAGTTGTGCTCCTTGTTTCTTTCATATATAAAATAATAACTTTGTAGAATGATACTCCAGGAATTGACAGTAATCCCTGGCCTACAGCCAGCAGGATAATAGACATGTTGTACTGTATTGCAAGGAACTGAATTCTATCAGTAACCTGAATAAACTGAGAAGACCCTGAGCCCCAAGTTAGGTAGCAACCCTAAATGACACATGGATTTCAGCATGGAGGACTCTGAGTAGAAAAATTATTTAACCCACACCTGAAATCTTAACCTATGGAAACTGCAAGATAATAATTTTTGTTGTATTAAAATCCTAAGAGTATGGTAATTTGTTACATAGAAACATAAAACTAACAGAGAAACTAAGAAAAGTTGTTCCCAATCAAGTAATATTGGTAAATGTCAAAGTTCAATGTACTGTGTAATTTCTTTGGAAAATCTAAATGAATTAATAACAACAAAAAACGGATGATAGCATTGTCAAATATGTGAAGGACATATCAGCACCAATTAGACTTAACATTTTGTTTAAAAAATATTTTTTCCCCTAGAACAAATCCTGCTGACTGACTTCCTTGTATGGTATTTAGTAGTCAGCACAGTCCATTCTGTTGAGAGATCGCTAACTACCATGAAATCGAAGTATCAGTGCATGCTTATAGCACAGGTGGGCAAGCTATTCACTCTAAATCTAATTTGTGTTTTCAATAAGAAAATGGAAATTTTTTCATTACTTTTAAGATTATTCTGAAGAGTCAGAGCTCATCATGCCAAACAGATGACTAAGCAGCCTCATTTATCTTAATTAAAGCTCATCTTAATCAAGATACTGTCTATCAGACAAAATATTTCTTGAAAGACAGTTCTTAGTCTCATCATTATAACAACAGTCACAAGAGAAGCACCATCAAGGGAACATATTTGAATATACAGCTGAAAACTGTTAAAAATGAATAGTCAGCTCTAAAATCTTATATAATGAACCCTAACTTCTTGAATAAAATATGATAGTCATTTAATTCAAATATTTGTATCTTGGTATCTCAGCCCTTTTTTCAGATTCTGCACAAGCGACTATATATTAAAACATCATATTCACATAATATGTCTGGAAACTTCAGTATAGTTATGGCAGCGTTTTCCTATTTCTTAAACAAAAGAAAACATGGTTTAGAAAGAATAGCATATAAATAACGTGTTTGTGTCCATGTAAACTAGTAAAAAGCACCAATTTACATCCTGAGTTGTAGACTGCATCATTATATAATTCTTTGTCTACAGGAATAGGAGTAAACATCATATCTTCTGTCATACAACTTTTCAGCATGTTCCAACTTGTACTAGTAACTTGCTTTGTAAAATGGTGTGTTCATATCTGTGATGTTAGCAGAGGCTTGGAAAATGCTTGTACATTTGGGCTTGCTCTCCTATGCCTTTGCAATGATGATGAAAAGTACATGCTCAGCCAACCCACTGTTCCCAGGAGGAGGACGACAGGCACTTGGAGCAGAGTTCAGCCTAGATCTGTTAACTCCCAGTTCACTCAGAATTAAGATTAGCAGAGAAATTAATATAGACTCAGCCTACATTAGCAAACTACCAGCCACCTTGCAGATTTGTGAGCTAATAAGTGCTTGTTTTGTGGTTGCCTACTACATAGCAATTTTATCATAATAGCTAATTTATACACTTTCCAAATTCCATTTACAAAAGATGAAAAAGAAATTAAGAATCATTATTGAGTCCAAGTAACTGAAAATATTAAAAGCGTTTAAGGATTTTGAAGCTATTAATAACAATGGTTCCGTAGGGCTTTAGTATCAACAGTCAAAACTTGATAGTTACCTGTTGAATGTGGTTCAAAGTAATACAAATTCAAATGTACATACCTTTAAATAAAAGGAAAATTAGACGGTGGTAGTGTAATTGGCAAATTCACCTTTAAAAATTATTATTTACTAACTAAACATATACATATTACAGGTCTCATTGAATCTGTTTCTTGGTATATATACAAAGAAACCTATACAAATTTGCAACAAAACACATATTAAATTATGTTCATAACGAAGTACTTATATGAAACAAAAACTATAAATAACCCATTGCACTTCAATAAGAGAGAACATAAGAATATTAGTCAGCAATTATAAAACTCAGATTATAGCTATAAAGAATAAAAAGAGCAGATGCATGCAACAACTATAGTGAATCTCTGGAGAATTATACTGTGTGAAAAAAAAGAAGCCAATACTATAAGGTTATATATTAGAAGATTCCATTTATTTAACTTGAAATGACAAAATTCTAGAAACATAGTACAGGTTAGTTGTTGCTGGGATGGGAGATGGCTAATGTGAAGTGGGTATGCTGACAAAAAGGGCCGTGGAACGTTTTTGTGCTGATTGAGCGATTCTTCATTGTGACTATGGTGTATACATGAATCAATATGTGATCGAATTGTGTAGCACAATATACAACACATACTCACACATAGTCTCAGACACGAGTAAAGAAGACCTGGAAAATCTGAAAAAGATTAGTATATACTGTATCAATGGCATAATCAGTTGCTTGCTGAGACTTTGCTCAGTTTATTTTCTTCTTTTTTTCTGTATAGTCTTTATTTTGGATAGTTTATATGGCTATGTCTTCTACATTAATATTCTTCTGCAGTATCTAATTTATCATCTCCAGCATTGCATATTTTATCCATGCAAGTGCTATTAAGGTCTTTTTTATATTATCTATGTTTTTGAATATGCTCATGCTTTCCTCTACCTTCTTGAATATATTAAACATAGTTATAACCATTTTAACTTTCTTGTCTACTGATTCTATCATTTCTGTCATTTCTGGTGTTTCACCTATTATTGGGCTTTCTCCTCATCAAAGATATCATAGCTAATATGCAACTAGAGCAGCCTTTGGTCTAGGATTATTATGAGCCAGTGCTGAAGCATATTCTTCTGAGTTCTCTGCCTCATATTTGATGTATGACAAAATACTTTGTTGTTGTTGTTGTTGTTGTTGTTGTTGTTGTTGTTGTTGTATTCCATTCTGGCTGGTAGGAAACTATTCCCATTCTTGTGTGGGGTCCAGAGGTTATTTTACTTTCTCCTTTCTAGAAGTTCTTTCCCAGGAGTCTTTGGATATATTCCTCCCACATGTTCAGATTACTGTTCAGCTAAAGAATAGTGGGAAAACCTCTGATGCTTTCTCTGCTCATCTCTCTCCTGTCCCTTCTGTTCTTTTCTCTTCTTCAATAGTCTGGCTATGCATTCCGGCTGCTTGGTCTACCCTGTATTCTCAACTATGCCCCTTCAACTGAGGAGCTTTCAGAGTTTTGTTTGAGTTCATCCTTCCTGGGCTATGTCCAGTGTAAACTCTCTCTAGCCAGTAAAATGGGACAATTGTAAAACTCACTTCATTTACTTCTTTTGTTTAAAGATAACTGTTATATGCTATTTATTGTCCATTGTCTAAAAATTTATTGGTTCACATGTTTTACTCTGTGTTATAATTATTTAAAGCAGAAGGATACATCAAGACACAATGACTCCATCATGGCTATTAGCAGAAGTCTTATCTCCTCAGCCCAGTGAGTTTTTTTTAATGCATTATTTTTATTGCAGCAGTTATTTCTGAAGGGACTTGGAATAACAACATATTTTATTGAATCTAAGATATCACTGATTTTTAAATGCACTATTACTTTATGTACCACTAAGAAAGACTACCACTTCTAATGTTATTTTCACATGCCATCACTATATCAAGATTTCAGACATACTAAATGTGAAAAAAGAAAGAGCAACATCAAGTTAATGAAACATGATCATATTGACAATATATAGTAAATAAACATAATAGGATTAAAATTCATATGTAATAGCATTTAACTAGTTTCACTTTTTCTAGTTTATTAAATACAACATAAATAGATATTCGATCTCTGTTTATAATTATCCTAGTAATCACTCTCTTTTTCAAGGATGGGACATGGCCTTTCAAAGCATATAGAATAAGAGATTCTGCCATTCATTAGCCTCTTAAAGTCTTTAAATATATCTTTCTGCAACCATGATAATTTGACAAAGAAACTCTAAAATTCTTATCATTAGAGTCTTCCAATGGCACTGTGGTGTTCCCTTAATTAAATTGTATTAAAAGAAAATATGAAGGAAAATAATGATCAGTTTCAGAATCTTTAAAATCTTTAAAGTAAATAGTTATCATATCACTATTCTGAAACTGATCATTCACATTATACTTTCATATAATAAGTGACATGGTAAGTGACAGACACCATTTCAAATTGCAATTCAAATTTGAAATCCTGTGGCAAGCCCACAGAATTTTTAATAGATTAACTCAATTAATTTTCACAATTCTTTGAAGGCTTGTTGGCTAAAAACATGTAGCAAATCTGGGACAAATAATCATCGGGTACTACAAAAGTATAACAAAAAAATGATTGTCTAAAGCTATATATAAACATCTTTTGTAAAGTGGACAAAACAACATAAAATATGATCTGCTTAGTCCACTATCATTATTAATAACTCTTTAAGTTCAGTACAAATGAAAGACCTAAGTTACTATTTCATCTTTACAATAGGTCCGTAAAAAAAATCAGAGAACACACAGTTCTTCTCATAATTTTAGCTTTTATTATGATATTTGGTACATTATGCTCAAATATTTATAGAATTGAATATTAAAGGCACTATGAGAAAGTAAATCTCTAATAGTTCTAAGCAATGCCACAGTCAAATTCATTGTTCACTAAAAGTGGAGAGAGAAGGATCCTGACTCAATTTACCTGGGATCCTAATCTTGATAAAAATGTTGTAGTGAACAAATGAGCCATAATTATAGAGATAATTTTTGAAACGATGAGATATTTTATGTCATTTTAGGCTTCATTACTAAGAATTCTTGTTAATGAGGAAGCTCATAGCACTTTTAACTATAGTGTGGATAAAGGTCAGTATGCACATATTTGTATGCATCATAAAATAAGGATTACAAAATAATTAATTTTATGACCCATAACTATGCAATTAAAGGATTGAAGTCATCAAATTATCTGAAATCTCAAAGCCTGAATCCCTGGTGACCATTTAAATTAGCTACATTAGTGTATATTCCTTCTGTATGGCTGGATGACAGTTTGGGGTTGCACTTTATGTGTACTGACAAATCTTTATAGCTTCCTATCCTGACTGTACGTCAGGGTCTCTTTTTTATGAAGGGTGGAAACTTACTAGGTTCAGAAAGCAGATTATCCAGTATCAATAATGGGAATCCGGGAGGTAGCAGTACAACATCTAGTTTATATCTTATGAGCCAAATTATGTTATCTATAAATTACTCCTATAATTAGTTAAAATACTTGAAAATAATTTACCCATTCTATAGCAGCGTTCAACAAGTATTTATTAAGAACTCACCATTATTTATGTCATTAGTTGTACAATAAGTTACAAAATATAGTCCCTAATTATGTTATCACTCTCATCTGTTCCTAAAAGAAATCAAATTCCATTTCATTTGATATTCTAATAGGTTTCAATGATAGTGAAGCAAATATCTTAAGATTTGGTCAACTACCAACTATCATTATATATCAAGATTATATACATATATACATATAAAGATTATATAGAGCGATTATATGTAATATACATATATATTACAATATATTATAAGATATTTATTAAGAAGAACAAAGCCAATAAGGGGTATCTGGTAAATCATCTCTAAAGTTCTCAAAAAGTGATAAAGTATTCATTGCCTGAAGTGGTCCTTTGAAAGCTGAGGAAAATGGTCAATGATCATACATCACCTCAGTAAAATGAAAGGGTAGCAGATTTTAATTCATTAGTGGTTACGTTATCCTAGGTATCTATTCATTTAATAATAGTTGCTGAATTCTGGGTACAATTAATTAAGTATCACATTATTTTTAGACTTCTTGGAAAAGAAAGTACATAAATGTCTATTGAATGACTTATCTTTGGAATTTTAAAAATAAAGAATTCCAGATGCTCTGACTTTTATAAATTAACTAATACCTTTGAAGATTAATAATAATATATTGATAATTAATAAATAACTTCAAGGCAAGTTTGTCAATAACTATGTTCAATATTTTTTTAAGTTCAAACTCATGGAGAGACATTAAATATAATGAAAATGGTCAACTGTTACAAGGACATCAAAGGCAATTACAGGAAAATTAGATTGTGAAAATAAGACAAATTTTGGAAACTGAAAGTCAGTAAGTGCCTCATGTAAGAAATAAAAAATGCTTTTAGTTCAGCTGAATTTTCTCTATTTCTGTGGAGGAAAAGTACATTAAAAGTTGCAGACTTGTTGGGGAAAAATCTAAAAAATTCTAATAATTTGAATACTACAGATAAACATTCTTTTATATCATCTAAACAATAAATATATTCCTGAAACTTGGAGCTATTTTATTCACTAAAAATAGCACTAAGATGATAGATAGATGCTAGATGATAGATAGATAGATAGATAGATAGATAGATAGATAGACAATAGATAGATAGATAGATAGATAGATAGATAGATGACAGATAGAAAGAAAGACCAATCTTAGTGTTTAGTAAAAAAAAAATCCCCAAATATTTTGAGGAGAAAGAGGTTTAAAAAAAGTTAAGGTTTAAACGACTGTTGGAAATCAGAGAGATACAGGTAAGAGAATCTTAAATTGCAGGAATGTCAAGGATGATCTCAGGGGCCTCTGGCACCCAAGTGACTGTTTTCTAGAACAATATTCAGAACTGTTAGAAGCCACAACTGATGGCATCAGTTACCAAAGTACTAATGTGAATGAGTCTCAAGATGATTCAAAAACTTCAGATAATTGCAATATCTGTTGTCTGATGATTTCTACCTAACTTCCCAAAGCCGAAGCAGAATAATGGTTTATTTCCCTTTTCCTTCATCCAAGTCTGCCTCTGTCTGTCTTGTTAGATTACACCAATGATAGGGGAGTTGAGGAAATGAAGTTTTCAGGCTTCATACTTCTAGGAGAGTAAGTTTTGACAAACAGAGATGGCAATGAGTATTAACAAACACCAGGCCTATCTTTTCACCATGTTTTCACATGTACTTTGTTTAAAGGAAATTTAACGATTATTTAAAATTGATAAATATTTTTATAAACCAAGTAATTATATGTTGGTTTATTTCCTTATATAATTTTAAATATATGTGGAGAAAAAATCTTTGAAAAAGTAGCTTAAGCTTAATCTTTGCACTTTTCACCCATTCCAACAGTTCTATACAGCCATTCTACTGAAATTGTTGCTGTTAATGTCAACACGAACTAGTTGCCAGTGCCAGGTCCTGTAAAATTCTTGTTACATTATCCTGCCCTGAATCATCAGTAACATTTCACATTCTAGAAGTGAATATTCTCTCTTAACTTGATCTTTATTATATACCTATACTTATTAAGCATCTATTTCTGTTATCATTCCTTTTTTGCTTTTTTTCTCATCCCTATTCCTTTACTGATACCATTCTTTTGCCTGAGTCTTTTATTCTCTTCTTTCCTTCGGCTCTATATATTTAACTTTTATTATTAATCCACTGCATGCTTTCAACTATATATCAATGATCCATGGAAGTTTATATATAATTACAACTCTAGCCTGAATTTCAGACTAAAAATTTTATCTCTATGAATAACTCTAAGTATCTCACAAAAATTTTAACTGATATTTATAGAAGTACAATAATACAAATAAAAATATTAAACCGAAAAATAAAAAAAAAATTCAAGACCTTACACCTTTCACAAACATTAACTCAAAATGAATCACAGAACTAAATGTAAAACAAAAATTATGAAACTCCTAGAAGATAACATAGAAGAAAACCTAGGTAACCTTGGGTAGGCTATGACATTTTAGATACAAGACCGAATGCACAATCCATGAACAGAAGGTTATCAAAAGCTATTAGCAAAGACACAGAGAAGACAAATGACATAGTTTGTAAAGGCAACTGAGAAACACTCTCCAGACTAGGAAGCAACAGGCAATTTGTCTTTCCTTTGCAAGAGCTGCATATTAGTGTATTTAGCATAGAAATAGGGATTATAGACAATGGTGTGTCTATTCTAATGAACTGAAGTATATATCCTTTAAGATACAGTTCGGCGCTCACCTTTCTTGCCACACCAAAAGTGAAATGCCTTCTTCATCCCACCTTCTTTTTTAAGATTCCTGTAGCACTTTGTCACAACTTTAACGTCAATGGTATCACTGTATTGTAATTTCCCAGCTACCTGTATGCCTACATATAGAAGCTCAAACTATCCCAGGGAGAGAAAGTGACTGATTTTCATTTTTATATCCCATCACATGGCTCTTAGTAGCTGCTCAGTGCTTGCTGAATATTGATGAATGTGGTATGTATGAGAAATCATTGATAATGACTGCAGTAAACTCAAGTCACCCTCTGTTATAGAGGAGATTATATTGCTTGAGAAATGGTTCTCAGTGAATCAATTTGATAAAACAGATGTAGACTTTAGGAAAAGTGAAGGAAATGGGAGTCCAAATTTGGGATGCTGGTGGGGAGATTCTGAACAAGAGATGCATATATATATATTGAAATACATTGAATAAAAGCTTTTTAAAGTCAGGTTTGTTAAAATATAACTTACATATAGCAAAATTCACTCTTTTTAATGTGTTATTTTATGCATACAGAGATATACACACAGTAGCATAACCACCAACACAATGAAAATATAAAATGCTCTAACATTCCCCAAAATGTCCATATGCCCTTCTGTTGACAACTCCTCCCAAATAATTGGAGGTTTTCCAATAATGACATTGGCTTTAAAGATAACAAAATTCTTTAAGGCTTGAGAAACTCTAAAGTCCGTAGTGCTAGACACAAATTTTTCAAAAATTCTAATTTTCATTTATAAACTTAAATTTTATAATTACCACCAAATACCATCAATTGTTTTTCTTGAGGTTATAGGCTTACTTTATATATTTTTGAGAAAGTGTCTGGCAAGTACCAAAATATGGATGACCATCTATTGTTTGTTAGAAATCTCTGAACACGGTAATAATGTTTCATAACATAAGTGGCTAGTTTAGCTCATAGCTCAGTCACACAAAATTTTTTTCATTGAGATACCAATATACTGTTGTGTAACAGACATACTTTATATATATTTCCATCCTTTTTATACAGAATATTAAAGCAATGTGTACTCAATAGTCAAGATTTAATAAAATGAGTAACTTACTGCTTCAACAATGTATTGGTTCAGGTCATCAGAGAAGTAGTCATCACCATAATATTAAACCTGCAAGAAATGTATTGGAGGAAATAACTGTAAAAATATATATAAAGTGAGTGACATGGTCTGACCCTGAGTCATGGAGAAAGAAAAGAAAAGAAAGTCGGTGGAAAAAATTAGAATCCAGTTTAGTTCTATAAAATGTTTGGCAAGGCCACTGGTGAGTCTTCCCACCATAGTTTCCTGATGAAAGAGACCTACGCCCCCAGCAACAAGCTTGCTTTAGCTTCTCTGCTGCCTTCAGCCACTGATCATGGCCAGGGGTAACAAAGATTTCAGAGTTAGCAACTGGGTGCTCACAGTTAGAGATCTGAGAGGCACATTCATACGCTGCTTCATTTAAGGACATATATAAGGAAACCCAATTTTTTTTTTCTATTTAATGTGAGTGTGCGTTGGTCATGAATACAATGTCTACAGATATCACTGGTTCCTATCATCTCAATTTGTGCTAAGCACCATTGCTTTCACAACATCAGTGAAAATATTAACACAATAAAAATGGCAAATAATATCTTAATATTACTATAAAAAGTTTTGCCTTGTAGACTCCTTGAGAAAAGTCTTAAAATTCCCCCGACATATTGACAACCACTGTGCTAGAAAACATCACTGTTTTAAACTTTATTCAATTTCTTTTTATTTCTAAGTTGCATTTCATTTTATGGGATTACCAAAGTTTGTATATCCTTTCCCCTGTTGGATAATATTTTTTTTTCCAGTTTGGGACAATTATTTATAATCATTTTGTGTGAAAGTGTTTTTATTTCTCTGGAGTAAATATCTAGAAATAAAATCACTGGAGATCTTTTAAGTGTATGTTTATCTTTAAAAAGAACTACGAAACTGTCTTACATTTTGAATTCCCACTAACAAACAGTAAAAACTATAGTGAAATAAAATAGATCAACTGTTCTCAGAGACTGGAGAGTAGTAAACATAAAAGGGTAGCAGGTGAGAGTTTTATTGGGTAGTGACTTGTTCTGCATTCCGTTCATAAAGAGACTTGCAAAAATCTACTGATGTTTTAAAATTCATTAAACTGTACGCTGATAAAAGTCAGTTTTACTATGTGTTGATTTATAAAATAAACAGAGCAAAAATAAATACAATTTGGAAAAAAAATTAAAAATTAAAACTGAATTTCTAGCACTTTTTAATATATATTAGCATTGCTATTTCACTATGCAGGGGCCTTAAAAAAGTAAAAATATAATTAATTTTATGATTGTCTCTATAGCTAATGCCAATGTTTCATTGTACTGCCTCGAATAGGAATGTGGAGGCAACCAATGAAAATGTCACACTCCTCTTATAATTGTTTCTTTGAACTTAAACACAAACAACTGGAAACAGGCACAATGCCATCAAAACAGATGGGCTGGAGTCTCTTTCAGGCAGTTAGATGTGTGTATATGTACATCAAATAGACAAGCATCCCTGCTCTTGAAAGAGGAATTTATACCAACTTAAATTTTCTACATATTTTCAGTGCATAGGTTGCTGATGAAGTTATGAAAAATAAAGAAAATAATATTGTAGAGCCAATTAATGGCTAGTTTCTACAGCAAAAAAATAACAACCTTTTCTGATTTCAGTCACCTTATCAGCACATTTTAAAGAAGTCTATAGCAATACTGCATTTCATATATTGTGATTTATATACATCCTTTATCAATGTTGAGTTTTCTGTGAATAAAAACCATAATTCTGTGAGAAACTACACTGTACCATAAAAAGTTGCATGAATCACAGCACTGAAATCAATTCACATAATAATCCAAGTATAAAGAAAAAATATTTTATATAATAAAGAGAAATACGTAAATGTGAGCAACAGAATGGGTTCTCCTATAGTAAATAATAACTTCACTGGTTACTCATTTGAGCCTAAAGACAAACCGTGGAAATAAGTAAGGAAGGTGTTATTTTCTCAATTTTAGAAGATAATATGGTAAATAGAAAACGTCCCTGACCCCTACAAATATACCCAAGTCCTAAATCCTAGAACTTGTGATGGTCACCTTGCATAGCAAAGGGACTTTGCAGATGTGATTAAGTTACGGATACTGATTAGGCCCAATACAATCACTATATCCTTGTGAGAGGGAGGCAGGAGGGTCAGAGTCAGATGTGATGGTGGAAACAGAGGCTGGAGTGAGGCAGAAAAGGCTCATGAGTGAGGGAACGTAGGTAGCCTCTGGAAACTAAAAAAGGCAAGAAAACTGATTTTCTCCTGGAACTTATATAAGAAATGCAGTCTGGTTGACTCCTAGATTTTAAAACTTCTGAACTCCAGAACTATAAATAAATGGGTATTATACTAAGCCACTAACTTTGTGGTAATTTGTTAAAGCAGCAATAGAAAGCTAATATAGATGAGAAAACAAAGATTCAGAAATTATAAATAAGATTACCCCAAATTTCAAAGTGAATATATTACTGAAGCAGAATATTTGACTTCTTTTTAGGGGTCATCCCATCATCCACATAGAACTGTTACAATGCACTCGAATGTACAAACGAACAAAAGACTTAAGAGACATAAAGAGATATATTATAAACCCTAGGAAAAGTCAAAATCAGAGCAAAACTAGGCATTAGAGGAGCCCCTCCTAAATCAATCAGAACGTGATTACTGACATGAGCACTGATAGAGTTACAGGCATGAAACAGTTTTAGAAACCAATAGAGTCAAAAATACTTGAATTTTTCTTCAAAGGAGGAAGACTCAGAAGACAGAGGAACTCAGGAAAACAAAGTTTATTACACACACAGGTCATAGAGATTGGAGGCCCAGTATGCCATACAGGGCCACATGAGAAAGACAGCAGGGTGGTCAAGAGTGGAAAAGCATTAGACCAGAGCCTTTATTGGAGTTTCTGTGTGAAAGGCAAGGCAGAGCAGGGTGAACAGTTTATGACTGGCTTATTTTGGATAATTTCAATTTAGCGGGCTAAGGACTATAGGGATGGTCTCCAGTTGCTTGGCACTAGGCCCTGGGATGATTAGGCAGAGAAATAGTGCCTTCTGGGATATCTATGACTCCAGATTGCTTAGTTAGCATATCAAAGGCATTCTGCAACCTGGGGCCTTTCCTATCTCTAAGAATTAGCTAGTCTAGAAGGCCTGTCTTCTACCAGAAAGGTTTTTTAAGATGTTAAATATTGCAATACACAGAAAATTAAAACTATATACAATACATGTTTAATTGTAAATATATATATGTGTGTGTATATATATTTACAATGAGGAATCATCTTTATATTTTAAGAGATAGTTGGGAACTCACAGTTGAGAATTGGGAATTGATTGACATTTTATAACTCACACTCAATCCATAACAGAAGCTGGAGGAGTTTCCTGTAAGGCAGATTGGCCTTCAAGTTTAAAATCAATCTCTTACTCTCATTGTCTCTGCATATAGAAGTAAATTAAGTTAGGTTAACTGAATCCTGGATGGGACTCCTATCCACTGATAAATGGAACTAAGTGGGAAGTAAAGAAAAGTGTTTTTCCAGGCTTTGTTGACTGGCAGACATCTTGATCAGTGTCTTAGGGCTTTTAATAGGACTGAACACATTAATATAATGGTTTCTGTGAATACAACTTTAAAAAATCATTTTCGCTCATAATTTTGCTTAACTAGAAGGTATTTTTACTAGAATGTCCTAAAATATCCTTCTAGTACAAGCTAAATCTCCTTTCATTAGCCATCTTTTAATTATCTAATTTCTTACATACAGAATAAACATTGAAGTTCCAGATTTTTTAAAGTGGAAAGCCAACATTAAAATTCTTTGAGACAATTCATTCTGGACCAATCTTATCTAATATCCATTATTCATAACCACTTATATCTCACTGATAGAAACATCTCACTATGACCCCTGCCTCAACCCCACTACCATCCGTGCTCAGTCTTCTATGAGAATGATCGATTTAAATGGAAAGAGGATTTCTTTCACTTTTCTGCATAAAACCTTTAAACGTTTACCTAAGACAGACTATGTACCTTAGCACTCTACGTCTTATGAAATCTATTCCCTTACTAACTCATATAATATTTATTTGCACAGTACGTATTGTGGACATTATTCTATGATTTTAAAACTTGCTGAAATTACTTTCTTCCACATTTGCTTGCTGAACCCCTGTTCATACTTCAGACATCAGCTCAAGATTCTTTTGCTTAATTAAAATTATTACAGTGACATTGGTTAATAAAATTAAATAGGTTTCAACTGTACAATTCAATAATACATCATATATATATTAGATTGTATTCACCACACAAAGTTAAATTCTCTTCCGTCACCAAATTTTTGACCCCCTTTACCCCTACTTATGTCTCCCCCTTCCCTCTGATAACCACAAATCCACTGTCTGTCTCCATGAATCTGGTTTCTTTTGGTCATGTTTGTTTATTGCTTTCAGTTTTATATTCCACGTATGAGTGAAATCATATGGTTCTCAACTTTTTCTGATTTATTTCTCTTAATTTTAGCACGATATTTTCAAGACATGTTAACAACCAAAGTGCCCTTTGTTGGATCATTGGCTAAAGAAGATATGGTACATATATACAATGGAATAGTACTCAGCCATAAGATGAAATATAGCCATTTACAACAGCATAGATGGATTTTGAGAATATCTAGATTCTTTTACCATCTTTGTCTGAACTCCGAGATCAATATTATCAATATTAGAGCTTCTTGCTTTGTGCCACCAGTATAGTTTGTAAATGTTCCTATTATTCTAATAATCAAGATTAATTGTTTTTATTTATCTCTCTCTATGAGATTATTAGTTAAATTCAGGGACAAGTTCTTGAACGAATTTCAATCTCCTGTGCTGAGTATAGCATAGGGATTAACAATCACATTATAGACACTCAAGGGATGTTTACTTGAGGGATTAATTATTTTTTGGATTTTCCCCTAAACTAATTGAAAAAAACTTTTACCTTATGTTCACAGAAGTTACATCAATTATAATTGGTAGATGCAACTAAACTCAACCTGTCAATTAATTCATTAAAAATTTCAAAGTTTACGTGCTCAATCTAATTTCAGTATTATGCTATATTTTTCTCAGGGTACACATATTTTGGAAGCAAACCACTTTGCTCATTAACTCATGTTTTTCTGGACGAAATTGGTTTGTTTGCCCAGCAAAATCTAATTTCATTTTAGTTGAAATTGGGAAAACTGCCACAGGGAAAAATTGACATTTTCCATCAGTTTCTGGAAAGTGCAGTAGTACCAAATGGCATCAGATGAGTTATATTGGGAATTATTTTGAACTGTTCATGTACATGCTTGCAAAGTTTAATGTCAATCTCAGTGGCATAACAAGTAGAGCAATCTAGTGTCTAGAACAGCAGACTGGCTCTAAGGTCACTGAGTATTGCATTTGATTCAATCAATCAAATACTTTTGGACACTTATTATGGAGCTAATGTTGGGCTAAAACTCTGTGGGACTCAAAAAGGTGAAAGCTATAGTCTTTACTTATAAAATCATTCAGTCTAGATGAGGGGGCAAAAAGAAATTGACATATGAAAAATGTTGAAAAAGAAGTAAAAAGGGTAAATATATTGTACAGCTATGGAAAAATATGCTTTTTAGTTCAAAGCCATACATCATGAACAGTAAAATCCTAAATTGAGTGACAAATTTTTAAGAAGAGAGGAATTTTATAATCTGCTGACTGAGTGGTTCAGACAGTAAAAGCAAAGGATGTAGGAAAATTTGAGATCCAAGTAGTTTGGAATGGCCTGGGAAGTTTTATCTCAGATAAAAGGCTCTAAAACAGATAAAAGATGGATATGAAGAAGCTGAGATGGGGGA
This sequence comes from Eidolon dupreanum, assembly GCA_028627145.1. Taxonomy (NCBI): domain Eukaryota; kingdom Metazoa; phylum Chordata; class Mammalia; order Chiroptera; family Pteropodidae; genus Eidolon; species Eidolon dupreanum. The sequence continues at coordinate 23,759,941 of CM053512.1, forward strand.
TGGGAAAGGCCAACATTATAAACAAAAGAATAAAAACAAACCAGTATGGAGTAGAAGACAACATAAAGTTTAATGAAGAGGAAGGTAAAATTTTCTTCTTCCAGGAACTATCATCAGGTTGAAGGTAAATCAGAAAATGTTCATGTGCTACCATTTCTTTAGGTGCTATTGAGGGAGAGATCACCGGCAAATGGACAGCCAAAGTTATTGACTGTACTTCCAGAATTCTGGCTTGGTTACTTTACTTTAAATTACACTAGTTACTAATCTTTCTATCCCATTTTAAATCTGTAAAATGGAAATAATATGTACCAGAAACTCATTGTGTTAGAGAAACTCACAGGGTTATCTGGAGAATAAAATAAAAGAATACATGTAAAAGTACTTAGTGCAGTTTTTGGTAAGTATTATATAACTATTAACCTCCTTTTCTGCCATGCAAGAAAAAACAAACAAAATAACAAAAGAAAACAAAGCAAACACACACACACACACACACACAAACAGCCAAAAATGAAAGGTTACCATTGAATTGATCAGTAATTTCTACAAGAGCAGAAACACATTTTCTAAATTCTTTCTTGAGCACAGAAGATGAAATAAGAGTATCTGGACAAAAAGGACAACCCAAAATATGTAAAGATCCATGTGTAAAACTGGCTCAAATTCATAGTTAATCCAAAATATTATGCAAATTTATTGCTTAGAACTGATATTTTAACCTCTTATATGGGCTGACATTTACCAGAAAAAAAATAAGGAGTCATAGAAAATTTCTGTTTTCTAGTTTTGAAATGGTATAAAATATATGTAATCAGTTGTGTCTTTCCTAGAAACAAATATTTTCCAGTTGAAATATATGACTTCTACACATCAGGGCAAGTACCGCATGTTAAGTGTCCTCCTTATGGGTAATTGGGGCACTACACAGGAATTACAGCACCGAATTTGCTTTGGCAGCAGCATGACAGCAGGTTACCACTTAATATTCTCTGTACAAAAGAAAGGATGATGAAGCACAGCTGTTTTTAAAGGTAGCCCAAACTGAAACCTGAATAGGATGAAACTACTACATGTCAAAGCACAACTTAGCAAACACATTGTGAAACTATGTCAAGCACAAAGTGTTAGCAGAACTCACAAAAAAAGCAAAAGAAACTCAGAAAATATCTTTTAAAGGTTTTTATTTAAAAGGTTCTATGAGAAAGACTTTAGGTTGCTTAGAACTTGCTTCTCATTTAGGAACACAATTGAGTTGCTTTTACAAAGGAACCACAGGGCATGTGTTTTGTAAAGCTCCTTAATACATTGGCACAGTGAAAATTTACTTTAGGCTATGTAAGTGCATTAAATAAAAGTTAATATCACCAAGAAGCACTTTCAAATATTTTTAAAGCATTACATCCTCATTAGATCATATAGGTTCTACCAATGATCACAAATGATCTATATCTTAATTTTTTAAAATAGTTGATTGGTACCAACTGCTTGGTGAACTGTGTTGAATATTTTAAACCTAAATCAAATTCAGTGAGAGAGATATGATTTACTATGATAATCACCCCACTCCAATAAGAATTTTAAATGAACAGGTAGATTTAATGTATTTAATAAAATTTTGATGAACACTACACTATAAGTGATCCCCAAAATAATCATTTTAGAATAAAACTATCATGACAATGAAATGATTAATCAATAAATGTATTATGTCTCCATAGTCCCACCATACTTGTTTATATATCTTTGTGTTAGAACTTACCACCTTGAATTTTCCACTCACTTGAGACTGTAAGTTCTTTGAGGCTAGAATTGAATTATATTCATTTTACACCTAAGCTAACACTGTCTCTAATATAATTGGTCTTCATTTAAAATTTGTTGAAAAAAAACATCAGAAGAATTATGAATGAAAAATTCTGTGGAAAATAAAACAAGTTTTAGAGACTGGAAGAAGTGCTGAGGCTTTTCTGGGATTTTGAAACTGGAGTCAACATATATTTTAAAACAGAAAAATATTTAAAGTAGGTGAAGAGACAGCTAAACCATAGTGTTTATTTTGTTTGCATGTCTATTTTGCTGTCACATTTGTGGAAGGTACAACTTACATCTTTATTAACTATTATCTTATTCTTATCTAAGTTTGAAATTAGTGTAGGTCTTGGAAGAATGATCAAAGTCTGAAGTCTCATTATAATATATTCAGTATATGGCCTTTACTGTTATTTGCATCCAGGATAAACCATACAATATATATTTGCAAATATTTGCTTTAATCTAGAATATAGGAATGGTTAGTTAGCATGTGAGATAACAAAATCAGAAACCAAAGATCTTTATAGTGTCATATGTACTCCAACCAGGAATCATTGTAATCAAAAGTAATAATCTCTCCTTTAAAGTTTGTCAATAACATTGTTATTGAAGTTTGTTCACTAGCAGAAAGGATGTTAGAAATAACATTTATATGGTGAAATGAGTGTTCAATATTTTAAATGGCAGGAAATATACAAGTATCTGAAGCCATACATGAAAAAGACATAGAATCCAGCCAGACCAATGTACCACTTGTTCAAGAGTCCTTTTGGACCTGCATCATTCTTTTTCACAAAGGATCTGCTACTTCACTTAGTTATAAGACCAGCTGGTCCTTCTGTCTACACATCCTTTCATCTGCTTCCAAATCAAACCTAATGCAAAATGCTGATTATAATGCCTCCAACAGCAAATGTAAATTGCCAGAAGTACAAAATCAGAATAGGTATATGACTCTTTTTCTTGATTCCTAATAATATGTGTATGCTTGGAGAAAAGTGACCCTAGACTTATTTCATTATTGCATTCTACCTGATTATTTCACCCCTAAAAATATCTATCCAATATAAGCTAACAATATTTACCAAAGGCACTTGATACTTGCTGAACCACCAAACTGGCTTGGATCCATTGGCAACAATAATGCTCTCATTGCCAATATATGACAATTATTGCTATCAATGTCTCTCTCGCCAAACAGTCTAATCATTCTTTGAAAGGCAAGATTTATCCTATTTAGATCCTAACATAAATAGTTTTCTAATAAAAAACTTTAGAATGGATAAGTGATTAACCATCCTAAGTCATTCAGAGGAACATAAATAATTAAAAAGTAAATATTATCTCTGTTGGTATCCAGACTGTGATGTTCCTAACAGAACATAAAACATTGTTTAAAGTGGGGTATTGACAAGGCCATACAAACAATGCTTTTGCAATGGCCACACCATGGTGGTAAAATAAATAGCAGCCCTTCTTTTTGAGTTTTAGCTGTTTTTTTCCCCCAAATGATATCTCAGCCCAATTTCATTCCTCTCATTATCTAAACAAATATTACTGAGATGTCCAATTGTTAAATATCCTGGTTACCTGATAGCACCAGTCCTGAGCTGGTCCTCATTTTCTTCTATCTTTCTTAGAATCGTAAGCCCAAATTCTATAAAAAGCTTGTACCTACCCCTTTTATTGAGATATTTCTCAATTCCTCTCTGGAGTGTGTGTTTTTCTTATTGCAGCAAGCTAAATAGAGATCATTTATTTGACTAAGTCTGTGTCTTCAGTAGACTTTGGGTGGTGGGCTTAAAATAATAGCTAATCTAAGAAAAAAATATATGGTTCAATCTCTCAGAATTATGTTTACATTAACTACTTAAGGCACATAAAATTATATTAAATATTAAATTATTCTTGTTTACGATTATAGTTCTGAACATTCAACTTTTATCTGATTATTTTAATTTTGGGGGTGCGGGGGGGTTCATAGCCTTTCAATTTTTCAACATCTGGACTTTTCAGCCTTAATATTCCATTATTTGTATTATCATTGCTAAGTCTCATTGCAATAATTATATACTTCAAACAATGGCTTTTCATAGTTTATGCATATATCTCTAGCTCCACTGTATAATAAGCATATTAAATGGAGGTTAAGGGGGAAGAACATTGACATTCCTTTGGAAATTAGCATTATAAAGGCAGATGATACAGCTATCTATCCTCAAAATATTAAAATAGGACTACTATATGACCCAGAAATCCCACTTCTGGGTATATATACAAAAGAAATTAAATCGGTATCTCTAAGAGGCATGTGCACTCTCATATTCAGTATTCACAGTAGCTAAGATATGGAAAAAATCTACACACAAAAAATCAGTTGACTCTTCAATATACACACAATGAATTATCCAAAAAAAAATTAAGAAAACAATACCACTTATAACAGCAACAAAAAGAATAAAATACTTAGAAATAAATTTAATATACTCACATACTGAAAATTAGAAAACATTGATAAAGAAAATTAAAGAAGACAGATAAATGGAAAGACAACCCGTGTTCATGGATCAGCAAATTAATATTGTTAAAATGTCCATACTACCCAAAGTGATCTATAGATTCAATGTAATTGCTTTCAAAATCTTAAGTGACATTCTTTACCATAATAGGAAAAAATAAACCCTAAAATTCATATGAAACCACAAAAGACTTCAAGCTGCCAAGCCATCCTGAGCAAGAACAAACTTGAAGGCAGGTATCTCAATTCCTGATTTCAAAATATATTACAAAGCTACAGTAATCAAAACAGTATGATACTGACATAAAAAGAGATCCACGGATCAATGGAACTGAATAGAGAATCCAGAAACAAATCCGTTTAATCTCAAGTAAATATAAAATAAAATCTAAGCCCAAAGATAGCAGAAGTAAGAAAATAAACATTAGAGGAGGTAAAATCAATAACAGGAGAGAAGACATCACAATGGATGCCTCAGAAATAAAATGAATCAACACTAACAAATTGAACAAACTAGAATAAATGGAAAAATTCCTGGAAACGTGCAACATACTAAAACTGAATCGAGAAGAAATAGACAGCATGATTGTCTAGGCCATTAACAAGAAGACTGAATCAATAATCAAAAAATCCCAATAAAGAAAGTCCAAGGCCAGATGGCTTCATTGGTGAATTCTACAAAAAAAAAAAAAAAAAAGAATTAATGCCAGTTCTTCCTAATATCTTCCAAAATATAAAAAAGAAAATAATCCAAAATAATTTTATCAGCATCACCCTGATATCAAAGCCAGAAAAAGAAATAAAATGCATCCCAATAGAAAAAAAAGTGAAAGTATTTCTGTTTGCAGATGACATCATCGTATATGTAGACAACTCTAAAGACAAAAAAAAAATGTTAGAACTAAATAAATGAATTCTGTAAATTTGCAATATATGATCAATGGATATTTGACAAGGGTGCAAAGAACACGTATTCTTTTCAATAAATGATATTGGAAACTGGATATCCACATAAGAAGTCAGACAGAAAATGAGAACTATATGATATCACTCATATGAGGACTATAAAACTGAAAGCAGCAAACAAAGAAGACAAATAACAATTCACAGACACAAACAACAGTCTAGTGGTTACCAGGGGGAAAGGGGGAAGTTGGGGAGGTAGATATGGGTAAAAGGGCTCAAAAAAAAAAAGCTGGAATCTAACTTAACCTTGGACTGTATAGACAATTGAGTCAATAAATTCTTTTTTTTTTTCTTTTTAACTAGGCAACACTGAATTTTTAATTAGCTTTTAGTTGTGTCCTAATAGTTACACTTACTAGTTTAAAATATATTGGTAACTTTTGCTTTGATTTTCTCCTAAATTTATATCCCTCAAAATATTGACTATATAAATGTATGTATACATATATACATACATATATAGATATATTCATCTTTTTAAAAACTAAAATATAGAGATTACTTTAGTTTTTTTAGTCATATTTTCAGTAGAGAATAGATCCATGTTGTCCTGTCTTAAGATAAAGTATTTGTTTTACCACAAGATACAATCCAATGTCTTTATTTTTAAAATAAAAACATTTTCACTTTATAAATGGAGTTATAAGTTTCCTTCTGTGTCTAGCTCTACATTTCTTTCTCTTTCAACCAATCCATCTCTCTCACTCTCTCTCTCGTACATATATACACATTTACAACCAAAGAGAATTGCTCAATTATTTAAAATGAAGTGACTGTCTTCTAACTGTGAATTATTTTTAATCTGAATAATGTTTTTTGGTCAACACAGTTCAAACTGTATGTTAGTTTAGATATGAGAAAAAGTGTACATGAAATAAAATTAAATTCCTTATTTCACATGTGAGTGCAGACTTTACAAGAAGATATAAAGATGGGATCCAAAAAAGGCAAAATAAAATAAAATAAAATAAAACAATTTTTTCATTCAATTTAATTTTGTTATTGTTGCTGGGAAAAAAAGCAAATGTTATTTAACCCATAGTTCAATAAGTATTCTGGGACATACATAGAAAGAAGTAAATCTTACTCAAGGTTAGGATCTAGCAAAACATGGCAAGTGGTATGTCTTTTACCAAAACTCATCAATTGCTTTGTAAATCTCTTCTTTAAAGTACCCATGTGCCAAATGAAAAGGTGAAAATGAAATGCTGTAGTGGAAAAATTCATAACAAGAATGTATAATTGTCTTAAAATAATCTAAAAAAATTTTTACAAAGAGATAAAAGAGATTTAAGTATTTATTTATAAATATTATTATTAAATTTGTATTTTCAACTTTTATAAATTTTTCTGAAAAAATATTTGAAGGAGTAAACCATAAATAATCTATAAAGATATTCTTTGTAGCACTGGATAACAATATTTTTGTACTAACACTATATCCAGTTTTAGGGCTTGGTAAGACAAATTAAAGCTCACTCAAAATAATAAAAAAAATATGAATGTAATAAAAAATGGTTTACAAATATTTATGGGCCTGAAAGAGGTTTGTATTTTCTTGTTAAATGTACAGTTTTTAAATGTACTAGATATAAACTTAAAGCCATTACTGCCATATGTATTATGTGTCTGAGTGTATGAGTACACTTTCTTTCTTTCTTTTGTCGACATGTTTGAGGTATAATAAAGGTTAGTCACAGATTAGGCTTGGCCTTACAATTGAACATCATAAGCAGATCTTCATGGCCTTTTTTTGAAAGTACAAGAATCCAACTCAAAAATAAAATGTTATTTACCTAAATTGTTTATTGATGCTTAAAATTATATGATTAATGTTTCATTCTTTTGAGTATTTAAAATCCCACATTTAATCTAGGGGGGCAAGGCTACTAACAAATGGAGATATAAGAATTAAGGTCTCAGGAAGTGGCAAGAAGTATGAAAATGAGATAGAAGGAAAAAAAAGACAAACTTAATTTTCTGCCAATTTTGCTTAGGCCTTGCAATAACAAACTCACTGCTAACATTTGCCTAGGGTTTATTGTCAGAAAACATCTTAAAAATAGGCATGATATCCATACAGATAACTTTCAACTCAATTTAAGATTGAATAATTTATATTTCTAAGTAAAGTTTAGAAGCACTTTTCAACTGGAAGTTTACATTTAAAGTATGGTTCTCAAAGATTTAAAAGATGAGTAAGACACTTCAGTGGGCAAATATCAAAACAATCAACTTTTCCTTTTTTCTGTTGGAGACAGTGACACTGAAAGAGAGAACGTTTGCTTATCGTAATAAAAGTGCTCATTAAGGAAGGCCTTTAAGACAGACCGATTTTCAAAATATCAATCCTCATACCTATCAAAAATATATATAAAAATTACATTAAAATCAACTTATATTATCTAGAAGTACATTCACTGTTATGACATTCTAAAGTATTTCTTGTGCGCTAAGTAAGGTACCACATTTGTAGATTACATTGAACTATTTATTATAAAGTTTAAGAAATAATAAAGGTATAAGGTAAGAGTTATATAAGAGAATAAACTATTTGATAAAACTTTTAACACACTTTACTCATAATAAGCAAAATTCTCTGTCATACTCTAGTCATCTTTAATGCAAGAGAGAAGCAACTGGATAATAAATTAGCTGTTCTGTTGCAATGTGGTCTAAGCAACCATGTAAACAAAGAAATCTGCTAATCAAAAGCAATTTATCATAAAACAAAGACAGCAACTAATTGAGAGCTTCTGAGGCTAAAATAAGATTAACTTCTAAACAAAAACAATCAAAACTTCCTGTAGTAAAGCTGTTGGGATAATATGAAAGTTTACAGTAGTTTAGAAGTAGAAATGTTAATAAAATGCTATTTCTCACTTTGGCAAAATATTCTTACAAACCCCATAATTAAGTTTCTGTCTAGTAAAAATACTTGATAACAAATAAGAAAATTACAAAAATTGATCCCCCAGAGTCCAGAATAGAAAAGCATATACTAGGATAATTCACCATAGAATAAGCCTCCCATGGCCTCTCTGGTGTCTTGCTCAGCTGCTGTTTGTGCATTAAGAGCACATGTAGAACATATTCCTGAGCTCTGAACCTCTTTTCCTTCAGTGGAGAGGGCAGAAACAATAATAGAAACAGACTGTTAGGTGAGAAGAGGTATAGGATGGATGATAGGCCTGAGTGTGTGAGAGTGAGAATGGATGAACAAAGGGTGAGTGGCAGAAAATCTACAGACATGTGTTGTGCTAAATAAGGATGACACATTATAGTGTTTCTTAGAGCCACAGTTTACTAGGTAAAAGTAGAAACATGGTTCTAAGATGTAATTTCATCAAAAGGAGGGACAGAAGTCAGTGTCATTTTTACCACATAGCACAGAAAGGTAGAAAAAGGATTCTCGTGTGATGAGAATAGACATCTACTGAAATAGAACAAAGCCAAATTATATAGAGTCTCAGAGCCTTTTATTTCATTTGTTGTCAAAAAAACATGCTACATCAACTATGTATGCACATATATATGTATATATAGACATATATATATAATAGGAACACATAAAAATGTATATAGCTGTGCATTAATGTATGTGTAACTACATATATACATATATAATGCAATGTATAGGAATATATATGACATGTAATGTATATATCCCTATTACATCATTAAAATTATTAATTATTACATATATTTAATACATATTTTTTCTCTCTAAAGTGTCCAGCTCTTGCAAACAAAAATAACTTAAATTTTAGATTACGACTTCTCTATAATGGTCAAAATATTGAAAATACCTCTACTTTGAAACCTAAAGCAAGCCATGTCTTTCCTCTTCCTTGGTTGCTCGTGTTTCTCTCTCAGTGATGACCAAAGGCTGAATGAATGGCTGGAAGGCAACATGACACAGAGAACAAACGTATAGCCAAAAGTTCTTACTTTAATACATAATATTTTAGATCCGCATCTAAACAAAATGATAGATTAGTATGAGATAATTTCAGAAGACTCACATTAAAGAAATGTGAGAAGAAAATAAGTGAGCATGTAGAACAAACAAATGAATAAATAAATGAATGTAAGATAGACTTCAGAAGTCTTTTGTTAAAAATTACCCTAGTATACAAGCCACTGATAAGCCTTAAGCAACGATTCAAATTGGAGGTTTGCAATCACTATATTGTGTTACATTACTTTCTCTCTATAAACTACTGCCCAACTATAGGCAGTAAAGCCGGCATGTATGCCCTATGCTTCAGCTGCCTTTACCAAGGAATATCTGACTTCATGTTTAGTACAAATATAACCTGAGGGATCCTGTATAGTTAATACTGATAGTACTCTGTATTTTACCTTTGTAGTATGTTACATTAATTCTATAATTACATTAATTCTATAATCTTTGCATAATGTCTGCTACTCTTGCTACAAAATAACCTCTTGAAGACAGGAACAGTACCTAATGCAGTGCTTTCCAAAGAGTAATCCTTTTTGTTGCTATTTATGTGAATAAATTTATGAATGAATAAATGTTTAAACATTCCAAGACTCAAGAAAGGTTATGATATTCTGTTATATGAAAATGGATCACTGGTTTCTATCTGTATTTACTCTCAGAGACATATTCTGGCTTCAGAAAATGACCTGACTCTCAGCTTTTAACACTATTTTAATGTGCTTATGAAGGGGGCCAGTCTGAACTATTAAGGTGCCAATAATACTTTGTGCCAAATTTTATTCAAACTTGAAAAAAACCTTTCAAGTCAGATATATAGATAGATATAAACCATACACATCACTAGGTCTCCATTTTTTTTTTCTAACTGAAGATTAGTTTTGGAGATTTTGCTCATGTCATGTTTTGCTATTTTTCTTATAAATAACAACCCAACAGTTCACTAACACTTCAAATGCTAACGTAGTAAAATTAATATTTGGTCACTTAGGTGGTATCATTATTCAAATACAACTATCCTTTAATAATTGACATTTTAAACTATACTACTTGCTTCGTTGATAGCTAATTTGTTACTTAGTTTAATCCATTATTCATAAAGAAAGACTTGAAGAGAAGTGTTATTTATTTTATATAGCAATGACATTATCGGCCAATGGGTACTACGTGATAGTGTCTGAATTCTGAATGCTTCTCTAAGAACATATTTTCAGTGAGGGAGAAGAAAGAGATTGTGAAGGCATGAGCAATTGGAAGATGAAGGGGCTTCCTCCACAGTGGTTGTACAGTAGAATGAGTATTCAGAAAGGGGGAGGGCTGAAAACATAAAACTTTGGATGTAATTTCACACTCCAATTCTACATAAGCTTTTCTTTAAGTCCTAGTCATAAAGCACTTAAAATTAAAAGGGCTCATGTGCTCAATTTAAAGGTTTCGTTAAAATATATATCACATATAGTAATTTAATAGAAGACTCCAGATTAAAAAAAAAAAAAAAAAAGGCTCAGCTCCCTGGGGAATAAAGAATAATACAGGAATTTCTCTGGCAGGGAATTGCCTAAGGGCCCACAGATATGCTCTGTGAACCAGAAGGGCAAGCGAATGTACTCAGATGACTTTTTAAAATAGAGAAAATGAATGTGAAGTACTTAAAACCATCAAGAAACAGGTGAGAAAAAGAATGGGAACAACTAATATTAATCCATCCTCTTACCAGAAATTGATTAACAATCATATTACTGGAAGAGAGGCTCTTTCAGTATCTTATATGATTTTAATAATACAGCCTGATTTTCTACAGTGAGAAATTGTTTTCCTACATGACTATTTCTTAGTAGTGTACTTCATTATATGTTGAACTTTCTTAGGATACAAAAAATGCCCTCACCTCAATCCATTACTATAATCAATAAGAACTTCATCTCTTTTAAAATGACTATAATTATTTTAATATTTCATTCTGCAGGTATTTCTGTGGTTTCTGAAAACCACTGAAGTAATATTTTTCAATTTCAGTAGGTATGCAATAAGTTACTTTTGTTCTGAATACAATTTTATAATTGTCCACCTGGGTAAGATAGGCTATTCAAATAAAACATAAGAATTTTTAAAAATCATCGTGAATTTCCTTTTAGGTCACCAGTGGCCCACAAGACAAACAAAGGGGTAAACTAGGAGAAATGGCAGAACACATAATGGCAGAACTTCAATAAAACCTCAATTTGCATTTTAAAAAGATGTTTGTTTTGTACTACAACAGGACGAAATAAAAGAATAATTTTTGTCATTCATTCTAATGGGTAATAATAAAGCAGAATATATTGTTTTGCTACAAGAACTAATATGTCAAAGAGATAGTCACATAATAAAGGTTTACCTGAACAACAGGAATGGAACTGCTCCAGACTCAGAGTATACATAAAGGCAAATGTTAGATTGACTTGTTCAATCCACAACTAAATGAGAAATTTTCAAATTTTACTATTTTACACTCTCATTTTGGGTCTATCAGAATGTCCTGCTCAAAGTAGGTGAGACAATGATTATTTTAGAAAAAGATGCTATAGTCAGCTTTCAGGCCAAGAAAAATACAATATTGATATACGGATTTGACCAACTCTCATTTATTCTCACTTTTCAGTAGATAAAAGGAAAAGTTTGACTCAAAAATTAAAAGTAGGGATAACAGAATAGTTAGGAGAGAAATTAATATCTCAGAAAAACCATTACAAAAACATGTAACATATCTAAAAAGATATTTGTACACTGATGTTCATAGCAGCATTATTCACAGTAGCCAGGACATGGAAGCAACTGAAGTGTCTTATGATAGATGATTGGATAAAGAAGGTACATATATACTCTGGAATATTACTCAGCCATAAAAAGAGATGAAATATTGCTATTTGAGACAAGATGGATAGACCTCGAGATTATCATGCTAAGCAAAATAAACCACACAGAAAAAGTTGAAAATCACATGATATCACTTATATAAACCTAAAAGCTACAAATGAGCAGGACAGAGACTCATGGACATGGACTATAGACTAGTGGTTACCAGAGTGCAGGGCAGAGGGGGAGGATAGGAGATAGATGGGGTAAAGGGGTCAAATATGTGGTAACAGAAAGAAATCTGACTATGGTGGGTGAACACATAGCGTAAATATAGATATTTGCCTTACCGTTAAAGTGTACAGCTAAAACTTATTGAATTTCATTAACCAATGTTACCATAAAAAAGCTAAAAACAAAAACAAAAACAAAAACATATAACTATATTTGTTTCTTATTCGAGTCTAGCGATTCTCTTTCTTCTAATTCTTCCCTAGCCTACTTCAAAAGTTTAACAGATTTTGTATATAATTAAGCAGGTAAAAATTCCAATGTGTCACTGGTATTTCATAATTACAAGTAAAAGAGAAATCAAAAGTCCTGAAGCGTAAGATTTTAAGAATGTCTTTGAGAAGCACAGAGCAGGGAACCATGCTCCTTCCTGTATCCTTATTCTCTTCTCTTGCAAATAATATTTCCATTCCTTCTAAGAGCCGCAAAGTGGCCAAATTTACAGATTAGCTCTTTCTTGAATAATATTCTTCCTTCTCTCAAACAACAGTTTCCTGAATTTATATGTCACTGTACAGGCCTGATACAATGTTTGGATCTCTGCTTTTCCCTCTCTCTCTCTCTCTCTGCCTACACATCACATACATACACACACACACACACACACACACACACACACACACACACACATATGCGCTCTCTCTCTCTCTCTCTCTCTCTCTCTTTCTCTCTCTCTCTCTCTGTTGCTGTGCCTTCTTGCATTATGTTCAGATGGATTTTAATTCAAATTACAGCACATCTCCTAGTGTGGCATGCACTGTGGCATGCACTGTTCAATAATACTCATTGTTTTTATTTTTTCCTTTTTTGGTAAGAAGAGCATCCTTTCAGTGAAAAGAAAGCTTAATAATCATATTGTAGTCTACTCTTATCAAGTTAATTGTGCTCTTTCTCCAAAGGGTGGGGTGGGGAGTGGGACTGGGATGGCCCCCCACGGATTTCTGAAATTTAATGGTCACCATTGTTTAAACATAATACTGCAATGCTTCAGCCACCTGGCTGGGAAGGGAGCTTTTTAACTGTGAGCTGAAGTGGGTCAACTATGTATACTATGCTTAAGGAAAAAGAAAAAAAAAAAAAAAAAGGACAACCTGAAACACAACTTCCAATAATGTAGCCCTGCTGGGAAATCAGAACATTAACCATAGAGTCCCTGGCTACTGTAATCATAGATAAAGTGGATATTTTAGATCCGTTCTTACAGGATGATTGTGAGGGAAAATGGAGGATTTCAAAGACTGTCAGGCTCTTCCAACACTGGCTACAGTCTTTCTTTTTTTTTAAGTTTTCAAAAAATAAAATTTAATATATCCCAGCCTCATCTTGAATGGCAGATAAAAATCTATGAAAAATTTTCAGAGATAAATATAACTATGCCAACAGTTTCAATGCATGAAGGACATTATAATTCATAATGTTCAAAAGTAGAATTTAACAACAACAAAAAAATCAATGCACATTCCTCAGTTATATTCACTCTCTGATTGTTTCAAATTAAGGGAAATAAATTTACCATCTGAAAAATTATTCATAAAATAAGCTACAATTCTATCAATATGGCTGCACATCATATGTACAGAGATTCATATACATATAAAACAAGATAAAAAATTTTAAATTCTATAGGAATAAAAAACTCATTTTAGCTCCTGATATTTGATGTATTAACAATAACTGAAAGATAAAGAGTTTAAAATCACCACTATTGCTTCACTGATTTAACTTTACCTAGTTTTATTGATTGGTCCATTAAAGTTTTCTTCCTCAACTACAATCACTTCTGAAAAATAAATCCATAATGTGCTGCAAAACCACAGATTCAAAGTATAGTATATGTGGCACTTAAATAGAAAAACCCTAATCTATAAAAAAAGACTTTGTGACAACTGTCTCTCATTTAAGATTTCCCAAATGACACACTAATTTTCAAAGAAGCACAGAGCAGCACCCCACCTCAAGCCCCACTACAAGATAAATTTAAGGGCCACCAGGCACAGTTGCTTTGTCTGGATGAAATAGAATGCTATTTTGCTTCCTTTGAATTTTGAACACTACTGGTTTACTTGAATTTTATATAATTTTAAGGACATAAACATTAAAAGGGCAAAGAAATCAAACAAAATTCCCATTCCCTAATCCTCAGAGGTTAACAAGCCAATGTGACAAGTAGTTGATATACTTATCTTTCAACGTTAGACGAATTACGACTAACCAGCCTATAAAAAATATATTTTACTGAAAGATGTAGATAATGTAATAGAATCAGACTTTCACTGATTTTATTTTCTGAGACAGAAAATGAAATAGGCTTATAGATACTCAATTTCTGGACCACATAACTAACATTTTTAAAAGCTAATTTTAAGATTCTAAGTTCCAATAAACGTCATAAAAAATCAGCATTGGTAAATATTTTCTAAATCATTTTTAAGTGAAGTATAACATATATACATAAAAGTGTCCAATGAATTATCATTAAATAAGCCTACTTATATAACCAGAAACCAGATCTAGATAAAGAATATTTCCGTATTTATATCCAGAGACCTACTTCCAATAACTCTTTGTTTCCAAGATAACTACTATCCTGACTTATAATCTACATATTAGTATAACTGGAATCACATAGTCAGGATTGGCTACATAATTTGAGAGAGCCAAAGAAAAATGAAAAAGCTGATATGTTTGTACAAAACTCATTAAAAATTGCAAGATGTTGATAGTAGAACATTAAACCAACTGTGGGCCCTGTGCAACTGCATGGGTTGCACATCAATGAAGATGACTCTGTATACATTCTGTAGTTTTACATAGAGTTTGTTGTCTCATTTTATTTATGAAATTCATCATTTAGTTTATATCGTTTTATGTACAGCTTTTTATCTCATTTTATTTGTGAAATTCATCATTTTCCTAAAATTTTTGTTCTTGTTTCTTCATTGGCATTATAGCATAGTTTGCCATCATGTTAAAACATTATAATTTATTTATCTATCTTCTCTTTTTGGAAACACATGTTGTTTACAATAGAGTTGATTATCAATAATGTTGATATTAAATAGTATTAATTAAACAAGGAGGCAATGAGACTTAGCAGCCTATGTCAGCAAACCAAAAACCTAAGCCTGTAAATAAATATCTCAAGGTCAAGAAATGGAAACCTAAGGACAACCCATCATAAACAGCCAATTAAGCTTTTCCAAATAAGGAAACCACCTAAGCTATAGACAGTCGAATAAGTTCCTTGCTCTGACTCCACACATTCTCTATAAACATCTGTCCTCTATTTCCTATCAAGAGAGTGCTCCTAATTTGTTTGGTGCTACCCAATTCGAATCGATGTTTGCTAGAATAAACACTTAAAAATCTTAATACTCCTGTTCATCTTTTAAAGATATTCTTGTGTATATTTTTGGTAGATATTTGCACTCATTTCTATTGGACTTTTACTAAAAGGTGAAATTTCTGTACTATATTGAGCATGTAAACAACATCTACGAAATTTAGATATTGCCAAATAGATTTCCATAGTTGTGAAATAAGGTTAAACTCTCATTAAGGTGGTTCTCTTCTATTTCTAATTTGGCAATTGATTTTATAATGAATTTGTTTATCAAATGCCCTGTAAATGTTGACTTGATCATATAATCTTTCTCATTTATTCTATTAATATGGTAAAATAATATTATTTTATATACAAATATTACACTAAAATTTACATTCCTAGAATAAATTGGTCATGATATATCATCTTTTTTATGTAATATTGCATTTACTTAGCCAAAATATTGCTTGGAAATTTTTAATCTATGTTTCTGGATAAAACTTACGAATAGGCTAACTTTCTTGTAACTTCCTTGCCAGGTTTTATAGTAATGTTGTATTTGTTCATAAACAATGTTAGGTAATGCTTTTAAAATGTTTGGTAATACTTATATTTTTGTTTTGTTAAAATTAACAAATGAAGGTATCTAGGTCTAGACTTTTAATTTTGAGAAACTTTTTGATAAGATTTCAATTTCTTTAGTAGATGTGAAATTATTTTGATTTTTAATTTCCTTTTTAGTCAGTCATAGTAAGATATGTATTTTTTTTTTTTTTAGTTTTTAATGTTTGACATTTACATTCCAGGTTCTGGTTTCCCACTCTCTTTCTCTCTTCCTATCTTTCTTTTTTCTAACACTTTTGCTGGAGGTTTATAACTTTTATTAGCTAATTCAAATAATTATGTTTCTGTTTCACTGAGCCTAACTAAAGAAAGTTTATTTTCAATTTTATTACTTCATGTCCATATTGTTATTATTTACTTCTTTTTGCTTTATGAGATTAATTAATTCTACCTTCCCATATGTTGTCAGATATAAAATAAGATCTTCGAATGTTATATATTTTCAATATATGCATTTAAACACAGTTCTATTTATAGCCCACAAGGTTTATCATTTATAATCATTTAGTTAGAAATAGTTCCTAATTTTTGTGATTCTTCTTTGATCTATGGATCATTCAGAATCTTAATTAATTTCCAAAGAACTGAGATTTTTTGAAAATTTTAGAAATTATTTCCTGTTTTATTTACTCTCATAAAAGAACACACTCTGAAAGTTTCTTGAAATCTTGAGGCTTTATTTAAGGCATAGTATATCACCAATTTTTGAAAATAATTCAGCATTAATTAATGTTAATAATGCATTTGAACACAATGTGTAACCTTTTAATGTTAGTTAAAATGTCTGATTTTTATCTATTATATCAGGTTTGCTAATTTTGTTTATCATATTTTCTATACTCAGTGATGTTTTATGTTTCTTTTTTTCTTTGAAGCAGCTCTATGAAAAGCAATGCTTCAATTCTAGTAGCTTGTATTATCTCCTAGAGGTAATAATATTTAATTATTAATTCCAGGTTAAATATATGTTAAAACCAACTATTTAAAAACAATTGAAGAGGACCCAAGATAAAGAAGAAACTAGGAAGGTTTATACTTTTGAATAATAGAAATTCGATGGATTCAATCCACTTTATATCACTTTTTCACCTTATCTATATAGTACAGAGCAGCTAGAAATATAAAAGAAAGTTCAATTAATTGGTTTCAAATGTCAAATGACAAAGTTCAGAGATCTCAAAACAGTTATAAACTGAGAAAGTCCTGGAATGTGAGGAACCACAGAGAATTATTCCTGATAGGTGGATAGAAATACCTTTCATAAACTTGAATGCCCCAGTGGAGACTCCCAGTATCCCAACAGAAAGCAAGAGGTAGAAAGTTTAAAGAGCTGAGCTGATATTTCTGCTGACTCCTAATGCAGGAGAAACAGTTTGGAGTCTGAGTCTCATAAGTTAGAGAAAAAAGGTACGCACTTTGAGCTTGCATTTAAAATTTCAAAAGGTCCATGCTTAGGATAAAGATTGTGTCCCAGAATTAAGGCATCATTAATAACTAAGAGCAAAACTGAAACAGATTTATCTGAAGAAATCTCCACACAAAAAAAGATAAGTTCATAATTAAATAAATGCATTCTAAAACAAAAGTAAACACTTTTAAAATACATATAATAAAATCCAGGGTCTTTATAATGCATAATCACCAATGAGCAAGATAAAATCCAAAATTTGTAAACACATGAAGACACAGGATATTGGGAACCACTGCTAAGATCAAAGGCAGTCAACAGAAAACAAGCCCAGGAATGACTGATATTGGAACTAACAGACAAGAACTTTATATTAGTTATTGTAAATATAATCAATGACATAAATGAAACCACACTCAAGGTAATTAAATAAATTTGGAATCTTTGTATAAATATGATAATTATTAAAATAATCATGTTGAAATTCTAGAAAGGAATATTAAATTGTTTCAAACGAAAAATTCATTTGATAGGCTTAATATTAAATAGGAGTGGAAAACAAAATGGTCAGTGAAATTGCAAGTGATTAATAAAAATGTTCAATTTGAATAACAGGAAAAAATATTTTTAAATGAGCAGAATCACAATTCTATTTTGACGTATGAGACATAGGGTATGCCAACATGCATGTAATAGGTTCTAAGAAGTAATCCTTTGTAAACGATTTCTACTACAGAAATATAAGGAAGAGTCCTTGCTTTAAAACTGCTGATAAGGGGGAAAAATTTTTGGTCTGACTTCATTTCTTGAAACAAAAAAAATTTTAAAAGACCAAAAAATAAAAAAAAAATAAAAAAATTAAAAGGTCATTTAGTTCATGGACTAACTGAACTTCATGAGAAAAATGGCAAGTAGAAACTTAGGGTTCTTCTTTCTGGGCAACTAACAAAGTATAAGATGGAGAATCAAAATGGAAATGGCTCCCTTTGAGAAAAATATTTCTGTGTACATTGTGACACATTGGTTACCACAACCAAAGTTTTAAAGTGAGTGAAAGAAGTACTTTTCACCTCTATTGCAAAGAAATGCCTTGTCTCTGCTTTGTTCTTTCTGGTATGTTTTAGATTTTTGATAAAGTTTGGTAATTGATATGATATATGATTCATGGGAATCAGCTATGAGAGTTCAATATTTGTATTAACATGGTTACTTACCTTGAACATGAACAATCATGAAAGGCCAATATGACTTACATGATGATCAATGTCTGTCATGAGAAGAAAAAAACAGAAATTAGAGGTTGAAGGAGTTAAAGATAAATTTTGCAAGTTCACATTTATGGCTAGTTTTGTTAGAAGAGATGAGCAACATAATATACAGTACTTCACCCAGGTTAAGCTTTAGGAGAGAATTTTCCACGGTATTATAAAAAATAATTTGGCTGTTGCAACATACATTTCAAAGATCTCTTTCCCCACTCACACCTTAATTATCTTGCTGGCATCATACAAACAGTACAGCAGACAAAATTCCCAAAGTAAATAATTATTCCCAACAATACACATCATTTTCATGTGTTTCTTCTAAAAATATCAAAATAGCTTATGAATATAATGTTCATAGCATCCTTGAGGGGCCAAGAGACTCAAGTTAACTAACTGTCATAATTAGAATTTGAATTCAAAGGTGATCATAATAGTTCTATATAAAGAAAGCCATTCCAAAGGAATACAATAGTTATACATGGGAATAAATTTATTGTACATTTTTTTATTGTTTAGAGCTTTACAATCACTTGCCAGGTAACTAATTTTTTTGTATATTTAAATTGCTCCTATAATGGCTGCTTCTATAAATCAATGATTATAATACTGCAACTACTACACAAATGTCATCCATATTTATAGACATAGGGATATATAGATATATATCTCTATCTCTATATCTACACCTATTGCTATATAGATCCTTATTATATCTCGACAGTAACATCCATTGCAATTTTTAATGACCATTTTATCTCCAGTCATATAATTTTACATATAAATTGGAAGACTGTGGAAAGTAAATGTGAGCAGAAAAATTAATGTTTGCATTTGGAGAATTGTTAGTTTTTCTTTTCTTACTTCAATTGTGAAGTTAGCATTTCCCATTTTATAAGCTAACATGGAGATTAGGAAACCTAATAACTAAGATGAGCACATACTAGCATCTAAGGCAGGACTGTAGTTAGAGTAAAAGTAGGTGCTATGAACATGGACCTTAGGATAACACAAAACCAGGACTATCTGAGGCAAACTGAGACATGTGGTCATCCTACTATAGTCCTCGTACTATAACACCTTTGTTCTCAAAAAGTTGTAAAATATATCACGTTAGAAATCTGTCTCTATAATTTTAAAGACTTTAAATATTAAAGTCTTCTTTAATTTACCAAAATTGACCCCAAAAGAAATAGAAAATCTGAACAGCCTTACATTTCTACAGAAATTGAATTAATATTTAAAAACTTTTCACATTGAAAACTCTACCAGATTCTCAGGGAAATTCCATGTAATATTTATGGGAGAAATAATACCAGTACTGTACAAGCCCTTCTAGAAATAAGGAGGGAATACTTTTCAATTCATTTTTGAAGCTAGCATTATCTCTGTACTAAACAGTGAGACCAATACATGAAAACAACATACAAATATACTTATAAAGATGAAAACAAACATTCTGAACAAACTGTTAGTAAACCAAATATAATCCCATAAAAAAACAAAACAGCATATGGTAGGTTTATTGGATAAAAAAAATGAATGTGTTCCAAACTCAAAAATCAAAATAACAGTTCATGAAGAGTACTGATCAGCTATTTTTGTTTCATGTATCCTGCAACCTCTCTAGGGTCAGTGGGCTTTTATTTAAGTATTTTTTAATGTTCCTTTCGTGGGCTTCCTTAGACTTCATAAACCAATCACAGAGGAATTTTTCAAATGCTAAGAAAGAACTAAGAAACAAAAATAAAGTAACTTTTAATGTAAAAATAATTTTGATTTCAATTTCAATTTAATTTAAAAAATTATTTAACCAAATTGAAGAATATTGGTTTTTTCTTACATTATCCATTATCACCTCATTAATCATGTTCCTGGAGCTGTTAATGTTTTTTGAACTTTTATGATATTTTTATGTGTATTGACTTATACATCTATTAATCTAAAGATACATTTAAACTCTAAGTCAATGATAAGTGACAAGTGAAGAAAATTTTCCTGTAAAACAAATTTGTTTTGTCCATTCTTCCAAAATTATTCTATAAGAATTTGTTTCTTTTAGGGAAAAAGAAAAAAAAAGTACCCAGATTCTACTGAGCACTTGGTATCATTGCTCTGGTAATATCTTTACAGTGTGACAGTCATTGGTTAATTTCAGATTCATAGGATGTTCTTTGACTGTAGATATTCCTAATATGAACAGTTTTTCTTATTTATCAAATGTCACTCTTTAAATTATCCTTTTACAATTTTAATTCAAAAATGCCCATGTTTCCCTGAGAACTTCTCTGCAATCTAAAAAGGAACTAATCAATGGAAAATAATATCCCAAAATAACAATTACTGAAATACAGGATGTACTTAGTAATTATGAGACTACTGAATAAGTTACTTTTAAAATCATACAGATACAGAAAAATACACTCTGACTGAGATAAAACCTAAGAAAATGAAGACATGCCTAGAGATGTTTGGTTGTTGGTTGGTATAACTAAAAATAATTAATAATTTGTAAATGTTATTTATGTTACCACAATATTACCTATGAAAAACTCAAGAACATGGAGATCTCCAAAATTTAGTGACAAAGCTGATGCTTATTCTCAGGAGAACTACTCCTAAACATGACAATTAAAACTAATATGTATTTATCCCAGTTGAATTGCATTATGACATTAACCACATAAAAATCAGAAAGGCAGGGATGCTGACAGGATTTAAAGGTAGAACACAGTATAATTTCTTCACTTTCTTTGTGTCATTTTTCTGGAAAAATAAAACATTTGATTACACCTAAAACATCATTTCTTTTCCTTCAATCAAACCCAGGCAGAATAAATATCTTAATTTAAATAGCTCGTGATATATTAACCTCTTTCCCCTGCATCACATCTACAAAATGTTATATTTCCAATGAGTTAGGAGAATGAGAACAAACTATACCTAGATTCATGACAATAACTGGCAATGGTGGCTAAAATTGAAGCTGAAATTGAGTATTTGTAAAATAATCATATTTAATCTTCACCACAGTACTATATAGTTTTTTATTTTTTTCATTTTCAGCATTGGGAAGTTGTGTCAATAGCTTTATGTAAACTGCCTTTCTAGGATTACAAAGAATTAATGAGATTTCAATCCAATTTTGTCTTACTCTAAAATATGCATCCTTTATCACTAAATTCATGTTGCTTCTTCACATGAAAAGACTAATTCTTTCTTTCTACATACCTAGAATCCCCTCTTATTCATGTTTTAAAATATATGCATTGTATAGTAACAGGAAGGGCAGCAATGCTTAGGTTGAACTACTAGTTTCTTTAAACTGCTTCAGAAAAAAAGAAAAAGAAAAAAAAAAAAAAAACAGAAACAGTAGATATAGGCCTTAACTATAAAATGTCCTAAGACCACTAAGAGTACTCCTTGCCATTCAGTCAAGATTGAACTGAGATTCTTAGTAATCAAAAAAGTTTAGTGGCCAGTATTTTTTGAGATATTTATAATGGTCAGAGTATTGATGGTCGGAAGAAAAAGAATACATGCATCTCTCTATAGAGATATTCAAAAGTACCACAGAATTATCAAGTACTTATATTAAAGTGACAAAACTAAATTAAATGTTTTACTTGTTCTTTCTGTCCCTTCAGAGAATTCTTCTTTATCCTTTCCTTGCGGTGAATTCCTTCATTCACTGATGAGCTGCATCTATTCTCTTTGGCTGTCACAAAGGAAAGGGAAACCAATTGAAAGTCAAACAAAACTTGAATTCCATATTTATATAATAAAAATTATCATTATAGACCTTGCACTGTGCATTTTCCTTAATTCCATATGTTCTGCTGTTTTCTACTCTATTTGTACTCTATTGTCCTCTGGCTATCTAAACTCCGAGCTTTCCCTGCCTCTTATTAAACCTTAATCTCCAAAAAGAGAACTTCAGAGGTAGAAGTAGTAGATAGAATCTTTTCAATGCCAACTAAGTATAAACCTTAGTTACTCCTACATAGAATACCAAAACAGACATAATGTTTTGTAAAAGGGCATAGAATTGATTTGGGAAACATCCATTTGCTACTTTATTAAATGTGTCTGAATTATGAAGAATTATCTATAAATAACCTAGATCATTCAGAAAATCCCCAAATGATTAATAGAACAATTTTAATTTTAAAATATATGGAAATAATACATAGTGAATGTTAGGATTAAATTCTGGTATCTGCCCCTGGATAAAAGTCTGTTTATGGCATTTACCTGGTTAACAGAAAATAGCAATTAAAAAAAAATGGAAAAAAAAAAAGAGAAAGCAGAATGGCTTCAAGGAGGTTACAGGCTACTGAATCAAGCTGACCTTAGTAAGGCATCCATGGAGCAGTTCACCTACTAGTAATGAAAATGAAATTTGTACTTAGCAAGATTGGCAGCTGTCACCTCACTTTGAACTTTAACAAGTCTGCTGATATACATGTGGCCCACACGAATGAAAAGAGTCTGATTTCATGGAGAGATAGGCCATCTAGAAAATTGCTAGGAGAGACAGCAGTCAAGCAGCCAACATACTCACTATTTAATGGGGATTCAGACTGTCTATTGAAGCCATGGGCATGTATTATAGCAGCTCATTATTCACATTTCAAATTATCTATAAGAGAGTGTCTTCACTGCTCTGATTAAACTTTCAGCTAGTTTTCATTTCTGAAATAAATTAGGGGTGAAGTGTAAAATATTTCAAAAGGGAAAACAATTAAAAGCCTAGATATAAGGGAAATTATTCATAAGAAGTTGCTTCTTCTATGTGACTACATTTTTATAAGATATTTCTGGAGACAGTTACGAAAGGACTATAGCTTGAACATGAATTTAATACGGTCCCAGTACATGTTTTCTTTATTTCTTTTCCAACCTGAAAAACCCTTTATTCCGAGGGAAATCAATGTAGGTCAGATTTTACTTTTTCTAGTTCTTACTATCCCACTAGTAATCATGAAAATGATTCTATTTTTGAAGTAATCTAAAGGTCATTTTAAACAAAATGCTATAATTCAAATGGGTTTGAAGCAAAGAAAATTATCACACATACACACGCATGCGCCCACACACACACACACACACACACACACACACACACGCTTGCAGCTTATCTCTTTATCTTTCTTTTCCTCAGTTGTGAAATGAGCCAAGAGAGGATGCTCAGATTCCACAGCCCAAAGCTATACTGCCACAGACTTAAGTCCCAGAAGGTAATGATGACAACAACATTTCAATTTTCTTAAAATGTTTGTCCTTAAACTTTGGAAAAATTAGTCTGAAAAGATGCTTTCTCCCCTCCATCTGTTGGAAGATATGATTTCAATTCTAAATTAGTGATGCTTGGGAAAAAGATATAAGTGGGCCAAATTGAAAAATATATGTTATATAAACATGTATGTATATTAATTATATTATATTATATTATATTGATTATATTATTTATCTATTATCTATCTATCTATCATCTATGTATCTATCTAGACACACACACCCATGTACGTTGCTATGAACTGAAATATGGTTTCTAAAATTCATATGCTGAAGCCCTAATCCCTAGTCTGATATTTGGAGATGGAGCTTCTGGAAGATAGCGAGGTTGAAGTGATGTCATAAAAGCGTGGCTCTCAAAATTGAATTAGCACCCTTTAAAGAAACCAGAGAGCTTGCTCTGTCTCTCTGCCATGGCATGACACAGTGAGTAGGCAGTTGTCTACAAGCCAGAAAGAAAGCTCTCACCAGAATTCAACCATACAAGCAACACAATCATGGACTTCCCAGCCTTCAGAACTGTGAGAAATTAATTTCTGTTGTTTAAGCCTTTAAGTTTAGGGATTTTTTTTTTTATATCAGCCTAAGTAAATGTGTGTGTGTGCGCATGCATGCACATGCACACACCTTCACATAAAACTATCAGTTTTACAATGGTTTGAATGATTGTGTCCTCCCCAAAATCCAGATGTTGAACCCTAATCCCCAGTCTGATGATATTCAGAGGTGGGGCTTTTGGGAAGTGATTAGATCATGAAGGTGAAGTACTCACGAATGGGATTAGTGCCCTTATAAAAGAGGCCCTAGAATGCTTCCTCACCCTTCCAACATATGACATAGCAAAATGACAGTTGTCTATGAAACAGAAAGTAGGCTCTCACCAAACACTAAATCTGCTGGCTTCCTGATCTTAGTCTCCCAGCCTCCAGAACTGTGAGACAAATTTCTGTTGTTTATAAACCACCCAGTCTATGGCGTTTTGTTACTGAAGCTTGAATGGACTAAGACACTTTCCTACTGATACCTCAAAATAGTGCCCTGTAATTTGAGATGTTAGGATCTACTGTAATAAAAGAAGTATATTTCCAGGCTATATAGAGTTATAAATGAGAACACCAAGAAGATTAAGATGATAGTTAACAACTGGAGCTATATAAACCACCAACTTTTGCCTGCGATTGTCACAGTCCAGCACACAATCGTTAGTATGTAGCTTTCAAAATCTCTGCCATTTTAGGCTTGTATTTACCTCTTTGGCAAAGGAATTCTGACACAGTCCTACAATTGATCTCTGTATACACCTATAAAAGTGTATAATCAGAAATATCAAAATTAAACATGTATACTAAATGATTAATTTTAAATATCAAATATATTATCAAAGTGAATTTAGAACAATTCTGACTAAAAAGTAGAATTTTACAGTATATGTTTGTCATTTGAAAATTTTATTTTAAGACTAGACTCATAAAATAGAACCACTAAGCAATAGAATTCTCTTTTGCATTTTTGATAAGTTATGTCCATAACAGATAAAGTTGTAGATGAACAGTGGGACAAGGAATATGATTTACATTTGTTAAAGGGAACATTAAAGCAGAAAATATTTCTTCTCCGAATCTGCATTTTCGTTCTATGTTTATTTGGCTAAAGAAAAGTATACATGTGCACACACACACACACATACACACACACCATTTAAAATTGAAATAAGGATTTTATTATTTCATGTATTAACTCTTTTTATTAACTATAAAAATAAGCACCCTGATTATTACCATATCATCAATCAGCTATGTTTCTTGTGACTTAGAATTTTATCATCAATTCAATTACTGTCACCATTCCAAATTCTCAGTTATTTAATAATTGCTTTTGTTAAAGCATGTTCTAACTTCAAAATTTACGTTCATTACTTTTATTAGTGTTGAAATATTCATATAAATTCTCAAACTGAAAGAATCTAGGAAATAATGATATTTACAACACTCTTTGTCAATTAAACCCTTCAGAATGATTTAAAAACAGGTAGATACCTAATTAATGAATTCAGTTAGAGGTACTTTCCCAAGAGATTTCTACTTTTAAACACCAAGAAAACACACTATGAAATAATTGTTTATTTATATATTGTCTCTAGACAAATAAAAATCTACTTTTAACTTACATTTTTAAAAAATGAATTTACTTAAATTTAATTCTCCAACAGTGAAGCTAATAAAGAATTTAAAAAATAAAACCACTTTACTTGTAAAACCCATTTTCTAAATAGTATTTTGAATTATGCTTTTCTGCTTGTAAGGGGCAGCTCATGAGTGATATTGTAAACTGTTAAGTATTTTATACTTTGTTCAAAATGTAATTGAACTCTTTTATACAAATATATAGTATAATCAGACATACTTTTTTTTTCAAACTCAAACTACTGGATAAAAAATCATAGATTGTCATGAGAAATAACAAAATATGAAGACTAAAGTTAAGAAGCTGTTACAGTAAATTAAGTAAGAGCTGTAAAAAGCAGGGAGTAGATTCATAGCATTGACAATTTGAGGGAACCAATGGATTTGAAAGATATTTAGAGAAGAAAAGAAATAAAAGCATGTTCAGGTTTTAAAAAAAGAAAGGGAAAACATGGAACTTCAGGATATCTATAAACAGTTCTTTACTACTGGCGATTTACTTATTTGGGGTAAAAGATACTGAAGCATCAGGTATGTGACTGGCTTTCTAACTTGAGGAGAGCAGAAAAAGTAGTGGTCAAAATGAATTCTGGAACCAGACTGCCTAAGGGTGATCAAAGCCTCACTACTTACCAGATATATGATTTCTTTCAAGAGTTGTTTTATATCAGTTTCTTCAGCTGGTAACTGAAGATAATAACTGTACCTATCCCAAAGATTAATTGAAAGAATTAAAGATACTAACGTGTTTATAGCAGTCAACATAGTGTCTGGTGGATACATGCTCAATAAATTTTAGCTGTTGTGGTATATCATTCACTGTGATAGGAAGAGCAGATCTGAATAGGATTAGTCTATGTTGAGTTTGCTTTTAAATATGCATTGGGGATGCTTCTGGGATATCATAGTGAGTATCTTTTAAGCAGGGGTCCCCAACCCCTGGTCTCTGGACCAGTACTGGTCTATGACCTGTTAGGAACCGGGCTGCACAGCAAGAGGTGAGCAGCAGGTGAGCGAGTGCAGCTTCACCTGTATTTGCAGCTGCTCACCAGTGCTAACATTACCATCTCAGCTCTGTCTCAGATCATCAAGCATTAGATTCTCATTGGAGCACACTTACCTGGTATCAAAAAGGTTGGCGACCATTGTTCAAAATCAATTACATATGCTACTTTGTATTCCTAAAGTATGATCTCTATTGGGGATTGAAATATGCAATTAACAGTAAAGAGACAGTAACTATAGTCATAAAAGTATAAGAACTTTTTTGTAAAATAGGTGAAAGGCAAGATGGAAAAGAGGAAAGCTTGGGTGAGAACACCAAGAGAAGCAAAAATATAACTGACAGAATGAGGACACTCATCATGCAAGTAGATGAAGCAAGCCAAAGAGTGAATATTAGAAAATGAAAAATCTCTGACACATATACGTGGTGGAAACCACATTTTAAAATGTTGTAAAAACTCGTAAGAAGTGAGGACCGAGAAATAGGTATTAAACTTATTTGAAAATAAAAAATAAAAAATAAAAATTTTGGCAACTTCAGGAAGAGTAATTTCCATCCAGTAGGGGTGAGAGATGGGAGACAAATGGGTATGGGGTGAGAAACGTATGGAAAATGAGGAAGTCAGGATTCTAAGACTAGATAGTTATTTTTAAAAAGTTTTGTTAAACAGACACCAAAAATGAGAATAGTGAGGAAGAACTGATTTTTTTTCTATGTTTAATACATTTCAAAGTTTTAAGAGATTCGTATACCTTTTTTTAAAAATGGGGCTGATATGTAGCCTATAAAGAGGTGGAGGTAAATACACATCAAAAAGGAAGGGTGGAGAAAATTCTTGGAGGACGTGAGAGTGTTCTGCACAACCACAAATATAAAGATCAGCCTCAGACAGAAAGCAGACCCTACATACGTTATTAACTGGAGAGGAGAAAAGGATCAGTGTAATCAGTATGAAATTAGTTCACATACAAGATCTTCTGTCTTCCTTGTGAGGAAGGGAAAATAATGATACTCAGAATGAGATCTAAGGAGCACAGTTGAAGGTTTGATGTTCAAATAGTCACTGTAACAGGAAAAACATAACATATTTGTATCAAGAAAAACAATAACCTGTTCCAGTAATGGAACTTTACTTGGAGCTAGAACATGTTGCTTATAGATGATCTGGGACATTTATTCACAAATGCAAACATCTTCTAAGCAAACCAGTTAAGTCATTCAAGAGCTCTCTGAACAAAAATAATACCAAAAGGAACTACTCCTTCCACTGACAGATGGGTGTACAAGTGCTTACAGATTGGCTCCTTGTACCTAAGATGAGTATCAGGGATTTTAGCATTTCAGATTCCTACTTGCCCCACTAGCTGGCTACCTTTGTGCACTGATCAAACTGCTCAGTTGTCATAGGGGAATCCTCAAAGGACTCCACACTTTATTCTCTCTAACTCGCAAATGTTTCCAGTTTCTTCAACCAGGCTTTAGGCTAGATGGCAATTCTCCTTCTTGTCTGACTCATTTTTTATCCAGCCAGTTTTCTGTCAAAATCAATCTATTTTACTGGTCATCTGGTCACCAACTTCAATCTACTCTATGTGATAAATAACTTGGAATAGAGAGGTAGATTTCATGTTAACATAAGATTTTTCACTACTGACAGGAAACCAGTGTTATAGATTTTCAATATGTCATCTCCCTTGTAATATAGCTAATAAAATAGCACTCAACCTAATATATTTAATCATAGTTTAGTGGCTGACAGTTTTTGGTATCAACTTTAGATTCTTATTTCTCAGGAAAACCCTCTCAATATTTCTTAATATTAGCTTTCATTTTTTTTTTTTGAAAGAAATGATGAACGGTTAGCTCTTATAGCATAAGATTTGGATCAACTGTCATTTCACATCTTTTACTTTAATTGTACATACTCTTCAATGAATATAACATAATGCATGGAAAATAATGAATTGCCCAATTTCCTTTGTCGTTATTAATTAAATGGTAATGCATTCTTTTCTTATGTTCCTCCTTTAGTAATTTTTATATTAAGTGGTCTTATCTTGTTTTGATTTGGATTTTGGCAGTAAGGTATGGAAGGTAAGAAGAAAAAATAAATTATCTTTAAACACAATCTACTAAAAAACTTTCTAAGCATTTACATTTTAAAGAATATTAGAGAATATTTTTTTGGCCAATATTGGAAAATGCCACAAGAACGTTAAGCAAATAAATATATTTATAAGTAAATATAAATTTAAGGGATTAAGAATAAATTAAGGGGCTGAAGAAAGTTTGGGGTGATTTTAGTCAATTAAAGGCGAGACATATTAGAAGCAGGGAGAGACACAGAAGATTTAGAGCAATTAGAGATTTTAAGAGAGTTGAAAAATTTGGCTAATGATGGGATAATCAAGGAATTCACTTGAATACTGGATAATACAGAGCAGAATGGGCCAGGAGAGACCAGGACAAGGCATTTTCCTGAACAGAATTCTCTCATTGCTTAAATATGGTCCACCTAATTTCATAAAGCAAAGGGGACATCCTTTATCTTACTAAAAAATGAATGAAAATAGCTTTAAGATTCCTCCTAACTCATAGGTTCTGTGTTCAGAATATAGGTAAATTGAGTTTAAAAGTTTAACAGATTTAGAAAGGTATGACCAGGCCTACATAAGCAGCAGGGGTGTTAGAGAGGAAATCAAGGGAAATAATCATACATATTGAGCACTATTTTCTTTCCTCAATGTTTTTATGTTTTGTTTTTTGTCATTGTTGTCCTTATAGTGGAAAGAGCATACAAGACCTATGATTTTAATGTGGCTAAATACTGAGGACATAGGAAACTAAAGAAGATATTTTTGGAATGTTCATTAAAAATAAGTCCAGCTTGCAGAATTGTGCAGGTAACCTATATAACTGAACATTTCTTTATATATTTTAAATAGTGCGATTTCTATTGCAGTTTATATAGTATATTTCAAACATGTTTTCTGAATGTTTCACCATTTATCTTTGACATTAAAGTATTTATTTTCAACATTTATAGGCCTGAATGATCAAGATGCATAATGGCCACTTAGAAAAAAGTTGTGAATGTCCTTTAAATAGATGAAGAACAATTTTAACAGACTTTAAATGAGAAACACATTAGTGGGTCTTTGGAAATCTAAAGAATATATTCATGTACTGTATTGAGATCAATATAAAAATAAATTTTATTTGTGTACCTAATGATTAAAAATTCCAAAATAAAATTAAGAAAATAATTCCATTTACAATATCATCAAAATAAAAAAATAATACTGTATACCAATGTGGCAAGAATAAGGTGGTGTCTTTCCTACATCATATACAAAAACTAATTCAAAATAAACTATGTACTATATGTAAGAGTCAGTACTACAAAACTTTTAGAAGAAAATATAGGAGTAAATCTTCGTGATCTTGGGTTAGGTAAAGATTTCTCAAACACAACAGGAAAAGTACACAAATGACACAATTAAGATAGATAAAATGGACTATATTAAAATTTTAAAAATGTGCAGTGAACAATTTTGTCAACAAAGTGAGAACTTTTATTCAGAATGTAAAAAAAACAATAATCCTACAACTCAAAAATAAAAAGACAAAGAACCTAATTTAAAATGGGCAAAAGATTTGAATAGATATTACTCCAAAAATATACGAAAAGAGAATAACCATGTGAATATATGCTCAATATTTGGCATTAGGGAAATCCAAGGGAAAAGAAGAAGTATATATCATTTCCTGCCCAATAGCATGGCTATAATCTAAAAGGCAAGTGATGGTGAGAATGTGTAGAAATTAGAACACTCATACACTGTTGGTGGGGCTATATAATTGCGCAGCCACTTTGAAGAACATTCTGGCAGGTCTTCAAGCTGTTAAACAGAATTACCATATGAACAAAAAAATTCACTCCTTAAAATATAATTAAAACATACATCCACACAAAACTTGGTACACATATGTTCAAACCACCACTGTTCACAATAGCTAAAAAGTAGAAACAACCCAAATGTTCATCAACTGATGAATAGATACATAAAATGTAGTATATCCTTATTATATCTGGAAGTTGCAATTATATAAACTATTGATATACATATTCTTGTACAATTATCTCATATCTAACAAATTGATTAATATTCTTCTTTTTCAAGATAAAAATCTCCCAAGAAGCTGAAATTTTCTCTCTTGTATATTTCCAATTTTTCAAATTATAAACTCCACAAACTCAGGCATTGTGGCTTCTAGAACATTGCTTTCATATGTGTATGTGTTCAGTAAATTATTGCTAATTGCTTCTCTTATATTCAGACATTTTTAAGTGAAACTGAGTTAAAGATTTAAATCATTTTCAATAAAGATAAAATTGCTTGAAGTTACACGGCAAATTAGTGCAAGAGAACACAAAATACTGGGGCAAATGAAAATGACAAAGCATTGTTCTTAGTTGAAAGTTAGCAAAAATATAAATTTTAGTTAACAAATCTTATATCCTTCTCTGTGCTTATTAAATACTGAAGAAAGATGCAAAGTAATATGATAGCTAATTTTAAGTAATTTATGTAGAAATAAATTCTTTTCTCTAAATCATTTCGCTCATTTGACAAACAATTATTCTATATTTTACAAAAAATAAGTATTTCCATGTTTCTCCCTCAAATAGCAATAAGCTGACATGACACTAAGATCCTATTATCTCATATGCAACCAAGAGAAAAAATATAAATGCCTTTAATAGTCTATAACTTAAATAACAGATTGATGTTTTGATATTTAAATAAAAAATATATAAATCTTACTCTATAAATATAGCTTTTCATTCAACTTTAATTACAAAAGGCGTAAATAATGTTATATGATAAATGGATATGTCTGTTGCTTATATTTATCATACTAATTAAAAATAGAATGATAATCATTTAGAAAATAGTTGTAAACATGATACATTTTTTTGTATTCATCAGCATCTAGGCAAGTTAACTAATGAAATGTATTTCATTAATATATTTACATTATTTAAAATTCTTACAGTTTGAATTTTATTTAACTAGTAAGATTAAACAAATATATTTACTGAGCAACTGCTAAACACAGGATGCAATAATAGGGAGAGGAAAGGCTTAAAACATTAGAGGATTTATAATCCAAACGTGAGATGACAGAAGTGCACAATTATCTAGAAGCAAAAGAAAGTAGCCTGCCAAAAAAGCAATCCAAGTATTAGCCTGGTATAAAGATGGAAAATCTATTCTGTTTAAGAAAAATTAAACAAAATAAAGCATATGAGGTAGTATTTAAAGAGACTCTGTCCACTTATTTCTTTTCTTAAAATTCAGAGGCAGAAAATTATATAAATCTCATTTTATAGATTATATTATGGCATATTCATCATTATTTGATTCATAATGTTTTATATAATGCCATGTATAAAGTCAAAGAAAGTCCTAAGATGTGTCTTTCTGATCTCTTAGTACGGAAAGTCTTCCCCTGGAAATTAAGAGATACTGAGTTAGAGAAAAGAAAACATGCTAAATGAAAATGTTTATTAACAGCTCCCATTCCACAGCCTCCTCATATTGAGCTCTCACCTATTTCCCCAAAGAGTTTGATCTCTGAATGGGGTTTTAGGCCTCGATTGCTTTGCCCTCTTTGGGCCTCTTTTCATATTTGTATATGAAACTCACTTTTTCTCTTTTCAGTGTTTTTAGCATTTTACTTCAAAAGCACTCGGTATCAGTATTGTGCACTTAATAAATGGCAGATGATTTGTTCATAACATATACCTGATTTGAAGATTAAATAATTTTAATGTTCTATGGAATTCGAACTTCGTAAAGAATATTTTGCTTACAGAAAGACTTCTAAAGAAATATGATTTAAACAATTAAATTAAAATGTATGAGGTTTTGTTTTCCTATTACAGTCTTTATTTCTGACCTCGTCTGTACTTTATATATTTTGAAAAAAAAAAAATCCATGGTGGAATTTATGTTGAATCAACAACACTACAATCCCATTGTGAGGGGAAGATGCTATGGTTAGGATAGAAATCTGTGTTAAAAACAGAATACAATTAAAGTCTTCACATGGTTGAAGATATATATCGATACCTTATATAACTGCCTTCTATAAGTATCTTATATACAAAAGTATCACTTATATATCTCTACCTAATATACAATTATAAAACAAATATTAATTTTCCTTTATCCTCAAGCTATTCTTCTAATAACTAATTCATTTTATGACTTTTTTAGACAATTTCATGTATAACTCAACCTACTGAATTGTCAGATTCTGCAGTGAGAACAAAGAATACTTACTATCTTCCTGATGAATACAGGGACCAGGGCAAGTGATCTTTATTAATAAAAGGACAAAGAGAGTACTAAGAGAGTTGCTAAGAGAGTATCTTTTGTTACCATACAAGGAAATCCCATTGTCTACAGTCATATCTAATATTAGAATCAGATATTTGTCTGAAAACTATCAAGTAAATCTTATAAACGTATATAAATATAAATTTGAATCGAAATTTTAAATGTGTGCATTATGAACTTGAATTTTATGGACATGGATATGCATTTTAATTAGTACCAGCTTAATTGACATATGAATCTTGTAAGAGGATTGTGTTTTTTTAATCTCAAAAAATTAGTTGTATTTTTCAGGGGTGTAAACAAATGAAAGCAATGACACATAAGTGGCGTTTTGATCATCCATATTAATTAGAATAATTAACTTTAAAAACAAACATTTATTTTGTCCTTTAATATACTAAGCATCATTTTGGGTACTAGAAATACAAAAGAAAAAGAAAAAGTAAGTACTTCTTAATGAACAGTTTTCCACATGTGAGACATAAGAAAAGTGTTTTGTTTTCCATGAACAAAGTACTTTAATGAAGATAAGAGCTAGACAGAAATTTAAACTTCCTACCTTCTCATGGCTGAAAAATATTCCATTGTGTGTGCATGCACATGTGCATATGTCTATGTATGTGCAACTCACATATCTTCTTTATCCATTTATCCATTATCACTTAGGATGTTTCCATATTTTGGTTTTGTGAATGATGCTGCAATGAATAGAGGAATTAAAATATTTTTTAAAGATCCTGTTTTCCTTTGGATTTATACAGAAATGAGATTGCTAAATCATACAGTAAATCTATTTTTAATTATCTGAAGATCCTCCATAATGTTCCCCATGGTGGCTGCACCAGCTTATGTTCTCAACAATAGTGCACAAGGGTCCCTCTTCTCCACAGTCTCGCCAACACCCCTTATCTCTTGTGGTTTTGCTTTGCTTTTCCCTGATGACTAGTGATGCTGAGCACCTTTTTATGAGCCTGTTAGCCATTTCTATGTCTTCTTTGGAAAAAAAAATTTTTATTCAGTTCCTCTGCTTATTTTTAATCAGAATTTTTGTTTTGTTTTGTTATTGAGTTGGATGAGTTCCCTACAAGTTTTAGATATTAACCCCTTTTCATATATATAGTTTGCAACTATTTTTATGCCATTCAGTAGGTTGCTCTTTCATTTTGCTGAGGGCTTCTTTTGCTATACAGCAGATTTTAGTTTGATGCAGTCCCACTTCTTTATTATTGATTTTGTTGTCTTTGCTTTCGATGTGAAATCCAAAAAAATAGTTTCCAAAAACAATTTCAAATAGCTTGCTTACTATGTTTTCTTCTAGGAATTTTATGGTTTCAGGTTTTGCATTTAAGTCTTTAATACATTTTGCATTGACTTTTCTGTATAATGTAAGATAGGGGTCCAGTTTTATTATTTTACATGTGGCTGTTCAGTTTTTCCAACACCATTTACTGAAAAGCTTTTCCTTTCTCCATTGTGTATTCTTAGCTCCTTTGTTGTAAAATAATCAGTCACATATTTATGCATTTATTTCTCGACACTCTGTTCCATTGATTCTATCTACTTATTTTTTTGTACCATACTGTTTTGATTACTATAGCTTTGCAATATAGGTTGAAATCCAAAGTGTGATGCCTCCGGCTTTGCTCTTCTTTCTCAGGATTGAGTTAGCTTTATATAGGGACTTTTGTGGTCTCATACAAATTTTAGAATTATTTGTTTCACTTCTGTGAAAAATTTCATTGAAATTTTAATAGGCATTGCATTGAATTTGTAGATTGCTTTGGATAATATGGGCATTTTAACAATATTAATTCTTTAAATCTTGAGCACATTTATTGTGCTTTCAATTTCTTTCATCAGTGTTATGGTTTTTTTATGTACAGATATTTTACCTCCTTGGTTAAATTTATTTCTAAGTATTTCCTTCTTTTTGATGCTATTGAAAATGAGCTTTTTTAAATTTCTCTTTCTGACAGATTCTTGTCAGTTATAGAGGTGCAACATATTTTTTATATTGATTTTGTATCCTACAATTTTACTGAATTCATTTATTAGTTCTTACAGTTTTTTTGGTGGTGTCTTTAGGGTTTTCTATATATAACATTATGGCATCTGCCAACAGAGACAATTTTATGTCCTCCTCTACAATTTGGATGCCTTTTGTTTTTTTTCTTGGCTAATTGCTTTGACTAAGACTTACAGTATTCTGTTGAATAAAAGTGGTAAGAGTGGTCATCTTTGTCTTGTTCCTGATCTTAGAGGAAAAGCTTTCAGCTTTCTACCATTGTGTAAGATATTAACTGTGGGCTTGACATATATGGCCTTTATTATGTTGAGGTACCTTTCTTCTATACCCAATTTGCTGAGAGTTTTTATTATGAAGATTTGCAGATAAACCAAATATTGGATAATAAACATTTTAATCAGAGGTGGAAAGGAATAAAATTTAATCAGAGTCAGTCACATATTTTTTATTTAAGAGACTGGCTAGTGACAGTATTTACTAACATGGGAGTAACTTTAAGACTGGTAGGTTAGAAAATAATCAGGTTCAATTTTGTTAATTTTAAGATGTCTTTTATATATCAAATTAGAAGTGACAAATATACAATTAGATAAATTCATCTGGAGTTCTTGATAAAGATGAGGATAGGAGAATATAGTTGGAAATAATCTCTTCTCTAATGTTGGTATGAAATTTTCCATAGTGGTATTTGACATTACAAATACATTTTAAATGCAATCTAAAATTTTAGACTAAGTGCCCTTTGAAGAACTTAGTTGGAAAAATCAGTGTTTTTAAACTGCATTTTATCATTTTAATGGCTTTCAGTGTGATACAACAACATAGAAAAAACATCTTAAATTTACCCCAAAATATACTTGTTACATATTAAAATAGATAATTACTAAAATTGCTCATAAAGGAATGTGAGGAAACAAAAAGAGGATGATACAATGGTTAGGTAAACTTCAATATTTTCATATCAATCTTGTATACACAAACATATATGCTTTCTTAGATTCTGATTCTACTTAAATTAGTAGAATTTTGACTCTGCAACTGACATTTTATTACCATAAATTCTACTAGAAATAATAATTCTTGTTATATAGTCAAGTTCATTTAAGTAGGACTGAAACTCTAATAACTAAATTGTATAAAGGTCTTTTATTACTTCTGAATATTAGATCTCATTTCTAGTCTGCATTTGAAATGTGGTTTCCAAAGCATGATGGAATGTGCACAGTATGAAAATAATGTGGTTATGATGATTGCCTTGCCTACTAAATACGGTCCATTTATAGCCTGTGTTACAATTCAGTGCATTTCCCATGGAATTCACTCAGCATTAAGCTCTCAGTTTTTTATCAGGTATCGCCATAAAAATCATCCACATGAAAATTATTTTTCATGATTTGTAAGACTATTATTTTCTTCAACAACAGAAAATGTGTAAAAATATATTTTTCCTTTTTTCTTCTGATCTCTGAAATACTCTGAGGAAGTAAACAAATAAATATAGTAACTGAATAATTTTAAATTTGCTGAGCAGCTTTAATGTTTGCATTCTGTATTTCACTATAGTATTTTTATTTATTTATTTACTTTTAATGGCAGGCTTATCACAGAGGCCAGATATGTAGGAATATATACATGGATACTTTTTTTGATACTATACTTCTTGAAAGGTTCTAAAAGAATTTCTACATCTGGGGAAATTCTCTATAAAGCTGTTATGCAATTCAGGGTGAGAAAAGATACTGTCAATGTCACTTTTTTGACAACAAATTATTCTTCTAGTCCAACTAGTCTGATAAAAATCTTGATATTTATATAATCCAAAGTCGTAAGAAAATGAGTTGCCAATAGAAGTCGATTAAATAGCTTAAGTGTAGAATCTTTATTTTTAGCAGGGAAAATACTGATATAAAATTAAGAATAGAGGGGAACTGAAAGTATAACCATTTGAGGTCAGAAGGTGTCTAGAGATGAGCCCACCTGAGTGGTTCACCCTTGGGTACCACAACACTAATATCTGCAGACACTGTTAGCTTACAATGCTCACAAAATCCTCTTTTTAAAATAATTTCTGTAGCCTTTGGAGCATTTAGAGTATAACAAATTATACTTTTTATATCCATTGTTTCTTAAAGATTCATGTAAAAGCAGAGCCTGATACTAAATGAGGAAAAAAGATAAAAGCTACTACAAGCATTATTGTTGATATCAACACTGAGTCCAATTGGTGTTTACTCCTGTTCCAGAGCTCCTGAGGAGAATAAAATGCTTCTCAAAATCATAAACCTAAGGACTGACCTTGAAAAGAATTTGTCTACCAGATCATCTTCCCTCTGAGGGCTGACATGTGCCTCTAGAGGTGTTAACTCAAGTATACACGTACAGAACAAAAGTGCAGGGAAGAGGTGAGTCACAGCCTCTATAAAAGACTTGGTAATGGAAGGTCAGTGAAATAACCTAGCTGTACCTAGTACAAAAGCCGTCTTTGATATTTATCATCTTCTTCTACCACTCGTTCTAAATTGTCCACACTACCAGCCACAAATGTCTAATGAGAGGGCTTCTGCAAGTTTCCGTACCACATGAGAAACCTCAGTAGAGAAGGTGAAGTTACAGGTGGCATATGCTTGCAGTGAGATACTAAAAAACATCCCCTGCAGTCATAGTTGAAATTAGAGGTGAGGTCAAAATTGAATGTGTGATGACACTAGATGCATTAATTAGGAATGGGCTTAAGTGGTTACAAACATCAAGGATTTCAGGTTGCGTGGTTAATAAAGTAGTGTTTCTTAGCATTTTATCCTTATTGTCCTCTAGTTCTTGGGACTTAGTAGATAGTCAGTTGAGAATTCTTGAAAGAACACTCAAATAAATAGCTGGTCTCTCCAATATCCAAACTATTCCTCTCTCACATCTTATGTCCTTCTATTCCTGGTCCTATTTAAAAAATGCCTGCCTCTTCCTTTTATCACTTTGTAGTACATTCTCTGCCATGCTTTTTAGATTTGCCATTTCTTTGCTCTCAGAAAAAGAATAGAAAACAAAATCATATACAGAGAATTGGATCATGTTACCCCTTGTAAAATAGTCTTTAAACTCATTATTTACAGTATGAAATATCAACTACTTTGCATCAAAAATGAGGTCATTCACAATCTGGGAATTATCTATAATGTCCCTCTAAATCATATTCCAATATCCTGTGTTCTAATACCACAGAACTAGCAAATCCTTTTCAAAAGCATACATTTTCCATGCTGTTCACTGTCTAGGATATATTTATCTGCCTTGCTAGTGTAAAAAAACACTACTAAAGACTCTAGGATAAAAATTAATTTCTTTTTGAAGTATTTTCTGATTTCTGTAGTAAGTCATTTATGCCACAGGTGATTCTCATTTCATATATGTCTCCTCTTTTCTGTGGCACTCACATGCCATTTTTCCACAAGTCTGAGAACTTCTTGGGGCCAGAACACATTTATCCTGGTAGCATTAATAACTTGCTAACTCAGAGGAAAAAATGCATTTCTTGATTAAAATAAAAGAAATAGTGGGAAGCACTGAGTGAGCTAGGGAGGCAGAGAGGAAGGGAGGCGGAGAAGGAGGATGGAAGAATAGAGAAAATGAAAAATGCCATAAGCTTCCCCAGAAACACCAATGGTCAAGATGTAATGTATCTACCCATCTATCCATTTATCCATTCACTTATCTATATGGCTACCTCACTCATATATATTTATAAATCTTTCATTCTTTTCTCTTGGAAGGTCACACAAAACATTCTTCTGGCCTCAGAGGTAAAATAATGTCGCCCTCTGTACTTTCCAAGTTTTCCACACAATAGAAACATAGACAGATGGTCAGCACCAGAAACTCTTGCCTCCATCCCACAACAAAGATTAATGAAACTACAGAGACCTGGAAACTAAGGTGCTCTGTGCACAATGAAGGAAGGTCTGGCCATCATTTTTTTAGTCTTTTGAGCATTTCTCTGAGCACTGCACAACTGTAGCCATCTGGTGTAAGAATGACAAGAACACTGTGGATGGCTTGGCCTTTTGTCACAGCTCTAATCATCATCATCATCATCATCATCATCATCATCATCATCACCATCACCACCACCACCACCACCACCACACACAGAACTCCTGACCCTGCCACCTCTCATTCATTCTGTCAAGAAAAGATGCTTACAAAAAAGTTGTGCTGTACCATGCGGTGGTCCTGTGACATTCCTGCATTCCAGTATCCTCTTTCTTAATCCCCTCTCTACTCTGATCTCTCATTGGTCTAACTGGTGTTGAAGTACTTCTCTTACTGTATAGCAAGATTTCACTTCTATTTATTATACTCAGTTCAGCTGGATCTATTAGGACTGATTTCAGACTGATAACTGATTCCATATATTTTTGGGGCTGAATTTTCCTGTTGTATTCTCTACCTACCTATCTTGCCTTGTCTACTCAGACAGTACCAGGTTTCTTCTTTGAATTAACCTAAGATTTCAGATGCTGACTTCTCAGTCTCACCACAACCACTACCACCATCCTAACTGGCCAGCTTTAAAACTCTGAAAATTTGATCTTCCTCCTATAAACCTTACATAAAAATGATGACAGAGTCTTGTTAATTTTGTCTTCTAAGTATGCAGTAACCCTGTGATTCACTGTAACTGCTTTTATTAAAATTCTTTTTTTAAAAAAAGTTATCTTATGTGGAGTGTGGCACATTGTAAGCAATCAATAACTATTGGAAAAAAAGAATTAATTTATCCTTATGACTCCATGCTCACCTCCCTCAGATTCTTATACCATCTTTCTTTCTTTCTTTCTTTCTTTCTTTCTTTCTTTCTTTCTTTCTTTCTTTCTTTCTTTCTTTCTTTCTTTCTTTCTTTCTTTCTCTCTCTCTCTCTCTCTCTCTCTCTCTCTCTCTCTCTCTCTCTTTTCTTTCTTTCTTTCTTTCTTTCTTTCTTTCTTTCTTTCTTTCTTTCTTTCTTTCTTTCTTCCTTTCTTTTCTTCTTTCTTTTTTGCCACAGAATTAGTTTCTAAAAGAAAAGGAAAAATAATAAAATGTGCGTGATCTCATTTTCAGTAAGTTAAAATCCAAATCCCTTTGCATGGCAGATAGAGTTGCCTTTCATCGAGCACTGCCTATATTACTTGTTTTATCTTTAGAAGCCCCTATGTAGTTGCAACTGTTCTTTCTTCTTCCTTGGATATTAGTCACCCAGTGAAACTTTATTTTATTCTTTAACACTAGGTATTTCCTCACATGGGACTTCCAAAAATATTTCCTTTAGAAGCACTTAGTGTGATGCATCGTCCCAATTCTCACCCATAAATAGATGTGAGCTCACTGAAGTGAGGATTGCCTGTTTTGTTTAATAACCAGCATAGTACCTGACAGATAGTAAGTATTTGAGATTTTTTAAATGAACTGTACCCATATTTTTTGTCTTTATGTTATTCTCTTCATTTGCCTTCTCAGACAACCCTGTCATAACCTCACTGATATGCCATATTCTCCACCATGTTCCACAGCCTTTGTTTGTTTCTAGCTAGGCATATCACACTTTACAGTTACAACAATCCATCCTCCAAACGCTACAAGGGTTTGAGATTTCCCAAGTTTATACAAACTTTCTCCTTCCTACTTTTTAAATTAATGTTATTGGGGTGACATTAGTTAATAAAGTCAAATAGATTTTAAGTGTATACTTCAATAATATGTATATTACATTATGTATTCACCACCCAAAGTTAAATTTCCTCTGTCACCAAATATTTAACCTTCTTTACCCTCATCTACACCCCCCTTCCCTCTGGTAACCACTAATCCACTGTCCGTGTCCATGAGTCTCTGTTTGTTTATCATATTTGTTTGTTGCTTTCAGTTTGATATCCTACATATGAGTGAAATCATAAGGTTCTCAACTTTTTCTGCCTGACTTATTTCATTTAGTATAATAATCTCAAGATCCAACCACTTGTCGCAAGTGGCAGTATCTAGGTTTTTACCCAAAAAGCTTGAAATCATTTATCCACAAAGATATATGCACCCTGATGTTCATTCACTGCAGCATTATGCACAGTGGCCAAGAGGAAACAACCAAAGTGTCCTTTGATAGATGACTGGATAAAAAAAGATATGGTGCGTATACACAATGGAATTCTACTCAGCCATAAGAAAAGGTAAAATTCTCCTTCATTCTTGCTCTCTAGCTCTTTGTCATTGGTATGAGTTTAGATATTGGAAAGGATATTGGTTTCCTTTCAGAGCATGGCATTGAATCTCCTTTAAGTACAATATTGTATTATATGTATCTAATTAAAAACTTAAGAGAAAAGAACTTACCTCTAGTTATTTATTCATAAATGAGGCAAATCTATAAACGGAATCATATTTTTTTATAAACAGAGTCATATATTTTTTAAACAATGTGAAGCAGTACTTTAAAATCTCTTTTCACTCCTTTAGAGAATATAATCTCCAAAATTTGTTGGCCTATACCACAGAGGGATAATCTACTTCTTCAAAGAATAGAATGAACTAGTTGCTAGCTTTTTTCATAGAAGATGTTTCCACAGAGAAAGGAACGCATACTTTGTATGGAACGTCCAACATGTGTCAAATACCACACTTAGACATCACAAGCATAGATAAGTCAGTTAAGGGTAAAAGCCATTTGTTGAATTACCTAGTAAGTGTTAGGTCTTCTGTTAGGTGAAAGAAAAAACAAAACAAAACAAAACAAAATAAATGAGAATCCACACCAGCCTTTAAGGAGAACACAATCTTTACAATACTCCTTTAGGACAGGTAATATTATATCCTCACAAAAATAAATGACATTCTTGGGACCACATTTAATAAATGGAAAGGCCATGACAGGAACACTGGTCTGTCTGTGTCAACAGACTTGTGTTTTGCAACTCATTTTCATGCACCTTAGAGAAACATGCAAACAGATGAATCCGCTCTGGCTTATCCAATAGAAATCTTCCGAGGGAAAAAGTAAGTCAAATTCTAACTTAATACATAAGTAACAGAAAGTAATAAAATTTTTGTCTATTAAATGCAAAGTGTGGGATTTTGAAAAAATAGCTAAGAGATTAATTAGCAATGAAGTTGCAGAAGAAAATAACTGAAATTTATCTTCATTTAGAAAGAATAGCCATTTTCTTAGTTTTCTGAGACTCATGTTGGGTATAGTCAGTTTTATTTTCAAAGAAGGAAATTACCAGACATGGAAAGGTAGACTCTTTTAATACTTCTAAAGAAATAAGGGGGAAAAGCTGGTTACCTCAAGGGAGGTTGATAAAGGAAAAAAATATATGCAAACTATTCAACCTTTCTGAGATTCACAAAACTAAGAACTTCTACAGGAAAACTGAAAAGCTGATCCTCATGAGAATCCCCTTACTTATCAACAAAATATGAAGTTTTTTCCAGAACAATAAAGATCAAAAAAGGGGAAAATACAGCATAAATCTTCTTTTGGAAAAGTTCTCTTTTCTCCTGCAATCTTTTATCTTTTTTTCCCATAATATGCAGGCATTATCTGATCCCCTTAGTTTTTCCAGCTCTTCCCTCCTCAATCATTTCAGTGAGAGCCTTCTCCCCAGGAGTCAGAACAATCCCTTTGAACTATTTTTTTCTTTCATATTCACCCTATGCACTGCATTCAGATATGTCATCCTAAATCTCTTTACACACATCAAATGATACTCCTGGCTCTTATAACTATATTCACTTTAACCAGGAATTTTTCTCTTGCTAAATATAGACAAGCAATTCATTTAAACCCAACAGTATGCTAAGGTTATTAATTTACAAATACAAGTGGAATGGCAAAAAAAAGAGAGAAAGGTAGATTTTCTTTACTTTTATTAAACAGTAGTTCAAGCAAAGAAAAGTATAATTAAAAGGATGCATATGTACTTTTTGTCTTAACCTACTTTACAAAGGACTTATTCAATTAGCCAGATTCTCTTTTGTATTTTACTATTTCCAACAACATTATTTCCTTTCCCTCTGTCCCCAAATACACTCAGCTAGTTGAATCCTAAAAATAAATTATAAATGACTTGCAATCATTTCAAGCTATTTTCCTCCATTTCTGATCTTCTGATATTTTTATAATGTTAGTTATCACTTATGCCCATAA
Source organism: Eidolon dupreanum (assembly GCA_028627145.1). Taxonomy (NCBI): domain Eukaryota; kingdom Metazoa; phylum Chordata; class Mammalia; order Chiroptera; family Pteropodidae; genus Eidolon; species Eidolon dupreanum. Next base: position 23,804,042 of record CM053512.1, read on the forward strand.
ATCTTTTATTTTTACATTTGTTTACATTATTCAAAGAACTCAAACAGTTCTATATGATCTAAAATTTGAAAAAAAATTATCAATACCTTACCCCCACCATTTCCATTTGCAAAGTCCACCATCCATAGAAAATCACTTGTCATTTCTCCTGTTATTTAATTCTTACCACTACAGAATAAATATTTTCTGGTTTTCTAATATTAGGTAGTATGTAATAACTTCAAAATACAAAGAGAAAAATTTGGCTCTTTTATATCATTGTCCTCTTTTATATAATCCCTCCCTTCTAAAATTCATTGTTAAATCAATATTCAATATTTGCATCATTTTACTAGTAAATGTTGTTAAATGCTAACCTCCATCTTCACATTATTTTTGTTCTGAAGTTAATAATTTCTTCATCTTTTAACTTAGTTTCTTTTAACTTAATTACCCATCATGATTAATATGAGAATATGAAAATCTTGCTGCTGGACTCTCCTAATATGCTTAAGAGGTATAGGAGGTATTTGATCTATCCCTTCCTCCCTCCTTAGACCAGTCTCTTGAGGAGCCCTTAACCCTCTTACTTTAATTGCATGTGCTGACCTTCTATTTGCACATTCTCCTCACTCTTAAGAGTAGAAATCTCTTTATTTCTCTTTCATCGATCGCATCTCCTTTGTCCTAGAGCCTATCTTTTGTCTTTTCTCCCTTTTCCCATCTCCTTCTCTCCCTTATTTTCTTCCCTGCGTGCTTGCTTGCTTGCTTGCTTGCTTGCTTCCTTCCTTCCATCCATCCATCCATCCATCCATCCATCCATCCATCCATCCATCCATCCATCTATCCATCCATCCATCCTTCTATCCTTCCAGTTTAATCTGTCATTTTTTGGATTACATCCTATGGTAGCTTCCTGATATATGAAGGGTAAGTTTTGAGACATTTCACCTTTGAAAAATATCTTCCCACCTAATACACAATTGAAACTTTATATAATATAAAGTATATAATAGTAGGTTGAAAATAATTTTCCTTTAGAATTTTGATGGAATTCCTCTATTTTCTTCTGTATGCTAGTATTTCTGTTGAGGAACCTAATGCCATTTTGATTCCTAATCACCTTTTTTAGGAACCTGAACTGTCAAAACAAACTTTGCCCTTCTCTCACCTATTTCAGACTCTTTAGTCAGTGATTTTGCTAAAGTACAATGTTAATCATGTCACTTTCAGTTGTCAGAGTCAACCCTTCTGGGGAAAGTACACACTCCTTGTTTTTTTTGACACTATTATTTATACTTTGCCTCACCAGCCTCATCTCCTTCCTCTCAAGTCTTACACATTATGCCCTGAAAAAATATGTATCTTATTTTAACTAGCTGAATATATGATGTTCCCTTTCACATTTTCACATTTTGGCTTCTGTACATATAATCCTTCACCCTGGCATGCTCTTTGCTCTGGTGTTAGCTTTAATTTCTATTCGTCCTTCATGTTCTAATCAACATTTGGTAACTCAAACATTGTGTTAGCTCAACACATACATCTCTAAAGCAAAAACTAATAGATTGTGTCATATTTTTCTGTTTACGTCTCTTCTTCTTTCAGTAAATTGACACCTTCTTTAGAAAAAGACTGTGCTATGACTCATTTAGCATTTTTTCCCAAGTCCTAGAGAAATGCTTAGATATAGTAAATATTATCTTTTAATTAAATAAATTAGTACAAATCATATCTTTTTCTCAAGCTCTATCTGATATACTATTATATCCTTGAATTATGATCTTTTATCATTTTTCTATTAAATTCTCACAACTCTTTGAACTACATGTACATATATCACATTTGCCTTGTAATAAACCTACTTTTGAATGCACATAATTAACTGATTAGCAAACATAAATTTTGTTTTTTTTTAGCATATCTTGCACCTAGCAGTCACACAATGGTTTGATCTTAAAGAAGTAACAGTAAGAAATAAATAAGATATTCTCTATTTTTGAGCCACTAAATTTTGCCATTCATTTTGGGAATTTGGTATCAATGTAAAAAGTTGATGAGTAACTAACAGTGTCATTGTACCATTGTCTGCACATATATAGAACATTAACAAGTCGTTTGTGAAACTCGAAGAATGCCAGTATCAGCAAGTATATCTGTCAAATATATTTCATTTAAATTTTTTTGATCTAAATAATTTCTTATCAAACAACAGAGATAATCATAAGAAGCTTATTACCTATCCTGCAAAAATATATATTACAAATTAAAAAAAAAAAAAAACAAGAACAGGAAATCAAGTATTTTTGTTGAGTAAGGCCTCTAGAAAAGAACATTTCATCTGTGATTCAATTGTCAGGAAATTATGAGATATAAGACATCTAAAGTCCTCTGGCAAAGTATTTCTTATTACTGAGGACAAGGAAAAAAGAACAAATTCTCCAGCTTTTAAAAAACACTAGTTATTTCTTAACTGCTAATTAAGAAAAGAATTAAAAATACATAAATTAAAATTCGATTCAGATTTTGTTCTAACCCTGAAATTCTCCAGTTGAAACAATTTTACATTTTCTTTAACCTTACAATATTTATTTTTAAAAACTCTATCACCATGTACATAATATCTATCTGTGAATTCTCTGAGGCCTTTCAAGCCTAAAATAATCAGTGGAAACTTATAAAACTTCAGTATAACTTCATTATTCTGTAAAATAGTCTAGAATGCGAGTTGAAAAAAATAAGCTTCTTGGAAAAATTTACTGATAGAGAGTTGAAAACATGAGAAAACCCTTAAGAAATTCCATAATATATTAACAAAAGCAATGTAGTGTAGAAGTTATAGGAGTAGACATTGGATCCTCACGGAAAGGGTCCCAGGTTCACAGACATGAAGGCTAGTCATTATCCTTCCTGTATCACATTCTCTGTATCCTATAAAATAAGGATGTAATCCTACCTCATAGGACTTTCAACACAGATAGATGGGTAGGAAGTAGAGTCCACATGGCAGCAATGACCCCTTTAGTCCATGCCCATGGCTGTGGATAGAGGCCATCAGGTGGACTGTTGACTTCAACAAGGTGGTTTAGGCTCAATGTTTAGGCACAGAAAATCATATCAGAGGTGATCACAATCAAGATGTACCTCATTGTAGTCTTATGTTTGCTTTTCTTGCCTTAAAAACAAAGTAATAAAATTTTATAAAACCTATGTAGAAGTCTCTGAGAAATGTATAATGAACATATAAATGTACCATTTTAGGTTAAGAACCACTAAGACAAGGTTTTCTCCTCAACTCAAAACCATCATGACAAGAGCAAAGGCATTTATATTTTCTTAATACTAGTGAGTCTGTCACAAAGAAATATGCTGCTTGCATGCTCTGTTATTAGCTTAAAAAAACGAATACTTTCTCTCTAAAAACACATTATAGTGCTCAGGTTCCCAAATGAGTATATAAAAACATATTTAATCCATTAAAAAACTGAAATATCATATATCCACAGTAGTATTATTTGGTTTCATTTTTATAGCTTATTTTTCAAATATCATATTTCATATATAGTAATAACTGACAAAAACATTATTTAACATTTTATATGAAAATTTATATGACAAAATTCTAACAAAGTAAAAATTAATTATTACTTTCATTTAATGGATAAAATTTATATACTATCATTTCGTTTGCTTATTTATGTTTTTCTTATTAAAGTGATTTTAAGAGGCATACAAAGATACATAAAGTACAGTGACAGACACTAATTAGGAGTTAGAACTTTTTACTAAAAACATTTTTTGGCTTTGCATATATATTTTCCTTTATCCTGGTATAATCTTTCCTACTCTTACCTTTAACTTCAGGTTCTAGTTGAGGTTAGGGATCTCAGCTTGTTACTACACCCGTCAGCACTACATACATCTCTGTGGATGCAGACACTCATACACTTTCTTGAAGGAGGCTCTACCACCTTCTCAGAAAAAATGTAAAGGAAATATTGGAAGACAAAACCCACAGCACAATGAAAAACTAAAACTCTAATAAAAGATCCTCTCAGAATATGGAAAGAGTTTCCAGTAATTATAATTATAAACATCGTGAGACTGAGTTGGACATTGAGAAATGTACTGATATGTTCCCCGTTGCCTATACAGTTGTTGGGTCAGAAAATAAAAGGCCACTGCTTGGTCTGCATCATATAGAAAAGTGACAGCTACTTCTCTTTCAGGATAATGCCACTGTTGAAGGTACATAAACACATTGTTGCTTCAACCCTCATTTGCATCATATAATGCAAAGAACAGCTCCCACAATATTTATCCTGTCCAAAACGTCAGTATAATAGTCACCCCTTATCTATAATTTTTTTTTCTGTAGTTTCAGTTACCATGGTCAACTGCATTCTGAAAATATTAAATAGAAAATTTCAGAAAGACACAATTCGTAAGTTTTAAATTGGTTGCTTTTCTGAGTAGGGTTTTGAAATCTCAAGCCATCTTACTCTATTCTGCCTGGGATGTGAATCATCCCTTTGTCCAGTGTATCCCAACTGTATACGCTCTTTACCTATTAGTCCTTTAGTAGCCATCTCAGTTATCACATCAACTGCTACAATCCCGCAATGTTGTGTTCAAGTAACCCTTACTTTACTTAATAACGGCCCCAAAGCACAAGGATAGTGATGCTGGCACTTTGGATATGCCAAAGAGAAGTGATTAAGAGTTTCCTTTAAGTGAAAAGGTAAGTACAGTAAAATAAGATATTTTGAGAGACCACATTCATGTAACTTTTATTACAGTACATTGTTATGATTATCATATTTTATTATTATTAATCTCTTACTGTGCTTAATTTATAAATTAAACTTTATAATATATCTAGAAAAAAACATATATTAAGAGTTTGATACTATTTGGGGTTGCACGTATCCATTGAGGGTCTTGGAATGTATCTGCTGTGAATAAGGGAGGACTACTGTAGTACTGAAGTTGAGCAATCATAACAGATTCTTATGTAATGTAATATAATTATTATCATATTATTGAGGATAATATAATTATTCTAAATTTACAAATAATTAAACTGAGGCTTTGAGAAGTTAATTTAGGATCTATAGATACATAATTACTAAGTACAGACTCTTGTACTTTTCACTACATGGATTACTTCTAAACCTACTATTAAGTAAGGTTGTTTATACCAGCTGCTAAGTGAGAAAATTTTTGAAATGCCAGAAATTTTAAAGTGCACAGGATATGAGACAACTTGTGCTGCAACATTTGAAAACTGCATGTAGTCTCACCCATAAAAAATGCTTTCTTGCCAGTGATATAGATGAATTTTCATTTTCAGAACTACTTTTCTGAACAAAATTATCTGGTAGTCAGTTAGAAATGTCTTTATAAGTAAATAAACGCATTTAATAGCATAACTTTATCTTTGGGAACTAAATTTCATAACATACCCAAGTGTCCTATAAGTAAATGATAGCCATTTTGTAATAATCATTCTAAAATAGTAATAGATCTACGCATATATTCTAGATGTCTCCTCTCTCTCTCTGTTATGGGCTGAATTATGTCTCCTCAAATTTTCATTTGTGTAAGTCCTAACCCCCAGTACCTCAGAATGTGACTGCATTGGAAGATAGGGTCTTTAAAGGGGTAATTAGGTTGTAATGAAGTCGTTAGGGTGGGCCTTAATCCAATATGACTGGTGTCTTTGTAAGAAAAGATTAGGACACAGAGGCCCAGAGGAAATATGTGAAGACACAGGGAGAAGACTGCCATCTGAGAAATGAGAGCAGCCTCAGAAGAAAGCAACCCTGCTAACACCTGATCTAGGATGTCTAGCCTCCAAAACTGTGAGAAATAAATTTCTGTTGCCTAAGCCACCCTATCTGCAATGCTTATTATGGCAACCCTAGCAAACGAATTCACTCCCAACAACATATTACAGGTCCATGTATACTTCAGATGTAGTATATGACTACTGGCACACTCCTGTATATACTCCTACATTTTCCTTACATTTCCTGTCATAACTATTATCTCCCCTTCACAAAACCCCAGCATGTATTCTCTTGCCATCAAATATTTTTAAGCAGTGAGTAGAAAATGGCAGTCAGTAACTACCATTTGACTTAATATACAGATTTTTCAGACATGCCACTGTGACTCTTGATCCTTAGCTTAAAGTCATTTAAGTGCAGGTGGAGAGAATATTTTTTCCTAATAATTGGCAGTAAGCACCATGAAAACTCAAAGAAAACTGACCCTATGATCCAGGATATGTTTTCAAATTAAAATTCCTCCCTCTAGTGGAAAACGATTGCTGATATTTATTATCTTACCAAAAATATCTTTTTTTCCCCCCAACATCTTTGTCTTTTAAGACTTATTAAAAGTGGGGAATGGGTTTTTGGTCTATTACAGAGGAAGGGTATCTTCTGGGATATTAAAGATATCTTCTGGTTTACAGACGTGTTTTTTAGAAATATTAACTGAAATATAATTTTCTAAAATTAAATTTGTAAGCTGGCATTTTGTTCCTCATATATATATATATTTAAAATTTTACAATAATTTTAAAAATTAGACAAAGTAACTCGAGTGTCCATATGTTACTTTAACTGAATATACCAAGTTATAATTTTAGAATGACTATTAAATATTGACCACATGAATTTTCCCAATACATTTTAGATTAGAGCTTATGTGCTTTCTATATAAATAAAATAACTTCCTGACTGAGTAATACACCAGCTCATAATTGTAGAATTAGGCAAATTTTTGCTAAACCCAAATTGGAAAGCTAGCAAAAGTATTTTAGAATAATATCACAAATCATCACTTAAACTAGGATACACAAAAACTTGGAATAAGAAAAAATTAACACTAGACAAAGTTAATAGTATACCTAAAAATTGCTTAATTTTATTCAAAAGACTATTTCCAAGAGTCTTTGTGATGCCCTCCCCCAAATTACCTAAGTTTTCTATAAGGTCTTGTTAAAATAAACTCATTTAATATATATTCACCATTTACCAATAATTTCTTCTCCCTGTAAGAAGGTAATTCTATGGGATTTGGAAAATATCTAACACTCAATACTCTTCTGCATTCTTTTCATTTCTTTTTTCCTTTTTCATTTTCTTAAGATATAATGTTCAGGCTTCTCTAATGCAAACATTTTATTCCATCCAAGCTAGATTTGAAATTTATCCCTTTCACAACCATATCCACCTCCATTTTTACAATTCCAGTCTTTGCTTGCCTGTTTTATTTTCCATTTCTGTAACTTCTCTCTTTATCAACTCTCATGTTTCTTTTTTTTTTTCCCTCAGTTGATGCCACAAGACTTTTAAGGGCAAGTTTTCTCTCATATATCAAACACAATTTAACAGTAAATTTGATACACTGGTAATACCAGAAATAATTTTGAACTCAAATCATTCATGGCATTAAGAGAACAAAAATGGCATGTTTTCCAATGCAAATATCAACTAAAAACTATAAAAATATAACTATTACAAATGCCAACTGCCATAATTATCAGTATTTGTATAAATATTTGAGAATTTCATAATCTGATTACACAATACTTGATACCTAAGATTCCTTTGAAGCTTATGAAAAATATACATATAAGACTTCCTTGCTCATTGGAACGAAGCAAGGAATAAGCATTGCTTCCACCTTTACAAGAAGGAAAAAGCTCAAAATAAGCAAATTAACAACTTTATAAAAATCTATTCAGGAACTGAGGTAACGAAGAAAATAAAAATCCCCAAATATATTGCCATGGTTATATGATTTTCAAGTATTAAGTTTGTTTGCATAAGGAATCAACGTGAGAGTGAGCCCTTCTTCAGAGCCACCTCAGAAGACGAAGCCCAAGATGGAGTTCTTTGCACTAAACTCCTACACGACTTGGCAGTACTGTCGCGGCCTCCTAAGGGCATTTCAACAGCCACATGAACAACTTCCACCAAGGGCCACAGGCCAACAGCTTCTTCTGCCTGGCCTTGCCCTGTACCACTTATAAGACCGTCACCAAAAAATCGAGGAGACATGCAGCAACTGTGTCATCATGGAGAAGCCATTCAGGAGAGGCCTGCAGTGCTCCGACCAGCTGTCTACCCAATATCTCCTCCTTATTCTGAGAGGAATATAGAAACTCTTGGTACTAAGTTTTGCCAACAGAATCTTTGGCCCTATTTGGAGCCAGGTCAACATCATCCTTATCTTCAAGGGGCCCTTTGGTTCGGAGAGCCAAGTGGGCTACTTCGATAAATTTGGGATCATCCTACATGAGATGCAGAACCACCTCCTATAGATGCTGTCTGGTGGTCATGAAGAAGCCAGGCTCCACTAACTCAGACGACATATCTGACAAGAAGGTGAAGGTGTTGAAATATATCTCAGAAGAGCAGAACGACCTGGACCTGGACCGGTATGTGGGGAACCCCAACAGAGAGCGCCAGACTTCCGAAAGCTGCCTGGACGACCTCACCGGACCTCACGTATCCCACACTGCCATTCTCAGGGCTGTCGTCCTCAATGTAGAAAAAACAAGAAGTGGGACATGGTGCCCTTCATCTTGCACTGTGGCAAAGACCTGCGTGAGCTGTGACTGCAGTTCCAGGACAGAGCTGGTGAGAGCTTTTAGCAGCAGAGCAATCTTCATACAGTCTAACAAGGGCATGCACACCAAGATGAGGACCAAGAAGACCTGACACATTGCGGCAGTTACAATAACCTGAAGCTCTCAGCATTCAGAGGCCTTGTCCCAGTCAGTCTTCTCTGGGAGAAGAGGCACTGCGTGCAGCGATGCGTTCCGGGCAGCCTGGTAGGTCTTTACGCCACTGCTGCAAGAGAAGGCGCGCAAGAGGCTCTAGCCCATTGCCTGCTTTACGGCAGTGAAGGCCCAGCGGACAAAGACGAGCTGAGGAAGACAGTGAGCTTCTTGTACCGGGACGACTACAAGTACGTGAGTCCCCAAGAACTCTGAGCTCTGGGACCCCCAACCTGTTCCCCTCCTTGGACCTGTCTGTCTCTGTTCTTCCCACCTCCTGTTCCACTTCGGCAGCACTTCGGAACCATTCTCAGCCAGCCAGGCCCAGCCACGCCTGCTTCTTGCTGTCCAAGCCCAGGTGTATGCCTTAACCACAGAGCACTTGCGCTGTGACTGTCCCTGGCTTCCGTAGGTCCTCACTGAGCCACCTTCTGTCCATGGGACTGAGACCCAATGGAAGGAAAGAACTTTACCTTTCCATCTGTTGCAGGCACCCTGGCCTAGGACAGGAGTTGGTGAAGACAGGGAAGGGCAGTGAGTGGGTTGTCTCAGGGGGTAGCGGCCAACTTACATTCCTGTTGGTTGTGGGCAAGTTCATTAGAAGCCAGGGGAAAGGAGCAGGTGCTTCCACATGGAGCCTTCCGGCTGAGGGCTATTAGAGGATGCCCACAGCCACCCCAGCCTTTGTACCACTGGACATTCCTGGTCATCAACTGAAAGGGATCTCTTTGCCCCCCAGCGGTCCCCCATGTCTCACCCCTCTGGATGTCTCTCTACCCAACCAGCGCCTTCCCACACTCCCAACTGTGGACTTGGTGGCCACCCAAACCTACTTCATGTTCAGGTGGCCCCCTCGCCTCTAGAAGCAGCTGGGATGCTCCACCTAAACCTACTGCCATTAAATCCACAAACAGGAATTTTTTTTTCCCTTGAGAGAAACATTTATGATAGTTTCAAACAAATATAGAACAGTTTTTCACATTTGGAGCCTTTAGTACAAAGGATCTGTGTCATGTGTGAAAGAAATGCTTTTCTAGTGGAGCTCTCCCCATGCCATTTAAATATTGGGATTATCAGGCAGAAGACTTATGTGACTGGCAAGATGTGACTTTAAGAAAAGAATCTGCAGAAAGAAACAGGACCTGAGCATTTGTTTACCAGGGGCATAAATCACCAGACAGATAACACTTTTAATAGATTGCTAAGGATGAATGTGGAGTCGTTTGAGGGTATAAAGCCCCTAGGGGTATGCACCCTCATGCTTTTATTCCCAGAAACTCCACTAACCACTCATAGGGAAAATGGAGAAAATCCTGAGAAAGCTTCCAATGGTGCTGGCCGGGAGAAGAGATCAAAAACCCCTATTATACACAGAATACCTTCCCTTTATCCTTTATGGAACACAAACCTTAATCTGCATGGAGTAAGACACACACACACACACACACACACACACACACACACACAAACTATGCACATAGACTACTTCTGGAAACACATCACAGCTGGGAGACATACAAAAAATCTTTACCCCTGGGAAGGAGCAAGGATATTGGGTCTAGCCTAGCACTAATCTGGAGTGGGGCAGGAATGGGGTGGGAGGGGGTCATAGATTTGACACCCAGTTTTACGCTGCCTACTTAAGACAAGATTTTCATGCGAGGGAGTTTTAGAAAAAACACACCACTCTTATATGCCTTCACTGCTACACTAATAAAAATCAAAAATAAGAGTTAAAACAGCTGGAATTGCTGTTAGAGGTAGTTCTTTCTGCATGGAAAGTCAAGAGGGGGGACCCAAATTAATGCAGAGAGCATTTACTGAGGTAAGTTCTCTGGTATATTATTACACACACATAGAGTAGCCCAGTTCCTGACTAGATTAACATAAACCCCCACATGAAGAACATAGCTGAAGAAAGGATGAATTTATCTCTAAGTAGAACGCTGAATTTCAACAACATTACAAAGCATACAAAAGGCAAAAAATTAAGAATTAAACAAATCTCTGCTATGACACAGATGTTTATACTCTTAGGGAATTTAAAATAACTATTAGTATGTTAAAGGCTCCAATTTCAAAGGTAGTCACATGTATGAGGAGATAGTTAAGTTCATCACATAGAAGCCACATGAAAGGAGCATTGGAATTGCTAGAAATCAAAAACAATGATGGAGATGAATATTTCTCATGGGTTCAAAAGACTTGACATGAGTGAGGAAAAAATCAATACAATTGATTACCTAGACCAAAATGCAAAGCAAGATAAGAGAAATGAGGAAAGATGCAGAAGAAGACATATTTGAAGAAGTAATGGTCAAATGTTTCGAAAATTAAGACCACAAACTACTGGCCCAAGAAGATTAAAGACAAAAAAGAAGGGGGAAAAAAACCTAGGCATAACATTCAAATTATTGAAAATGAAGACAAAATCTTTAAGGTAGACGAAGAAAAAATTTATTAAATGTATTATTTATGTATACACACAGAATAATAAGAGTAAGAATTATAGTAAACCCGTCAGAAACCATGCAAATAAGACAATAGAGTGGCATATTTAAATTATGAAGAAAAAAATCTGTTACCACAGAATTCAGTATCCAGCAAAAATATTCTTCAAACTGAAGGGAGAAAATAAAACAGGATTCACTGTCAGCAGACTGGTTTGAAAATAAAAGTTAAATTTCATCAGGCATAGAGAATTATAAAGATATATATCCATAACATTCAAAGAACTCTTAAAATTAATAAAAAAAAACTCCAAAAATGACTGGTCAAAAAATTTGAACAGAATCTTTAAAAAATAAGATATCAGGTAGCAAATAAGCATATAAAAAGATGTTTGACATCAATAATTAGGGAGATTAAAATCAAAAAAAGACATGACATCTTTTAGAATGACTAAAAAAATAAATAAATAAATAAATAAATAAATAAATAAATAAATAAATAAATAAAAACAGAGTGAAATACCAGCTATCACAGTCAATGCAGGCCAACTGGAAATCACATTCACTGCTTGTTTGAATGCAAAATACTATGGTCATGTTAAAAACCAGTTTAGCAGTTCCATACAAATTTGAAAGTCATCTACCATTTGAACTTGCTGTCTTAACTTCTAGATTTTTACCAAGCTAATTCAATAATTATACTCAAACAAAAGCCTGTATATCAAAGTTTATAGAAGATTTGTTCAAAATTGCCAGCAACTGGAAACAACCCTTATGTCGTTCCCCAGGAGAATTGATCAATAGTCTTTGTGTATCCAGAAAACAATGCTACACAGGAAAAGAAAGAAGTAAACTGTTTCAGCCATAAACATGGATGAATTTTAAAAGTAGTTTTTAAGATCCAAAAGGCTGCATGTTTTATGATTTTATTTATAACTGATTATGGAAAACAAAACCATTGGTATGAAATACCTATCTGGTTGCCAGGGGTTAGAGAAGTGTGTGACTAAAAAGGGGTTGCCCAAAGGAATAATTTAGGGTGATACAACTGTTCTTTTAGGTACAATGGTGGTACAAATGGCACATGTATTTACCAGAACCCGTTGAACTGTATGCCTCAAAGAGTGAACTTTTTTAAAAAGAACGAACAGCAACAATAATAACAAAAACATCAACCAGGATATTAGAAAAACTCAGGGTGAAATTCAGTCTCTAATTTAACTGTTACAATTACTATTATGTACTTCACTTAAAGATACGAAGGGAAAAGGAGCAAAACTAATTTTGGAAAACAATGTTTTGATCAGCTATTGTAAAGTACAAAGCGGAAGAACCGTTATATATAGTCTGTAATCTAGTTGGTAAATGTGTTTCATACAAGGGTATGGTTACCCATTCTGAAAATACTTTACATACTAGGGTTGAAGTAAATAAGTTATCAATAGTGGGAGCCAGTTTTCTTGCTGCCAGAGAAAAGTTACAAGTAAGCATGAGAGGAAATGTTGATCAAAACTCGTGGTGAGAGATATCAGTATGAACTCTTGTCTATTTTTCAAGATATAGAAATATAGATACATGTATATTTGGGTCAGTATAAATATCTACTATATATATTTCCTATCTCTATCATGTGAGAATAGGATACCCCAGTTGCAATGAGCATATACACTGCTCAGATAATGGTTTTAAAATACCATTCTCCAATGATGAGAACCATGGTTCCTTGAGGAAATAGTTGATTCTAGGCCTTGGGGAGCAAAAATACAAGGTAAGCCTGGAACATCTTGTAGTTGCAGAAATAGGGAAATGCTAAAAAGTAAAAGGGAGGTTCTATCTCATAGATTTCCCAATAACTAAAGCTGGAAAAATTGAAGCAACAAAATCAGTTATAATTGTCTTATAACCAAAAGAATGATTTAAAAAATAGATGAGTTCATTCTGATATTAAAATGATAGAATGAAGAAAAGAAGGAAAGAAAGGATAAATCTGCCTTACCAGAGAATTCCAATTAATAAATGTAAAAGTAATGAGAAAAATAATCATTATTTGAGCACTATAGTAATAATTGCAGTAGGCAGGATCCACTGATGGCTGTTAAATTAGTTGACAGAACTTTAAGAAGTATAATATTTGCATAGCCTCAAATTAACTTTCCCCAAATATTTATTAATTACTGTGATGTATTTAACATACATTCACAAATTCTTTGATATTTCTTCCACCAAGATGAACTAAACTCCCTTTCCCTTGAATGGAGGCTGAACTTAGTGACTCATTTGTAGAAAATAGAGCATGGAAAGAGAAAAAATAATTACTGCGAAGTAAATTACCAGACACCACCTTAACCAAACCATCAAGTTAACAAAAACCAGTAATAAAATATGTTGATATCATGTGTCCCCTGATGTAATACAATAAGAAGAGTATTTTGCCTTTGTGATACCCTCTTTTCAAAAAATTTCACAATGCCACTCTTCATAAGCAAGCATCATGAACTCAGATTATGGGGCAGTTCAAAAATTACCTGACTATTATCTTCAAATATGTCAAGGTCATGAAAATTAAGGAAAGACCAAGAAACTCACAGACTTGGAAAGACTAAGGAAACATGACGTCTCAATGCAGTGATATGTATTGAATTCTGATGAGAAAGAAGAAATTAGCAAGGAAACTGGTGACATCAAAGTATGTAGTTCAGTTAATTGTATTGTACCAATGTTATTTTCTTAGTTTTGATTACTGTACCAAGGTCACATTTATCAAAACTAAAAAATAAGATGTTAACATTAGAGGACTAGGTGAAGTTTATATGGAAACTCTTTGCATTAGTTTTCCATTTCACCTTTAAATAATATAAATAATTTCAAAATACAAAATTTTAAAAAGTTTATTGATGATACATTTAGGCAATGGAATATGATTCAACACTAAAAAATGAGCTAGCTATCAAGTCATGAAAAGATATAGAGGAACATTACACTAACTTTTATTGAGCATTTACTCTGTCTTCAGCATTGTGCTAATCAATTCAAAAACATTTTCACATTTAGATCCACAATGACCTTAAGAGTTGGGTCATATATTTCCCATTTTACAACTAAATAAATTGAAGCTTAAAGAGTTTAAGATACATACTTGAGATGATATAACTATTGATCATCTGGCCCAGAATCTAAGCTTTAAGCAGTGTACCTTACTATTTCTCTACTGTCTAAGTCAATGCCGAGTTATATCCTACCAGCCCTGTGGACAGGCAGTCTACTTCTGTTCATACACAGCATTTATATTAGTAAATGCTTCTTAGATTTTGAAATCTTTAGAAATGGAGTTAAAAAAAAAAAAAAGACATGGAGGAACCTTAAATGCATATAACCAAGAGAAGGAAATCAATCTGAAAAGGTTATATAGTATATGATTTCAACTATATGCTATTCTGGAAAAGCAAAAACTATGAAGATAGTAAAAAGATCAGTGGTTGTCAAGGGTTAAAGGAAGGGCAAAGATGAATAGACAACATATAATTTTTAGGGCAATGAAAATAACCTGTATGATACTGTAATGATGGCTACATGTCATTATACATTTATCCAAATGCATAAAATGTACATAATCAAGAGTGAATCCTGAGGTATACTGGATTTCACATGATTATGCTGGATCAGTGTAGGTTCGGTAATTATAATAAATGTATCACTCTGGTGGGTTATGCATGTGAGGGGCAGGGCATGTGTGCAAAATCTCTGTACTTTTCCCTCAATTTGCTCTGAATCAAAAACTGAAAGAATGAAGATATCAAAAATAAAAGTTTAGCAAATGCTTTCAATATTTCTAAGTAATATAAGTATAGATTATCCTTAAAAAACTTAAGTCACTATTTTACAAGTTTTTCTTAAAATCAACCGATTATATTTGTCTGCATATCCTGAGAATAATTACAGGAGACTCAGTAACACAGGGTCACTCTTATTTGTGAACCTTTTATTCTAGTCTTCATACTAGGAGATCCTGAATTTTTTGCATCCTATCACAAACATTTATATACCAATAAATATATATTAAAAATATTAATTTACATATTAAATATTTAATCATTAGATGAGACTTTATAATAGATGATAGATAGATGGATAGATAGATTTTTGCTGCTAGTTCCTAAACTTTAATGTTTAACAGGATTACATGGAAAGCTTATTAAAACAGTTTTCTGCCCCATTCCCAGAGATTTTAATTCAGTCTTTTTGAGATTTTAGCCCATGAACGAATGCATGAATTTGCATTGTAACAAGCTCATGAAGAGTTATGCCAATACCACTAGTCCACATATGAGAAATAATCCAGTGCATGCCAAATATCTTCCTTCAGTAAAACTCTTTTATATAATCTGGAATGATAGATTTCCATAAATTATATTTCTTACTGTTATAAGTCATCTATACATGTGTAGGTTGTATAGGTCTACTTCTAGGCTCATTGTGGCTAAACCTTGTTTATGTTAGAATATAAAAAGATGATTATTATAACCCCAAAATTAATGGCAAACATTTAAAAAATCTTGTGTCTATGTAAGGAATATAAATAAATTACCTACATGATATCCAATTATACATACAGTCTCATTTTCATTAATATTGCCATTTTGAGGCAAAGCACAGTGAACAGCATTTATTACTTCAGAAGGAAAAAGGTAAATTCAAAAACAATATAATCGGAAAGTGAAAGTAAAGGTGATGTTCAAATTGAAAATCCAGTGACATATAGAAAGTGAAATGTTAAGTATTTATATCAATTTTTATTTGTGGATACCCTATACATATAGAATACAAATTAATGCACATTGAATTACTATCAACAATATCATCATGTTTCTGCACATATTTGAAAAATCACATGGAAACAGACATTCTGCTCTTACTACAGCACTTATTAAACCTATAACCTAGGTTGTGAAAAAAATAATTTCTTTCAAATATATGTGATAAAATGAGGATTTTCTTGATCACAATGGCATTAGAGTTACTTGAGTGATTCTAGAATCAATTTATTTCATTGTTATTTTGGTATATAGTGTACTGACTGTGAGCTGGTACTCTTACTGAATCTCAGGCTGTATTCACAATCAAAGGGTGTTAATTGTTTTGGAGTGAACACAGATTTAATGCATCATGATGTCTTTTTATGTGCATTAATTGCTCAGTTTTACATTAGAATATATTATAAACCAGAAACTTTTGTATTCAACAATGCACAAAAGCTGATTTACCCACAGGTATACTTTCCCTCTTTAAACTACTTGACCAAAGAGAGGAACTATTTTCCTTAGATAAAGAATATTTAGAATATATGCACCAAAATGCTAAGAAGAAAAAGAGCAACACGTTCACTCATTGTAGCTAAACAAAATTTAAACTAATACCAATAACATTTCTTTTAGAACATTTTCTCGTGACTGCTAATATTAATTCTTACAAAATAATGATTCTATTGAACATATTTGGAGATTATCTCCTTCAAAAATTAAATCCATCATCTTTTACTCTAATTTATAATAACCATCTACTCTTTCTAAAGCACTGTCGTTGGAATAGCATAGATGAAGGTGAATTGGGAGTTACTTCCAAAATCATAAGGATCATATTGTAAATTTACAAAGGATAAAAATACAATTTGCAAAAAAAATAGTAATATATTAAAAATATTCAACATCATTTCAATATTCTATACTTGAATATAAAAGTAAAACTTATCAGTCTGGAAGTAGTCAGTGTTGTTTTTCAAAATGAAGTAGTGATTCCTATCCTAGATTTTCAACAAGAATGAGTTAGTGATAGAAATTATGGGATTGGAGGTGTACAACATGAAAGTCTAAAATGGAACAAACTACATATAAAAAGAATTATATAATGCACACTTGGATATGTTTGAGATATATCAAAAGTGATGAATAGGCTTTCTGATGAGAACTGGATTGGGTATCAAATTATACAAATAATGATTAATAATTGCAATTAAGGAACTATAACCCAGATTTAATTCCATGCCCCATCATTTAAAAGATTGGTGAGCTTAGAAAAATGATTTAATTTCAACACTTCGGTTTTTCCATCTGTTAAATGTGATAATAAAAATATGTACTTAATAAGGTTAGTATGTAATCTAAGCATCAAAATAATGATAGCAATAAAAAATTACCCATTAAATAAAATAAATCAAAAACCACATATAGATAAAAAATTTGACAATTGAAATTTTAATGAAGTACAGGGAATTACATAATTATGATGCTTCTCCCAGAAAAAAAAATACTTATTGTGATGGGGAAGCATAACTTTATAGTGGAGAGTTCTAGCTGAGAGTAAGTACCTTAATAAAGTGAACAAGGTGAACTTCATCAGTGACAGGGCAAATTGAAATATTGCGCCAACTCATACAACTAGGATATAGCAACAGATGGAATGATATTCCTCTGATATTCCTGCCTAAGATACATAACTTGAATCTAGTCATAATGAAACATCAGGCAAATGAGACTTGGGAGACATTTTACAAAATAACTAGGTTATAATCCTCAAAATATCAAGGTCATAAAAATTAAGAAATTCCTGAGGAAATCAACCAGCTGAATGAAACTAAAGAGATAATGCAACAATGCATGCTGTGATCCTCAGCCGGAATCTTTTGCTCTAAAAGACATTGGTGAGACATGAATTCGTCCTAGGATCAGATGCTATTTATGTTAGTTAACTGATGTTGACAGTGTATTTTAGTTATATAGAAAAACTCTGTAAGAAATATATACTGAGATAAAGAGGAAAGAAGAGAAATCAAGTCAGCAATTTACTCTCGCGTGATTCATGAGACTCACTTTTATTGTTACTTTGTTATTCTGTTAGCTTGAGACTGACTGTAAGCTTAATAAGAAAAATTGAAAGATGAACAGCAAAGCAGTTTTCTTTAATTCTTAAGTAAAACTATTTTATAACCGGTTTGTGGAAATTCAAATGGAAAAATACGAAATTACAAGTCCATTTGTTTATACATAACGTTTTCGATCTCTTTCTATCTTGATAATGTCAGTCCAACCACCAAAAAACAGACAAGCAGTTGATAAACTGATGTTGCTTTTTCATTGCTCTGATTTTGTTAAATTCACTTCATATTCAATTGTTTTTTTAAATTTAAAGTATTTAATTTATTACTGGGATTTTTTTGTAAAATTAACTTATATGCATCTCCTTATACAGTTTCTTAGAATTTACCACTTTCTGAGGATTGGCTGTATAAATAAATAAATGCATATATGTGTATATTTATATGCATATGTATCTCACATCCACACACACCTATATGTACAAGCTGTAAATGTAAATATGTATATTTTTCTGTGTATTTATATATTTGTACATATTTGTGTATGCAAAAATATATTGCATATATTTTTCTGAAACTTGCTATTTTTACTTGCCAGACAACTACATACATATACGCCACATTGTTTTCTCTCATGTGTTTAATACTTTGTTATACATATGTAATCAGTACACATGAAATCATTATTTGGTTTGTTACAAATTTTAATGTGACAGATATGCTGTAATCAATATCTTGGTGTGTGTGTATATGCATATGTATATATGTATATGTATATACATATGCATATACACACAGTATACAAACATGCGTGGATATATCTGTGGAATAAATTCTATATTAAATTCTTGAATCAGGAATTTACATATATACATACATACATATAAATATACACATACACACACACATATATATAAAGTTATTGCCAAACTGATATTCAAAGAATGGTACTCATGAACATTTATACCAAAAATCTAGAAGACCAGTTTTTTATATCCTTACCAATACTGGCTAGTGTCAATATCTGAAATATTTGTCAAATTAATAGTTGATAAATATTACCCATTATAGTAGTTTTCATTTCTTTAATTATGATAAGGCTGGACCTGAGAAGCTTTTATTATTTGAATAGTTTTGGAATTGTTTAGGGATCATTTTTGCTATTGTTTCTGAAAGTTTGAAAAAAATTGTCTATTTAGCTATTTAGCATAAGGTTGGCATACTTTTTAAGGACATATTTCTTTGTCAACTTTCTCAGTTGTCATGACCATTGGGGAATATTATTATCCACCAAATTAAAATATTAATGAAAGCAGATCAGTGTATTGTCAAGAAATAAAATTAAAAACAACAACAACAACAACCACCACTCTTGATATATGCATGAAACTCCTTCAGCCACTCAACACGTATCTGTTGAGAACTTAGTCTAGGTTAGGTACTAGTCTGGACACTGGGGATGTAGCAGTTAACAAAACAAGACAAAAATATTGCACTCACAGAAATTACATGCTGATGAAGAGAATGCAAATTTGAAGTCTCACAATTTAGTAACAAGATATAAAACCTATAAATACAGTCTTCATAAAAGGAAAACTTTTGTCCAGAATTCTGAATCTGGAAGTCTGTAGGCACTGAAATGCTCTCTGTTGGGAGGTGCTCAGGTGAATACTGTTCAGTTAAGACTCTTCAACTTGATTCAAACTATTTCTATGGGACATGTTTTCTTAAAATGTGATATTATTTACTTAACAGCCTAGTATTTTCTAGTTAGAAGCCACTGATTTCATTTTTTAGTGTCATTTTATAAATTTCTAATTAGACCAACTATGTGCTGATTTTGATTTTATAGTTTCTAGGAGGAAGTTGGAAAGAAGTTACCCTTTCAAGTGCTTTGAAGACACATTCCTGTTTACTCCAAATATCAGGTGTGGAAATACATTAAATAATTACTATATAAAATAGAAATATGTATTAATGCTAAAGGTAATTTTTTCTGATTTTTTTTGGAATTAATTTTTTCTTGATGCTGATTATATAATTACCCTGCATATCAAATATTTCCATTATAGCATTTCTCATTTTGTGATTTCCAGTTATTTTTTGTAAATGTATTATTCCAAGATGGCATGAATTTAATAAATAAAATGCCACTGAACTTGATAACTTTTTATTCCTTGCTGACTAATATAACTGCCATTGTATTTCCACAGTTGTAAACGTTAGGTCTAATGTTTATTGTCCAACTGTAATATTTTAGTAGATTCTATTCAATAACATTTGAACATACCAATATTTTCCTCCCAAGAAATAGAATACAACAAATAAAACAATTTTTCATTCAAAAAAAACTTGAAGTTTATAGATATTTTTAAGTTTTTAGGGAAATTTAATGAAACTTGAATTTTTTTTCCAGAAGTAATCACAATAAATGAATTTTGGAGATTTGAAATTTAGAGATTAATGGAATAAGTTTACCCATGTATAAAATAAATAGGATGCATAAAATCAAATAATTTTGATATTAAATATTTGTTTAAAATTCATAGTTAATTTTATGATTTCGAAAAAGAATCACTGGAGTCCATGCATGAAGCTATGAAAAAAGATAGTGAGGATACAGATATTTAAATATTTTTCTAAAGCTGTTTTTGCTTATTTCCAATTCTTTAGTGTCTCCAAATTAGTAGTAAATATTTCTTAAATACTTGTCTTGGGCCACTTTTCTGTGCATTTTATAGACATTATGTAATTTAAATTTAATCATAATACTGCTCAAAATATTAAATTATGTAGCATCTTATAAATAATCTTGTTTAAAAATAATCCTATGAAGTATTATTTCTCTATGAATAGGAAATTGTGAAGATATTTACCCAAATAATTTTTCTCCTGAGTCAACGCAGATGTCCACTACTCAGTACTGACCCTATTGCTTATTTATCAGTTATAGAAATAGAAAAATTTAGTACTAAAATTATGTTTAGTGATGAAAAAGCTATAACACATTTTAGCTTGAATAATTGACAGTTAGGAAAGAAGTAGCAAAGAATGGAATCAGTTCATGATATTGTATCAATAAAAAATAATAGGAAATTCAGACAAGCTTTAGTAGAAAGTTAATTCAGTGAATAGCATCTGGTTAAAATGTAAGATAAATGCAAAACTTTCTGTTGACTAGAAATAGTAGCAAGACAACTAATAGTTAATAGTTCTTGATAAAATGAATAGTTCCGAGAATTAGATTGGTTAATACATGTCAATTAATTTTTAAAAATAGTGTTTTTGTAAAATGAGTTTTATTCAGTCTCTAATGTGACTTTTAGATACCCACACACATACACAGAACAGATCATTGTGAAAAGTAAGAGAGATCCCCAAATAATTATAAATAATGCAATAAGTGTTAATATCTTAATGGAAGTGCAGATAGAAATCTAAAATAAGTCAAAGGAGAGAGATTACTGAACCTATACAAAGGTGACTAAAGGATGTTTAGATGTGGCTGATAAAGTCAGTTATTGGCATTTGGGCATCTGTGGAGAAAACAATAGTAGCTATTAAGCAGCAAATTAACAGGGCTCATTTAAAGGAAACACATGTAAATATGTGTGTGTATATATGTGGTGTGTGTGTGTGTGTGTGTGTGTGTCTGTGTCTGTGTATGTGTATATGTATGTGCGTGGGGGCACACACAAAATCAAACTAGCTTAATTTCAAGAGAGGAAACACTGAAAGATGAGATTTGAAAAATACCATACTGTGAAGGACCCGCAGCAGACTAAGAGTTTTTACTTCATTGGACAATTGAAGATACCTGAGAATTGTAGTTTATTAGGCTTGGAGTCAACTGTGAGTACCACGCAATCCCAAAATAAGAGCATTGATAGAAAGTTAATTCTCCCCTAAAATGAAGAATTCTTGATATAGTCAATTCAGTGAAGAGTTGGTGTTCCGTAATGTAAAAAAGCCAGACTTTTTCTATCTTCTTTCACTGCCATGCTTGGATTTCATTCCGAAGGTGACCTCATGATCTTATGTCTTCTGCCAATCACAGCCCAGTCAGAAGGGAATAGGAGTTGGTATGTTACAGTCCTAGATTTATACACCATTTCCATTTCCATTCCATTCGCCAGAAAGTAGTCAGTGAGCCACACCTACATGATGCCAAGGAGACTTGGAAGTGTATTCAATTATTGTAGGTGGCTATGTGCCCAGCTAAATACCAAGGGTTTTGTTACTAAGCAGAAAGAGAAGAACACATGTGGAGGGCAATTAGTACACTCATAAAAAATAGATATATGATCTGTATTTAAAATTAGTGTAATTAAGATTTTTTCGTTGAATTGGAAAGAATCTACTTTTGGAGGATTGTTTGAAAGATATGACAATATTCAAGAGAAAATATAAATCTAGGTTGTAAATGTGACAAACAATGCAGAATATTTTAAGAGTTAAGGATAGAAGAGAAGAATTTTAGGGTAGAAAGTCATATAGCCAACATAGCAGAAGTCAGAGTAAATAAAACTAAATTGAAGTGGAACCAGAATATTGCTGTTTCAAAATCCAAGTAAGATTTTGAAGAGGAGTGTCCAGCTGTATCTGATGAGACAGTGATTACTAAATGTATGTGGATATAGATAAAATTACTAGAACTATGGGTAAGAATACTGGTAACATTCAAGAGTCAATGTCATCACTGTAGTATATGGTAAAGCCATATTTCAGTAAATTGAATATTTAAAAATTTTAGAAAAAAAGTGGAATCATTTTTTATTATTATTACTTTTATAAAGGGAAGAAAAACAAAAAGGTCTTAGCTCCTGAAGATAACATCATCAAGGTCCTTTCTCTCCTTCCCTGATCTCCTCTCTCTCTCTCCCTCCCTTCTCCCTCCCACCCCTCTCTCTCCCTGTCTCTTTCTTTCTTCTTTTTACTTATTGAGGTAATCATTAATTTTAAATGTAAGACTTCATGAATCAGAACAAATATATATAGTTGTGTCACACTAGTACAATCAAGCTATAGAACTATTTTAAGCACCTCAAAACTCCCTTCCTATTTCAGATAATTCTCATCTTCTACCAGTGACCCCAGCAAAACACTAATTTCTTCTCTGTCACTATAATTTTCCCATTTTTTAAAACTGTATATGCATGAAATCATCACCAGCTTTCTCCTTTTGGATTCTGTCTCATGACAACTTTTGCAGTTCATCTATCTTGTAAATAAACTGCATTAATTTTTATTGCTCAGTAGTATTCTATTTTATAAAATCATTCATGTACTTGATGGTGGACATTTGTTTTCATTATAAGTCTATTTTAATAATTCTGACACAAAAACTAACTTTCAGGTATTTTTATGGAAATATCTGTCAATTCTTTGTGATAAGTACCTGAGAGTAAAATGTGTGAGAGTCTTCATAATGTCATCAACAATTTGCAGTGAGTCTTCTTATTTTTAGCCATTATATTGGTTGTGTAAAGTTAGCTCATTGCACTATTAATATGCATTTATCTGGTAAGTATTATGTATCATTTCATATGTTTTTGGTTGTAAGTATATCTTTCTTAGGAAAATCCAAATATTTTTACCATTTTTATTTGAATGATTTGCCTTATTAAATTGTCAGTGTTTAATATATTTTTAGATATAAATTATCAGATATGTTTCACAAATATTTAGCTCAGTCAATGTCTTACACTTCAATGTTTTTTAATTTTCCTAACAGAGTCTTTTAAAGAACACCTTCTGGAACATATAAAAAACATTTATCATAGCTATTTTAAGACAATCATCTATTTATACGATGACCTCTGTTACTCCTGCATCAGAGTCTATTGATTGAGTTTTTCTTCTGATAATAGATCATATATTTCTACCTATTGGACTGTCTAGTAATTTTTTAAGTTTATTAAATTTATTATCTTTATTTAGTAAACATATTATTAAGTAATAATACCATAACCTTATATCTGTGTACTTTCTGATGAGTTTTACCACTATTATTTTCTTCAGGTTTCACCACAGTTCCACAATTTAAGGTCAAATAGGAAGCAACTTCATTATGCTTAAAACAGTAATTTTAGCTTTCATTCTCTTTGAAAAAATAATATTTTATTCATGACTCTTTGCCTGTGTTGGTGTTCTTAGCCCTGAAAAATCTTGTCTCTGCTGGATAATTTGGCAAATTTCTATTCATCCTTAAAGAGTTCTTAAAAGCTATCATTTCCAAAGTATCCCCTGACTTCTCTCCCACCCACAGAGTAAACTATCATGTCTTCTGTGTCACCATTACTCCCTAAGCACATATCTATAATAGTGCTTATCGCACTATATAGCAAATATTTGCCCATGTGTGTCTTACATGTCTTGTAGTGTAACAGGCAATTACTTGAGGGCAAGAGCTAAATTCTAATTTCCTAAGCACTTAGCAAGTGCTAAATAAAAATCTGTTAAGTAGGTGAAAACATGCTGAATGGTATGAAGATAGAAAATATAGAGAAGATGGTAAAGACAGCGTCTGCATCAAGAAATATATCTATAGCTGGAACAAATCTCAGTACACAATCTCGAGTGATCAATGATTCAGTTTTGTTTCTACATTGAGACCCATATTTAATCTCAGTCATTTTTTTTTTTTTTTACCTACAACTACAATGTTTTCCCTGAAGTTACATCTAATTCCCAGTCCTTGGTAAAGACATGAGAGTTTTATT
Source organism: Eidolon dupreanum (assembly GCA_028627145.1). Classification (NCBI taxonomy): domain Eukaryota; kingdom Metazoa; phylum Chordata; class Mammalia; order Chiroptera; family Pteropodidae; genus Eidolon; species Eidolon dupreanum. Next base: position 23,828,858 of record CM053512.1, read on the forward strand.
TTTGAGAGTCACCTGTTCATGCTACTAACATTCTCTGGGGCATTCTTGCTCTGGCCTTGTCTTTAGCCTCTGTTCATAAGAGCCCTCTAGTTCTGGAGACTCTCATTTCTCCTTCCATGCTAGTCTTGAATATGCATAACCCTTCTTCTGCCCCCCAACTCATACTGGACAATAGGAACTTGATTATTTATACCTCTCTAAGCTCTTTCTGGGGAACAGGAGTTTAAGTCCTTGTTGATCTGGGGTCTCTGAAACCTCTCTTCATTTTCTCTTATCAAGTTATAGAGGGAAATCATTGAAATCCTTTTCAAAGGTCCACCAGAGTTTAAAATCTCATTTTACCTCCTGTTCTCTTCTCCATATCCCCAACAACAAAATATTCAGTGAGTCTCAGGGGCATGAGGCCCTAGATCATAGTAATTTTTTTTGTTCTATGCTATAAGTCCCCTGAGTCCAGATTTGAGGCTCTGGAGCCTTTTCTCTGCTTTCCAGAATAAAGGTCTTTCTCTGAAGCCATGAAGAGCTTATAATCAAGTTGTACGAATAGAGAAAGTATCATGGGATAACTAGAAGTTACCAAGGGGAAAATAATATCCTGCCACACCTCTCATACAGAAGAAAATCATGTGCATAGGTTAATGTGCTTCCCTCATGGCAGTCTATACTGGCTGACATGAGGCCAGGGCCAATAGATATCTTAAAGGGCTTGAGTCAGCATTTTGACCAGGAGAATATCATTTTTTTTTACTTTGTGTCAATTCAGTTCTCTCCATTCAAGACCTCTACTACCTAAAAACAGTTCTAACTTACCATGCAGAACTCCTCTTATAACTATACCAAGTGGTACAGGGAGTCTTATTTAGAGAGTCTGCCATATTGCTCTTCCAAAACTGACTTCTCTCCTGGGCGTAGCTGAGCTATTAAATGTGGTTATATGATTAATGTCTCCCCATGTCTTTGCTACATTCAATACATACCACTTAACTGGGATATTTTCATTGCTGGCATTTCTTGCTCTCATCCCTATTAGTTTTCAACCTAGTGTCTAAAAATATTCATGTCTCACTAATATCCTTAAGGGATTAAAATTACAAAATAAAAATTAAATCCCTAGTATAAAATTATTCTACCTTTATCAAATGTGATATTCCTGACTTACCAACAGAAAGACATTTGAACTCTTTTCAGGAGTGAGCATGAATTTGAACTGTTTCATCTATACTGTCAAACTGATGGTTGCTCTTTTGACGGGTTGCATGCAGTTGTCTAGGTTGGCAGTCCCAAATAAACTACATGGTGTTGGTTTTTGCTTCATTGACATTGTAAAGTTAACTAATTTTTTGTATCTGCTATCAGACTACCTCCTAGTGAAAAGAGACTTGAAACAAAAGTGTTTTAGATTTTTAAATGAATGAATTAATACAGCTAGAGTGGTTCCAATATGGATTGTTTTATAGAATTATATTGCATATTAAATAATGACACAACAGGTTTCCAACTTGTATTTTACTAGAGGTAAACTGATATGTATCTTAGTTATATCTGCATTGACAAAAAAAAAATCACTTTTTTCATATGTCTTTTTAGCAATACAGTCTCCTAAGTTACTTAAAAAGTTTATGTTTTTAATTATACTGAATCATTGATATGTTACTAGCTAGGTTTACTATTATATAATTTTTACAAAAGGTAAATTAAATATTTTTTCTTTTTGTTTTCCAACTTTATCAGGATATAATTGATGTGAGGTATAATTTTTGATGGATGTCTCAAATTGTGGATTTTATATTGTTGGGTACTGCATTTTGTTGGGTTTTATAAAATACTTTCAAGTTTTGATTGGAATGCTGTTACGCAGTTTGAGGATGACTTTGTCCCCTTAGAGGCTTACTTTTAGGCTTTCGCTATGACAGATCCAGATTAGTCTTTAGTCTAGGTCTACTTTGGTCTCCTCACAAAGCTATGTCCTTTCGGAGGACTCTACCAAATCCCCGTGTGATACAAGTCTCTACTTTTGCTATTGACAACTTAACTTGCAGTTTTATGTGAATCATTTGGCCTACTGCTTCGCAGTGGTTTTATCCTATCATCTCACACATGCATTGATCAGCTTCCAGAGACTCAGGCAGGCCTCTACAAATCTCTAGTGCTCTCTCTCTATGTAGCTCCCTCCTCTCCAGTCCTTATATTGGGAATTCTACTAGGTCCAGCTTCTCCAAACTGATTTCTATCTCTTTAATTGCGCAATCCTCCAAGGCTGTTGTGGTTTTACAGCTCTGAATTATAACTTGGAAACTGATACTGGGAAGTAATCTGGTGAAATAAAAGAGCTCACTTGTTGTTTCCTTTTTGTTAGGTATTATAGCCCATCATTGACTGTTATCCACTGTCTGAAAACCTTTTCTTAAGTTTTTGTTTTCTTCATTTGCTTGTCACCAAATGGCAGGTTTTATAGCAGGCAGTGTTTAATAGGCAGAAGTAGAAGTCTTTCTCTGTTTCTCTCTCTCTCCTTGCTTCTCTGCCTTCCTCCCTTCCTCCATCCGGTTGCCCCTCCCTCTCTCTTTCCCTCCTTATTGTTATTTATGAAAAATTGGATGTTTGTAGGGAGAAGGAAAAGGATTTAGTGGATTATAGCATTAAGATGAAAATATATAATAACTTAATTGGTGTAGTGATATCATAGCAAAAAGAAGAGAGGATGTGTCACAGTAACAATAATAACCGTAGATTATTTAGGACTCAATATGCAGGAGGTGAGCTAATATAAACATATCAGTTTTCAAAAATGGCATTGAGGAAAAGACAGGCTTTTATATACAAGTTATTAGAAAATTCTTATGGTATGTAAAAGCATAATTATATTCATGTTGTAAATATATATGCATTTGAATTGAGGGAGAAAGACAGCAAGTGATTATGATGGATCTTTCCCATTTCCTTGCAATAATTAGTATCTAATCCTTATAATTTCAATGAGTTTCTCAAACCAATGCCACTGGCATTAGCAGTAGCCTGTCTCAATCTAAAATGCAAAAAGCTTTGTTGCAATAAATAGATTTGCACATAACTACATAATATCGACTTTATTGGCAGCTTAGCTTATATGGAGTGTGCTGTATTAATCACATTCCACAAGTGTATAAAACTTTGAGTTGTTTCCCTGTGCCAAGGATACTGGTTGAGTAAGCTTCAGGAAAAACCCACAGGGGGTCATTATTATTAAGGCTCAATACAGAGAAGCAACACAAAAACTATTAGTAGGAGAGAGCAGTAGGTATTTAGAAATATATATCTATATAATATGTTATATGAAACATTAAAATTTTATTGTTTAGTCAGATATTAATATATGTTATCACAGACATGAAAATAATGGTCTTTTAAGAAAAATAGAATTTCACCACTCAAAAAAAAACTTTTAAATTTGGATTGCGACACGTCTAGCAAATTCACAATTAAAAATTGTTTAAAATGCAAAAATCAAACAAGGGTAAGTCAGAGTCTGCCAGTCAGAGAATAGACTAAATTAACTCATGGAATCTTTTAGAAATCTGACAAAGAAGCAGAAAGTTTTGCTATGAAGAGCAAATTTTAAGCTATTTTAATTCATCTACTGATCCTTGTAATGATTTGGAGCTATATATATATAAACGTTTTTGCACTAATAAAAGACAATGTTTGAGACAGTGGTATTATGGGACACAGAATAATGACCCATTGAATATGTCCACATCCTAATCCCTGGACTTTGTGAAGATGTTATCCTACATGACGAAAGAGTTTGTGGATATGATTAAGTTAATGACGTTTAGATGGGGATATCATCCTGGGCTATCTTGGGAGGTGCAATGTAATGATAAGAACCCTTAAAAGTAGAAGAAAGAGGTAGAGAATCAGAGAAGTGGCAGCAAGAAAAGTACTTAAATTGATACTCCTTCTTTGAAGAGGGGAGGGAGACCATGAGTCAAGGAAAGTAGGCAGCCTTTAGAAAGTGGAAAGTGTAAGGGAATGGATATTTTTTCGGTCAAGTCTCCAGGAAGGAATGCAGTCTGTTGAAGTCTTTCATGATCTTAGCTCAGAGAAATCCCTGTTGGACTTCTGACTTATAAAACTGTAAGATAATAAGTTTGTGCTTTTATACCTTATCAAGGTTATAATTATTTGTTATAGCAGCAATAGGAAATTTAGCATCACCATAACCAAAGATACATGATCCATTAATGAAATTTGTATATTAGAATAACTTAAGAAAACTTTTAGTTCTAAAGGAAATGTGAGTTTTTATTTATATCCTTTGAAACTTACCATAGCATGGTGTTATTAATCTCATTGCAGTAACAAATGGCCCCAATATCTCAGTAGTTTTCAACATAAACTTGTACATGTGTTCATATTATATGTAGGCTGTAGGTGAGTTTTGGCTTTGTTTCAGGTTATAGCTCGGTGCCTTCCCATTCAGGGAATAAGGGAAAGGGTAGCTCTATATAAGGAGCATGCCCATCCCTATGGCAGAAATGAAGAGCAAGAGAGCAAATAGAAAATTAAGATGTCACTTAACACTTCTGCTCGTGTATAGTGTTGATAGAATGGACGCAAATTTAATTGACCAAAGTACTTCATGTGCCCTAACCTAAAATTAAAGAGGCAGGGACTTAACTTTCTTCCCACTGGAGGTAGGAAAGTCATATGACAATTAGGCAGGGAAATACATAATCCTCAATGAGAAAGGGTTAGTGAAATTGTTAACAAGAATAGTAAAATCTACCTTTTACAGCTTCTTCATTGTACCTTTGCAAACTATCCTTATAATAAAAATGTTCTCTGCAAAATGCACATTAAAGTATTTGAATTTTCAATTAAAAAATGGTTATATGCCATGAATTCACACATATAAATGCACACACACACACACACAAATATATATGTGTGTATATGTGTACATGTATGTAAATGTTTCTAAAATCATATTTTCCTGTTTAGCGATGGGTTGAATATTTAAAAATATCTTTATGATCTGATGACTTTTAATCTATTTCATGTCTTAACTTTTGAGATATGGTTATTGGTGCTAAAATTATGATATTGTGTTTATTGAGTGCCTCTTCTAATTGACTCTTGAATCTGTTTGGAATAATTTCAATAGTTTTCGATAGCTTATATACATAAAATATATGCATATTTTCAGAATGATTATACCAGTATATATTTTGAACAGTTACATACAGTTGTTTTTCTTCAGATTTTGTTTTGTTTTGATTTTACCAAGGCATTTCCTTTTATTAAAGATGTTATTAGAAGGAGCTCTCTTTCAGAATGGAGAAACAACACAATTCTAATTGAATAGAATGATCAATAATGACTGTATTTATATTTGTCAGCAATTCTGGGAGTAGCTCCTTATCTCTCCCAGGAAGAACTATTAGATACTAGAATCACAATGAAATCTAATGTTTGCAAAGTTCTGTGGTCAGGGTTTTAGAGAGTCAAGTCAGACACAGAGCTACAGGGAAACTTTGGTAAGGTTAAATTATGATAGGTCATCATTGGATAGTGCAGCTTTCATTGCTTTCTAATGACCCAAGTGTCACAGATAAATATGACTTCCATCTTCCCTTTCTTGTTCTTTTGAGCCCTTTGCATTATGTATATCCTGGACCCTGTGGTGCAACAGGTTAGGCATGAAAGAAAAGGGAACAATAGAGTATGACTCTTATGGGAGCTTAACAAGCAATGCTATATAATGATATGTAGAAGCTTATATCTGTTAAAACCTATACAATGTTATCTGGAAAATAGCAGCAGACCAGAAAGAATACAGAATTAACAGGAAAGTTGTCTCTAGTCACCACTCCAGTCATTTCTAATATGGAAAATTTTATTTTTGTTGGAAAATAATGGAATGTGTTACTGTAACCTTATTTTACATACAATGTGAAAAATGTGACTTCAATCTCTTTGACATAACAAACTGATAAAGAGTTTGAAGCTCTTTTACTTAAAAACCTTGTTTATACATAATCCCACAATGAGAAAATATTTTGGGAAGCTGAAATGAAGTCTTGAATTGATATAATTCTTGTCAAAACCAATTGAAACAAATTTGACTTTAGGAAGATTACATAATCAAATGCCTCCAATATACATAAAGGTTCAATAATTAGGGATAAGAGAGGATAGACAGTAATTAAAGAATATCAGTATACCTGTGAAGAGATGTGACAATTGACATATTTAATAGAAGAAATGCCTACTCCCCTGTGCCAAACAAATTCTGGTGATTACCGGAGTGTTAATAGTCTTATACTATTATTTAATGCCAAAACTGGAACGATGTTCCCAGAGAAAAAAAGGAAGCAAAGTAATTCAGTCTAATCTCACTGACAACATCATAAACGTTCCTAAGGATTATTGGACTTACGATGTTTGCTAGGAGGAGGGTCTTTATTTATGGAAGACTGTTAACATGGTATTTCTGATTAAGGATCATGGAGAGTATATAAAACCAGAATTTATAGTTTATTAGGCTTAACTCCTTGAAAAATGCCACATATGCTGCATATAGTTTATTAGGTTTAACATTGAAATATGTCATTTATGCTCCAATAAAATGGAGATAGCCATAAGATAATTATTCTCTGCTAGATGAAGTGAAGTGGTATGCATGGACCTTATTAGAAAAGTATCTTTGGGATAAGAAAGCCACTTCTGCTGTGTCTCAGATCCCTTTCTGCTTCATTTGAGCCTCTCACCTGCATCCTGGAAATAAGTTGTAAAGCTTCAATAATGGATGAGATACCTGATCTCATGAATCTGATCCAACAATCATATTGCTATGGATTGAACTGCATTTCCCCTCAAATTCATGTATCGAAGACCTAACCCCCAGTGCAGTGCTAGCAGATTTGATTCCTGGTGAAGGCCTTTTTCCTGGCTTGACTGTGTCCACCATTTCACTGTGTGTTTATATGACCACTTCTTTCATGTGCATACAGAGAGCTCTCTGGCAACTCTTTCTCTTACTAGAAGAGCAATAGTCCCATCATGAGGGTCCCATCCTTAGTACCTCATTTAAATTTAATCTCCCCAAAAGTCAATCTCCAAACATTAAATACCATCTCATTGGGAGTTACAGCTTTAATATATGAATTTTGAGGGGACACAGTTTATTCCATAGCATAGGATTTTGCTCTTCAGTGTTCCAATCAAAACCCTGGTTGCTTTTTAACATTTTAGTTTCTAAAAATTAATTTTGTACCCTCAGCTCAGCTTCTCATTTACCCAGTTGTATCAGTTGCTTTATAAAATATTGACTCAAGAGATATATTGAACAAATATTGAATTCACATATCATAGCTTCTTTTACCTTTTTCCTAAAAATTCTTTAAGTATCAGATTTCACTCAAAAATATGGTGAAGAGCATGGTTAAGAAGAGCTTCGGTTTTACAGAGTATAATCAGGCTACAGCATAACATTTGCCAGGTGCTACTTCATTTTGCTTCCTATGCATTATGTCATTATTTTACTTTTAACAATATTTACCACAACTCTATGGGGTAGGACAGTTATTATCCCCATAGTGCCAATAGTGAGAATGTGACTTAGGAATTTTTAAAAATTTTTCAAAAGTTTCATATTATTAAACAACAAATTTAGTGCTCTCTGTCAGATTTTCCTACTACAAAAAGCCTCACATTGAATTAAAATGTAAAGATCCAATGAATTACAACATAAAATCAATACACTATGCTGAGCTTTAACTTAATACCATATTTTATAGAGGTTTTCCTAATATCAGTAATAACTTTGAAAGCCCCAGCAACAAAAAAATGAAATATTTAAATTCACATGTTATAAATATGCCTACCAAATGTCAAGCTTAACATTCTTTATGTTAGCAATACCAATCAGTAAAATTCTGAGTTTTTACATAAAATTACTCTCTGATTTCCTTATTATGCACTACTTTCAGTACCAGTAATGAAAACTGAGGACCTTTCCTTAGAAAAATCAAAGCTACTGAAATGCTAGTCTTATTAACACCTAATTTAGTTTTTTCATCTCTATTTCTTTTGATTTTATTTTGAAAATTTTTTTCATTGTTCCTCTCCCTTCCTTCACTTTTTAAAAATTAACTTTAAAAAATTCTCCTGTCATCAATTAAAATCCTCTTTAATCTCATACTGACTGTGACAGGAAAGCAAAGTGCTTTATAAACTAATTAAATGATTAATGAGACAAGCCTGAAATAATATTTGTTGCTCAAAATCATAATACAGCTAGAAGCAAACCTTAGGCATGAATTAATCAACAATGATGTATGATTAGGATAAATAGCCGTATATTTTCTTTGAAAAAATTTTTAGTCCACTTAACATGCCTGAAGTGTTCCATTCTGAAAATTATCCAAATTCATTATTAGTGTAGTAAAATACTAACATTTCTAGCATTAGTAAATAGACTTTTGTAAATGCAAGGAGAAGTGGGGAATTTTGGCTGGGATTTTCAATGCACATTGGAATTAAACTTTCTCTAAGAAAATACAAATCTCTGTTACATAACTGAATGCAATAATGAAGTGCATTAATTGTATCTCCATTTAGTCTTGTTGGAAGAATATTTTTTCATTTGGCCAAAGAAACTTATTCTTAATTTAACTTTTACTTTTTTGTTTGTTTCTTTTTTTTTTTTAATTATGGTGACATTGGTTAATGAAATCCAGTAAGTTTCAGGTGTACAATTTAGCAGTAAGGCATATATATGTACATATATATATATATATATATATATATATATATATATATATATATTGCATTGTGTGTTCACCGCCCATAGTTAGATTTCTTTGTCACCACGTATTTCAAACTTAACCTTGTCTTAAATGCCAAAGAATTTATATTGACAAGTTATATATACCATGTAAAGTACAGGCAAAAAGGATCTCCGGAATATTAGAAGCTGATAATATGATAATGTTATGAGGAAATTACCAAAAGATAACATTTTAAAGTAAATTAAGTAGGTAAATTTTAATGCTTAGGAATGATTAAATTATATTTAGTTTCTATTGCTCTCATATATATGTTCAGTCCTTGATACCATTATTTCCACAGTGTTTCTCTCAAAAAGATAAAGGTCTAGTATCCCTCCCCCCAAAAAAAGTCATTTCTTTCATAATCCTACACATTACAGACCTCCTCAAATATATTTTTTTTCATTTTCTCTAACAAAAATATATATTATTTGGCTTTGATTTTCCCACAGTGATATGTTTTCATTTCTTTAAAAACAAACACCTTATATTTTAATGCTATAATTGCTGCTTCATGTCTGATCTGGTTGAGAAAACAAAATAGAATAAATAAAAGGCTGATACTTGCTTCCTTCTAATGAACACTTTTATAGCAATAAATACAAATGAAACTTCTGAACACACTTTTCTAAGCATGATTAAATTAAAATTTTATTATATAACAGATGTTAAGTAAAATAAATACATTTACCAATAATAGAGTTCCCACTATCATTAAGCAATACTCAGTTAAATACAGCTGTTTTTGACTTCTTAGAAACTTCTATTTTAGTGCTTTATTAATATTATATTCTATAGCAAAGCAAAATAGAATCATTTAACTCTATATCTAGTTATGGCGATTTATTAGTAATTCTTTACTTTTATTCATGTTTATCATGAATCAAGATAGAAGGTTTTGAAACTAAAATCAAAAAATTTTTAATTTCAATTGTGACTTTCTGTTTTATTCAAATACAAACTAAAAATGGAGATAGCCTCAGGATCAGCTGTTAAGATCTAAGAGGACTTGGGAAAAATGAGACTCACTTTATTTTTCAAACAAGTATAGTCATTTCATTTGGAGCATTTTAGATAAATACAAACAAATTAAGAGTGACACTAATGGAGAATGAAATTCTTTAACTATACAAAAGGCATATGATTTACTAGGAATAACAATAAAATAACATTTTGGTTTTTTTGTTGTTATATCGCAGCATGAGCTGAAGATCTACTTAAAGAATAAGAAGCAGTCATGTGTAACAGAGAGTTTTATTTGTGGTAAGTTCATCTAAGTCATATATTCAAGTGAATCTAATATAGTTCATAAAGAGTTATTTCATAAATTAATATAATCTATGAGGTATGTAACAGTACTTTCATGATTTATAGTAAGTATGAACCGTTAGGGTATATGAGCAGGAATGATCAAAGAATTATCAAAAAGTGGTACTAAGTTTATGCTTAAGGTATAGAGAAGTAAGTGAAAAATATGCAATATCGCTAATTTTTAAAGTATAAGAGATGATTTATGAATAAAGGTTAATACATTTTCTACTTTAAATTATAGAAAGTCAAAATAAACTACATGAAAAAAATAGTGGAATGAAATGTTATGATATATGCTGGGTTGAATAGTCCCCCACCTCCCAAACAAGTTCATATCCACCTAGAACCTATTAATGTGATATTATTTGCAGATAGAGTCTTTTCTGATATTAGTTAAGATGAGATACTGGATAAGGATGGGCCCTAAAATCAATATTACTGGTGTCCTTATAACATGAGACAGACACAGAAACACATGCAGGGAGAATGCCATGTGTAGACAGAGGCAGACATTGAAGTAGTAAATCTATAAAACAGAAAACGCCAAGGACTGCCAGCAACCATGAGAAGCTAGGAAACAGGCATAGAATAGATTGTCTCTTAGAGCACTCAGAAGGAAAAAACCTTTCTGACACCATGATGTCGGACTTCTCTAACCTCCAGAACAAAGTAATAAAATTATATTGTATTAAGCCACTCAGTTTATGGCCATTTGCTGTGACACACCTAAGAAACTAATGAGGTTTATATACATGGGAAAAGCCGATTTTAGTTGGAATAGGCTCAGATATAACAAGGGCCACAGAAATATGTTCTGCCTTCCAATGTGTTGGCTTTATTTTTAATAAAATGGTTACCAGAACCTCTCAGCTAACATCAACCTTATCGCTAATAACCGAAGAAAAATACCTGTCCTAACAGCACTGGACAAAAGGCCCAGGATAGGGAACACTTGCCTAATTCAGTTCAAAGGAACTTAAAATAGTCAAAATGGCCAAAAGGGTTAAGAATTCTGATTGATAAGGCCTGAGACTTACACTAAATGCTACAGCCTGGGGCTGCACTGGAGTTGAAGAGAGGTGATTGCCTTTAAGAAGTCATGCAGAATGGAATCTTCTTCCCTCTTGAAAAATTGGCAGATATTCACACTATAAAAATACTGAACACTCTGATATCATATTGGAAATTTTATAAGGAAATAGAACTTTGAAATAGTAATTATTTATAGCCATTTGAGCACTTGAAAAAAGCCATAGAGAATTATTATTTACTATTTATTGCAAACTCAAAATGCCCTTAGGATAAGAGGATTAATTTCAGTTCCTATAGAGAACTAGGGATATTTACAAGTTAAAAATAAATCAGGTGAAAAGTGCTGAGAATTCATTTCACTTTTTCCCATTTGATATTTATTTATTGAGAAATCATCAATATATTTTACAAAACATTTTTTCTAACTACTCTATGCAAAAACATTTCCACCATTGCTTAAATCAAGAATTACAAATTTAAATGATCACAAAAACAGAAGAAGCTGAAATGAATATATTTAAAATGTCTTTGGATGTTAGAGACCAGAACACACAAGTATACACATATATACATAAAAATGTGGTCAGCAGCTTTGACTTATAAAGAAAACAGACACAAAGATTTTACTAGAAAATTCTTACTTTTAAATTAGATAACTCTAATATATAATTCTTATAGATAGTTCAAAATCCTCTTTGATTTTACAAATGCCAATTCTATAGGTGTATATATCTTATTTGTAATATATACCTATTTATACATTTAAACGAAAATGTGAAACAAATAAATATGTATTTGTTTATACAAATAAATGTCAAACATTAATTTAGTAAAAGATTAATATTTGTATAAGTTTATATGATTATTGGAATAAATTTATATGATTATTGGAGTAATCATTTATTTTTTTCACTAAATAAAGTACTATAATCACTTTTGCTTAGTGGAAGAAAAATTTTTGAGCTGAATGTCAGAGTATAGATCATAATGACACTATTGAGAACAAACTTAACATCAAAGAAGAATAGAATAAGAATGTAAAGAATAAATCTGCCTGGTGGAAAATAAAGGGCTAGTAGGTTTGAAAAAAATATATCAAAATAAAACAGAGTACATAGTCAGGTATAGGGTCTTGCAAAATGGATATTAATTTTGCTTCTCTTCCAAATAACATTTAGAACTCTGGTGCGTGCATTAGGAAAGAGAAAGATATGACTGTTATGCTAAGATTATGAAAGAAAAATAGAACGCAAGGAAGCAATGCAATTTCTAGAAATCAAACTGTTTCAAAGTGATACACAGTGTTTTCCATGGCTGACATTCCTCAGTCCTACAGATAGGAGTACTTCAGAGGCACTGCCGTTCAGACTGCTCTGAAATGTTTTTTATGCACTAGTTTTATATCTCGGGTTTATAATTTACTTGAGAGGTACAATTTAATTTCTGTTAAATGAACTCAAATCACTACACTAACAGTTTTACGTTGCTATCACTTTAAGTCTTGCTGGGCTTTTAAACAGACCCCATTTGTAAAAAGCATAAAATCCTTATAACTGGCCATAGAGGTTATTTAGTAAAAGGAAATTTTGGGAATAACTATTAAAATTATCAGTATTATACATTATAAAAATTATCTTGTGGTTAAAAATTACTACATTTTATCAAAAATTATTTAGATATAATATTTAAAACCCATACTTGAAAGACCCTTGATCCTAAAATGAGAAATGAATTCAACTCTTCTCCACCTTATTTCTTTCTCTTTTCATCATTTTGCTTACTATCTCTTCCAAATTTTTCCATTAAAACACAAGCAAATTAGTTCACATTGTAAAGTTTTCCTCACTAGGATACTCTGCTAAAATAGAGAAGCACATTCATATGCATTAATAACTAAATAAAATGTGTTACTGTATGAAGAGAGGAAAAGTTCTGCCTATTATCATACCTGTGTAATTTCTCAAGTAGTAAAACAGAGAAAGGGCTCAGAATTCTGTGATGTAGCAAACAGGACAATACTGATGTGGGAAGTGATTTATAGAAACAGCCAATGAAAAATTTAGGGTCCAGGACTCCATAACCTACTTTTAGCATAACCTAAAGTTAGTACATAGAACACTTTTTCTACACATTTCAAAATAGTAAAATTGTTAGCAAAGCCTCTGTTTTCTTCTACGTTTACCACAATATTGCTAGAAAGATATTTTTCCATTTCTCTTATGTTCAGTTTCTACTTGACTCAAATATTTACAGAATACTGAGGACAAATATAGGAAATGTGAAAAACACATTATGTATTCTTATTTTTCTAAGGCTCTAAAGCCCTTGGGAAGGGCCATTGGCTAAAAAAAAAAGTGGATATTAATAATACATTCATATTTGCTTCTTAAGAGGCTTCTTCAGCAAACTTCCTTTTCCCGGTAGGTTATAATTGCTCATAATATTAAAATTGCCCTCCATTTCTTGAGCTAAATAAAGACTGTGAATAGCCATGACCTTCATGGCCAGGAAGAACAGTGTTGGCATTAAATAGGATAACAATGAATTTAATATCATAATGGATAATGTTAAAAGGTTATAAAGAATAGAAAATAATCAAGATTTGAAGGGAATAAGTGATATTTTAGCCTAAAAAATTTATTGTAATTATTAATCTATTTCATACTTTACTTACCAATTACTTGATATTTATAATTTAAGCATAAACAAGCCAGCAATTATATTCAGAGGACAGGACATGCTCAGATATTTATCATTTTGAGATTTTTTTTGAACAATAAAATTTACAATTATATGCTTCGTGAATTCTGAACTAAAATTGTCTATGTAGTTGACATAGTCTCTTGATGATATAAACAGATTAAGTACATTTTAAATGTACACGAATCATTTTCAAGGTTTTAAGTGGACTATACAACAAAGAAATTATATGAGGTAATTAGTGACATTTAAACATTGACAATATCCTATGTACTAAAATACGTCTTCCGGGGACCCCAGATATCAAAGATATGTTCCCTTCTTTAGGATCATTTCTTATTTTTCTTTTTGAAAGTTAAAACATTCTTATGGAAAACTGAAGTCTCTCTTGCTGAATATTAAACATTTATAACTTATTTCAATGCTAAATCTGTAGCCTAAAATATTATTTTTATTGATTTGGATACTTGTGGATTAATGTGAAGTATTTGGTATGAGCTAGCTATTCCCATTAATTCATTAACATGTAAATAAATACATATTTATTTAAATAAGCCTTAAATTTCTAGTAATGAGAGTCCTGGTATAATAATTATAATGCAGTGATTATGTCTCCTTGCCTAAGTTGAAGAGCTTATTTTTTTAAGAGAAATTAATTTGACTTAATATTGTGAATACATGACGTTAATCCCCAGCTTTTATGAAGAAAACTTTGTTGTCGAGTATGATTTAATGTTTGCCAGTAATGTTATTCTGCGTCTTAGTATTCAACTTGAAAGTGTTAGGATAAAAATATCTGAATCAAATGACTGAATCAAAGTCATTTTGATATAAGCTTAGATAACAGCAACAAAATATTTTACTGTTGTCAATAAATTCTCCACAATGCTTAGTAAATAAGTTCCTACAATACTAATGGCTTATATTTTATTTTTTGTCATTTTGCTTATCCCAGAATTTGTATGTTGATGGAGGTTTTTGTCAAGTTGGGAGAATAAATTGTCCCTAGAGTCTCCTCTGAAGAGTTGAAAATCTGTATTATTTTTAAAAACAAGACTTCTTTGGAGGAATATTTAAGAAGCAAATAAAGCATTGTAGGGACAACTTTATGAAATGTCAATTATATCAAAATATATATTGTGATCTTCAAATAATTAAAATTTAGTGACTAAACAAACATTTATTGATTACCGCTGTATAATCAGGGACTGTTCTTATTCTAGAGATATGGATTTGAAAATGCCATGAAAGTCCTGATATTTATTAAACTTTTACCTACAGTAGCAGGGTAACACAAAATAAACAATTAGGTAAATAAGAACATGTAAAATAAAGCTAAGTGCTATTATTAAAAGAAAAATATTAGTGATATAGTTAGTAATGTAAAATAGTGATTAGAGCACACTTGTACTTTGCTGGTTAGTACTATTCAGTAGCTTATACCAACAGACAAGTAGTCAATCTCCAAAATAAGTAAACAAAAACAAGACAAAACAGAAACAGAAAGAACGGACTTGTGGGCAAAGTAAAGAGCTATCGAACAGCTTCTAAACTGGAAATGACTTAATAGTGTTGGGAAGCAGAGACTGGATGAAAGTGAGCAAGTGAACACATAAGATCAGAGGCCTGGGCATGGCCCAGATCATGTGTGTTGTGAATCCTGGACACTGAATTTGTATTTTTTTTTCTTGTTTGTGAGAGAACAAAGAAAGGATTTTAAGCAGGAAAGCAATATGCTTTCATATATACATTTCATAAATCACCCTTGAAGGTAATTTAGAGAATAGATGAATGAGGCATAAACATGAACAAGGAGATAAGTTTCATTATTGCTTCTGCCCAGGTGACAGAGAAGTGGATTTGCAATATGGTTACAGTTGAAAGCTATTGGATATTTTGATGAATAAAATAAGAAATGGTATAAAGATAGGAATTAGAGATGGGTCCTATGGTTTTGACTTTTATGACTAGATAGAAAGTAATATTTACTGAGGTAAAATGTTTGGGGAAATGGCAGGTTAAGGGGCTTCTTAAGAAAAATAAAATCTACTTTATCATTGATAAGTTTGAAGTATCTTTGATTAAGTGGGAGTTCTAAACAAGCAATTAAATTTATAACACTGGAGTACAAGGCCAGGACTAGAGATAAGAATTTGGAAGTAACAAACATACAGATGAAATTAAAAGTCCCACAACTATGAGATTACATAGCCAGAAGTATCCAAAAGTAGCTTCCAAAGTTGATTAAGAAGCAGAAAATAGCAAATTCCTTGTATACATTACTTCAGACTTAATTGGATAAGCAGAGTGCTCGGAGTACACGCCTGGTTTAGGGACAAATGGAGGAGGGGCCCACATTAGAGGGTAAAACTTTGTAGGCACAAATCCCCTCTTATTTTGCATGTTGTTCACATTTTCTACTAAATCTTTTTCTATATTATTAATAGTCATTTTAATATCTGTTTGTTAATTTAAATACCCAGATCATGTTTAGGCCTAGTTCTATTGACTCTCATCATTTAACAAATGATAATTTTTTTTCTGGCTTTTCATGTGTTTTATAATTTTTGTTTGAATTCTGGAGATGGTATGTTTAACAGAAATAGATTGTGGTATTTTTTTTAACTAGTTTTGGTTGTGCTTTTTCTGTCAGACTCAGCATGGGAATTTAATTGTGCTGGGTTTGGATATTTGTAATCATGGTTTTATTCAATATTAACAACTTCAAATCACTCCAGGAGAGAGATGTCACTAAGTTGGAGGAATAAGAAACCCCAGCCATTATCACCCCATAAAAATGAGCAATGTGAAAGCTATCTATGAGCAATAATAGCTGTGAGAGAGCTCAGGTATCTACCTGAGAACATTTAGTAACATAGCGGAATAAGCAGCCTAAGAATAACTGCACAGAAAGGGAAGGAAGAACAGTTTCATTTGCCTGCAACATACCTTCCCCCAGGCCCGCACTGCCAAGAGGACAATCCCATGCTTGAGAAAGAGTTCCTGTTGCTGGGAAAGGGAGAGCGGAGTGGGCGACAGCTTTTCTATACTTTTTGAGCACTATAAAATAGCAAAAAGGTCCCCAACCTTGCAGCACCAGGGACTGGTACTCCAATGGATATCTAATACCTGATGATCTGAGATGGAGCTGAGGCGGTGAGGCTAGCGCTGGGGGGCGGCTGGAAATACAGATGAAGCTTGGCTCACTTGCCCACTGCTCCCCTCCTTCTGTGCAGCTCAATTCCTAACAGTCCATGGACCAGTACTGGTCTGTGGCCCAGGAGTTGGGGACCCCTGGTATAAAGGATTCACTTTTATTCCACCACATGTAGTTACTGGCAAATCTGAAACATTTAAAGAAGACTAGGAACTAGGAAATAGGGCAGAGACCACCGACATCAACAAAATAGCAGAAGCAACAGCAGTTCCCAGTGGCGTGCTCTGTATAGGACTCCGATCACTTTAACTGCTGAATTAGCCAGCAAACAACATAGCTGCCAGAAACCTCTACAGAATTCATCATTGAAGTTTTTGGCCTATAGGTTTTTGCATTTATAGATGCCAGCCACTTTAGTCTTCACTCTGCTCCTACCCGACCCCCCTACCACAGACATAACAAAAGTCTTGTATGAGAATTATCACTGTAGCTAATTTATAAAATCCCCAAACCAGAAACAGTCCAAATGTCCAGGAAAGTAAAAATGGATACGCAATCTGTGGTGTAATGGTACAATGGAATGCTATTTAGCAGTAAAAGAAACAAAATACTGATATACTCAATAACGTAAATACATGCCATTGACTAAAGAAGCCAAACACAATACATATTTACTCAAGACAGATGGACAGATGATTGATAGATGAAGATGGTGATGATAGATAGATGATAGGTAGGTGATAGATAGATAGATAGATAGATAGATAGATAGATAGATAGATAGATAGGACTAGAAGTTGTAAAACTAATAAGTGGTGATAGAAGTAAGTTTTCCCTTTTAGTCTAGCAGACAGCATGTATACAGGAATGTGCTGTGAGTTGACTCTCCAGGGTGATGGAAATATTCTATATCCTATTCAGGTAATTGCTGCATGGGTATATACAATTGTCAAAGCTCATTGAACTGGTCACTTGAGATCGGTGCATCTTTTGTATATTAATTGGATGTCAGTTAAAAAGTGACTTATTATTTTGTCTTTTAATTTCTTATATATCAATGTTTTTTGGGGAGAATGTCAGTTACTCTTATTAATTATGCCTCTTCACTCAACAATATTTAAGTGGTTATTTTTGTTATACTCTATGAATGTTTAGAGCACTATTATTCTCTCTAGGCTTTATACCAAACTTCCTGTTTTTTCTGCACCATGCCAAAGACAAAGGGCCTATCTTACCTAAACATATTTCTTCAGAGCAGTAGCTTCCATGTACCATGCAGCATGTGACTGTTGTCAGTATCTTGCAAGCCCCTCAAGTGTAGTGAAATGAACCTGTACTGTGATTATTTATTGACTCATCCACCTGTGGTTAGGTTTATTCATAAGTTTCAAATATCTTAATTCCACTGGGAACCCTCTGAACCTCTGGATTATCACTAGGTATATATCTTACCTAAAAGTATTTAGAAAGTCTAGCCCTGAGCCTGAACCTAGTATTTTCTCTAGTTTAGCAAGGCAGCAGGCATCACTTCCATTTATGCCAAAATTACTCATTGTTCAATCCTTCTTTCATCCCTAAAGAATTAGGAGATAAAACTTATACTTTCTCTTTGAGAAACTAGCCCCTTCTTGGGCTCATCTTCTTTGCACAGGATGGAATAAATGAGTACAGAGAAAACAATACCTTTGAATTGATCTGGGAGCAACAAATTTTTCTGTAGGTAACAACAATTTGAACATCTGTCATAATTTCCTACTCTAAACTCATTTTATTATGCATCTTCTATTTGGAAGTGCATGCTCTTTGGTCAGTCTCCATCCCAGGAGAACAAAAAAATTAAAATATAGACACAGTATAACAAATGTAGTTCAAAAACTAAATACTGGGGGAGTAGACATTAAGTGTAGACTTTACTACTTTCCAGTTCAATGGACTTATCAAATTACTTAACTGGAATGTATTCTTTTTATGGTAAGCACAATTTGTTGGGGAAAGGGATTCTATTATATTTAAATTAGCCTTAAAGCCCATTTCCTGTTTCTGTTCTTTTGATCTTCTGATATTCTCCTGATCATCAGGTATGCAGCAAATATGTTCGGGTCCCTGAACATATTCCTTAGCTATGTTCTTCTGGACACTTATTTTTACATGCTTCTGTGCTGTTTTTCTGCTATAACTTAAAACATCTGCCTGTGACTTTCTTCCTGTTCTCAATTCATAGGCACTCATTCCTGATACACTTGCAGATTTGGTGTACTCCTGTGTCACTGTCTAATTTTTATTTTTGACCATGGTTCATTTTCTCAGTTGTCTTATTACCTGTATCAATTATGGTCAGTATAGAAGTCTGTCAGGAGAAAACTAACTTGCAAATTTTAATTACTGTATTTCTGTATTGGAAAAAAGAATTTTCTCTTGTATATCTTGTTATGCCTCTTTACTGATGTTCATATTTAATATAAATTATATATGTTTTATATATTAAAAAATGAATTAAACATATATGTAATCAAAAGAGGCCAGTAGACCACAGACAAGAAGCACTACAAATGCTTTTGTGCCCATTAATATTCAGGAGAGTGAAATGAGAACAGAATCAACTTGAGGCCATTCTGCTGATGAAACATCACCTTGACTCCCTCACAGAGAAAAAGGTGTGTTGGTGTCAGATGAAATCTCTTTCCTCTAATTCTCCCAGAGCACTGAGAAATGAAAGGATCCCAATCCAAGGGCTCTACAGGAATGAATTATTCATTGTACATACTGATTAATTTATGGTTATTATAAATCATGGGTTCATGTTCTCATAGTAGCATTTGATTGGTGTGATGATCTGCAAGATGGAGCTTCTCTAATTTATGTGTTTAATAACTGTCCTTGATTAAGTTAAGATTAATTTTTATGAGGTAAAGGAAGAAAATATGATCAGAAGCGAACTCCCAAAACACTAAGCAGGTTTTATTTTCAAAGAGAAACATGAAGGTATTTCGAGTACTGAGACTAAACCCAACAAGATATGTTCATTCAGACATTGTTACTGAATACAAACGAGATTGTCTAATTTTTTAAAAATTGCAACAGAAGCATGTAACAGACTTTATGGATAATTGTAATGGACAACTTGTTACAAAACATAATAATTTGTCCAAGTGTTCCAATTAAACTTAATGAAATATTTGGCTTCCATTTAATATTGGGTGAGAGAATATAAAATTTTATGTGGTATGGATGGGCAATGAAATCCTACCATTTGCAATGACATGGATGGACCTAGAGGTTACTATGCTGAGTGAAATACATCAGAGAGAAAAAGGTAAATACAATATGATTTCACTTATATGCAGAATCTAAGGAACAAAAAGAACAAACTAATCAAAAACACACAAATATAGAGGACAATCTGGTGATGGCCAGAGAGGAGGGGATTTAAAGCAATACAAATTAATAGTTGATAGGTGGTCACGGGGATGGAGAGCACAGCATGGGGAATGCAGCTAGTATTAATGTATGGGCTAGATAGAGAGCCAGAAAAGAGAAAGAGCAATTAAGGGGATCAATTTATAAACTATACAAATGTCTAACCAATGTACTGTATTCTTGAAACTGATAAAATTTTTTAAAAAGGGAAGCATTCACTTTTGAGGCTGTTTGACAAAATATGCAAAATCTCTTATTTGATTTATGGCCTACGGAGCTTTACTACATTACTAGGGCTGTCATAACAAAGTACCACCCACAAGGTGGCTTAAACAGAAATTTATGTTTTCACAATTCTGGAAGCTTAAAGTCTGAAATCAAGGTATCATAGGATCTGAGGACTCTGTCCTTGGCTTGTCAGTGAGCATCTTCTCCCTGTGTCTTCACATGATCTTTCCTCTGTATCTGTGTCCAAATGTTCTCTTCTTTAAGGATACCAGTTAGATTATAGTCCACCTTAAGATTTTATTTTAACTTAAAAAGAAAAACAGCTATTTAAAGACCCTGTGTCCAAATACAGTCACATTCTGAGGTACCGAGGATTAGAACTTCAACATATGATTTTTGAAGGAACACAATTTAGCTCATAACACTCTTTATAAAAAGTCTTTATTTCTTTTAATAATACCTTGTGCATTTTAAAAGGATCTGGGTTTACTTGCATGAAATTAACTATGCTAACTCCTGAAAATGAAAAAATGAAACAAACAAACAAAAAAAAACAGTTGGAGTCTGCCCTCATTGAGTTCACTATGGAGTGAGAAAAATAGATCTGTGAATTACTAAGCTACGTTCTGTTTTTTATTAAATGTATTGACGTAACATTGGTTAATAACATTATATAGGTTTCAGGTGTACAATTTAATAATACATCATCTGCATATTGTATTTTTTGTTCACTGCCCAAAGTCAAATCTTCCATCACCATATCTTTGAATCTTTTTACCCCTATCTACTTTCCCTCTCCCCCCTTTCCTTCTGGTAACCACTAAACTGTTATCTGTGTCTATGAGTTTTTGTTTGTCTTGTTCATTTGTTGCTTTCAGTTTTATATCCCATGTATGAATGAAATCATATGTATCTCAACTTTTTCTGTCTTATTTCACTTATTGTGATAATTTCAAGATCCACCCATGTGGTTGCAAATGGCAGTATTTTATCTTTTCTTATAGCTGAGTAACATTCCGTTGTACTACATCTTCTATATTCAGTCATCTATCAAAGTGCTCTTCAGTTGTTTCCATGTCTTGGCCACCGTGAATAATGATGCAGTGAACATTGGGGTGCGTACTTTTTTATGTGTAAACATTTTCAAAATCTGGGGGGGGGGGTAGATACCCAGAAGGTGTATTGATGGGTCATATGGTAATTCTATTCTTAATTTTTTAAGGAATTTCCATACAATTTTTCATAGTGTCTGTACCAATTGACATTCTCACCAGCAGTGTATGAGGGTTCCTTTTTGTCCATAACCTCATTAATTTTAAAATAGAAGTCTGTAACAGGGGAGAGACATTTGAGAAGGGATGTATTATTTTAAGAACAAGCTTCTATAGGAAAGTTTCACATGAAAGTAATATTTAATAGATTTCTAAGAATTTAGTGTTTTTCTGGGTAGACAAAGATTATATTTAGTATTTTTCTAGGTAGATAAAGAGAATATTATAAATGAGGCATAGAGGCACAGGTAGTCTTACCTGAAAATAATTCTTAAATAAGTACACTGAGTGAAAAAAAGCTAACAACAAAAGCAAATGAATTTATTATTTGATTTTATAAAATTCTATACAATGCAAATTGATCTATAATAAATGAAATTGGGGAGTAGGTTACACACATATTCAGTTTCACAGATGAGGTTTCACAGTTGTATGCATATGTCAGAACTCATCAAGCTGTCCACTTTTAATACTGTTTCACATGTGTCTATATACGTCTCACATGTTTATATACCAATGAAGCTGTTAAAAGAAAAGCAATTGTAGAAGAAAAGGAGTTAAATTGTTGCCATTAAAAATTATATTATTGTAAGCTATTCAAAGATGCTCCATAATGTAGAAGAAGTTCTCTACAATTTCTAGCTTGCTGAGTTTTTATCAGGAATCGATATTAGATTTTGCCAAATTATTTTTCTGCATGAACTGGAATGATAACATGGTTTATATTAAATAGTATGTTAATATGGAAATACACATTGATTCATTTTTATTAAAACTTTATATTTTAGAGCAGTTTTAGTTTCACAGTAAAATTGAGGGTAAGATAGTCCCATTTATGTGCTACCCCCACACATGCATAGCGTTCCCTATTTCTAACATCTCTCATCGGAGTTGAACATTTATTGCATTTGGCAAATCTACATTTACATGTTATTATCACACAAAATCTTTAGTTTACATTTTGGTTCATCCTGGGTATTCTACATTCTATGAATTTGGACAAATATATAATGAAACATTTGTATTACTATGGTTATCGTAGAGAGTATTTTCACTGCTCTAAAATTCTTCTGTTGCTCCACCAATTGTTTTTTCTTCCTCAACCCCCAACCCTGGCAACCACTGAATCTTTTACTGTTCCTGTAGTTTTGCCTTTTCTAGAATGACCTGCAGTTGGAATCATATGTAAGTCACCAATTTCAGATTGGCTTCTTTTATTTAGTAATATGTATTTAAGATTTCTTCATGTCTTTTTCTAGTTATAGCTAATTTCTTTATAGTGCTGAATAATATTTCATTTTCTGGATGTAACACACACACACACACACACACACACACACACACACATATTCACCTACTGAAGGACATTTTGATGGCTTCCAAGTTCGGCAGTTATCACTAAAGCTGCTATAAACATTCAAGGGGGGGCGTTGTGTAGATATAAATTTACAACTCCTTTGGGTAAATATCAAGGAGTATAATCTCTGGAAAGTGCATGATAAGTGTATGTTTAGTTATATAAGAAAGTGCAAAGCTGTCTGCCAAACTGTACCATTTTGCATTTCTATCAGAAATGAGAGTTCCTGTTGCTCCACATCATCACCAGCATTTGATGTTATGTGTTTCAGATTTTGGCCATTCTAATAGATACATAGTGATATTTCATTGTTTTATTTTGCATTTCCCTTATTGATGACATAATGTGGAGTATCTTTTCATATACTTATTTGCTCTTTGTGTATCTTCTTTGGTGAGACGTCTCTTACGATCCTTGGCCAACTTTTATATATTTTGTTTGTTTGTTTTCTCATCGTTGAGCTTTAAGAATGTTTTGTATATTTTGGATAAAAGTCCTTTAATAACTGTTTTGCGAATATTTTCTCACAGTCTGTGAGTTGTCTTCTCATTCTCTTGAAGTTGACTTTTGCAGAGCAGACATTCTTAATTTTAATGAAGTTCAATTTATTATTTTTACATGGATCATGCCCTTGATGTTGTTTTTAAAAAGTCATCACCATACCCATGGTCATCTGGGTTTTCTCTTATGTTATCTCCTAAAAGTATTATGGTTTTACACTTTTACTTAGGTCTATGATCCACTTTGAGTTAATTTTTGTGAAAGACTTAAGATCTGTGTCTAGATTCATTTTTTTTTAAATGTATGGGTGGATATCCAGTTGTTCTAGCATCACTTGTTGAAAGAACTATCTTTGCTCCATTTTATGACCTTGACTTCTTTGTAAATTATCAGTTGACTGTTTTTAAGTGCATCTATTTTCTGGGCTCTCTATTCTGTTCCATTGATCTATTTGTCTGTTCTTTTATCAGTACATACTATCTCAATTCTGTAGCTTTACAGTAAGTGATTTGGGAATTGATTTCTATATGTAGCATAACTTTTGAAATAAGAATCAATTTTTCATTGTGGATTTTAATTAACAGGTACCATTTATTGAAAAGGTAAGGTAAAATTGAAATAGTTGTTGATATTGTTATTGTTGAAATTGATAACTTGATTTTAAGTTTTACATGGGAATACAAAGCAAAAATCATAACCAAGAGACTCTTGAAAACGAAGAACTTTCTTGTGGTACTTACATCACTAAATATAATGACATATTATAAAGCTATACCATTTAAGATAATGCTGTCCTGTCACAAAGATAGATAATAGATGACTTAAACAGAATAGAGAATTCAGCTGCAGATGCACATATATGAATACTGGATTTATGTCACTGTGGCACTGCAGGCAACATTTGATGAGCAGTCGTCATAACACTGGAAGGAAGTCCTTATGACTCCAATTTTTGTGGATATCTATAATATAGCATAATTTGCACATCTCTAACTATACATTTTGACTATAGTAGCCAATTCCAGGGCAATACCAAAAACTTAACATTTCAAATAAGGTGTCTATGAGAATAATTTCTACATGAAGACATTGGTCAGATTAATTTGAGAGAACACCTTTGTTTTCTGTATTGAGAAATTTTCAAAATTTTAATGATAATACATTAAAATGCACAATTATAGAGAATAATACAGTTGGCTCAGAAATAGCAGAAGAATCATCTTTAAATACTTTAATTGTAGTATTATTTTAATTATTTGTTATCTTTGTCAGGTTGCTAGTTCATAAGCGATCATATGGGTTATTGAAATATTGCCTATTAACAGATAGGATGCATTTAGACATAAAAACCTTACCTTATATAATATGATGGTGGAAGTAACCTAAAATTGATTAAAAACTATATGGATGATGATTGCAAATGAACACTTAACAGAGGGTAGTGTATGTGACATATGGTGGGGTTGAGTATTAAGATTATATTCACTTTCAAAGGCATAATTTTAGGTTATATAGAGAGTTTAATTTGCAGAGTTTGGTACGTGCTGAGCTAGTCAGAAATTTTTTTATCATGACACTTCTGTATATGCATCCTATTAATTATTTCTTCATTCAAAAGGCCTCTCCATTGAGACATTCCTCACTATTTCATTCCATGCTCCACTTTACCTAAATAAAGCATTAGTCTAAAAGAGTTGGGAAGTAATGTTTAACCCTCTCAGAAGAGCCATTTGTTATATTAACATGCAAGTATTGGACAGAGCAATTATTTACCAAATAAATAATTAAATTGAACTTTCAAAACTATTGATCTTTTGAGAAGAGAGATTTAGAGAGAGAATAGAAAAATGACAAGGCAGTAGGCAAATAGTATGGATTCCAATGAAGATCAAGTCAATTCCTGGGTGAAAACAATGAATTGATCAACCAGTCAAGTTATTTAACCACTGCCCATGAGTATTAAATATTCTAACTTGTGACCATTATTTTTTTTCAGACTTGGGGGTAGTCTTGAGTGCCCAAGAGGGAGAATTTATATAGAGAGAATTTCTCTCTATACTATTTTCAGGGCTACTCTTAAGTGGGGCTAACATTTATACCTATATACAGAGCTGAGTTGAGGGAGAAGTGCCAGTATAATAGTTCTTGATAGCATAAGAGTTTGGACCACCTACTTATACAGCTTCTATCTTTTGGTCTTCTTCACATCTGATGCAAAATATATAACTTTCATTTTATAATGGATTGCTACTGATTGAATCTGACCTTATCATTTGGTTGATCTGACAGACCTTAGCTCAAAGGGTGGTTCTGACACAAGTCCACTTAATATTGCAGGGCCCAGTGATATAACAGGATTTGTTTCTCAAAAAGCATATAAATTTCTACTGCAGAGGACATGATTTTTACCCATCACCTGATATGTTTATCTTGTGATTCTTTTATTGGGGCTTGCCATTAACTCCATATAGCATCTTTCCCCTCAACAGAAACCTGTAATAGCATTTACTCTGATAGGTTATATGGCACAGGTGGCAGGGCCACTTCTGTCTCAGCTTGAACTTTTCTTTAGAGTGCTTTCCCACTCCAGGTTCTACTTAAAGTTAGTAGCACTTTATGTCATTTAGCATATGGGTCAGAATAGTGTTAAGTGTAGACTGTGCATTCTCCAAAATCTGAAAAGGCCTACTGAGTATCATGCTTCCTTCTTAGTGATGGGGATTGCAATCTGGGATAATCTGCCTCTTATTTTCAGATGTTCTGGAATACTTCATACCTTGAAACTCTGAGACCTATAATTATTTGGCAATATCCTGATCTCAGTCTCTCTCACACTCTCTGGAATATGTGTCTTACCAAGGATTCTAATAGACTTGTCACTTCTTGTTCATCAGTCTTATTAACATGATGTTATTTTTAGAGTATACAAATGCTGTTCTTATGGATATTTAGCTGTTTCAGTTCTCTTTGGAATGCATTATGACAGAAAACAGAAGAGACAACATAGTCATGGGAGAAGACCATGAGACCTTGTAAGGACAGACTGCTGTCTGTAGCAAGTAAATGCAAAGTATTTCTGATTCTCCTTTCAAATAGGAGTGAAAATGAATACATTTATCAGATCAGTGGCCAGATATCATGTGTCTAATGCTATGTTAATCTGTTCAAGTGAAGATATCACCTCTGGCATACCAGCTGTAATAATGATCACTGATGGTTTGCAGCTGTCATATATCCTCCAAGATTTATATGGATTTTGATGGGCCACACTAGTAGATTTAATACTGTTTATAGGTCTTTAAGGTTGGCACTAATCTCTGCTATTCTTTCAGAACATGGCATGATTTTGATTTATTTTCTTTATGAATAGGAGGGAGGTAGTTTCAGAGACTTTCAACTGACCTTCACCTATGATAGCTTCTACCCCAGAGATCAGAAAACCAATATAGGGTTTTGACCTTTTATTGAATATATCCATTTCAGTTGTACATTTGGCAATCAGATAATTACCACCAGAGGCTCTGTAGACCTATTGAATTACTGTGAACCAGATTTGATCACAGACTTAATGTACTACCATCCACACTCATTCAACAGAAATCCATAAAATGCTATGGATCCTCCAGTATCAATATTAATTTGGACTCTGTCCAATAGTACACAGATGTTTGGGCATTCTTTCCCAGGATATGAATACTGAAGTAAAAGTCCATATACCCCTTTGGAAAGAATTCAGTACTCATTATGAAATATCTTTGCCATAGTGTTGCATGATTCTTGCATCTTGGGATAAGGCCTCTCCAACACTCAGTAGGTTCCAAGTCTGAAAATTGACTTAGGTCCAGAATTTTTATTTGGAGTGAATGGCCATGGTTTCCTGATTATCTGTTCTTGATTCCTTCCTTCCTTCCTTCCTTCCTTTTCTTCTTTCGTTCTTTTCTTTTTTCTTTTCTCTCTTTCTTGTTCTTTCTTTCCTTTTTTTTTTTTTTTTTTTTACTAGTAATTTGTTATGGGTTTAGGAAACCAGCTGACCAAACCTTTCTGAAAGGTATCTAAAATAAGGAATTTTTGCGCTTGGACTTGGCAATATCTGTTTTGGTTGCCTGAGGATTTTTTTTTTCCTTTGATTCTAATTTTATTTTTTCATTTTATCTTTTGTCCCCTTTACTCATTTTTCCCAATATCCATCCAATGCCTCTGGCAACCACCAAACTGTTCTTTATCTATGAGTTTGTTTTGCAGATTCCACATATAAGAGAGATAATATAGTATTTGTCTTTCTCCATCTGACTTATTTCATGTAGTACAGTGCCCTCAAAGTCCATCAATATTATCACAAATGGCATGATTTCATTTTTGTATGGCTGGATGATATTCCATTTTATAAATGCAAAATATCTTTGTTCATTTATCTACTGATGAACAGTTCCGTATCTTGGCTATTGTAGCTAATGCCAATGAACATGAGAGTGCATATACTTTTGAGTTAGTGTATTTGGTTTCCTTCAAATACTGAGAAGTGGAATTTCTGGATATATGCTAGTTCTATTTTTAATATTTTGAGGAACCTCCATAATATTTCCCAGAGTGACTAAATCAATTTACATTCACACCAACAGCGCACAAAGGTTTCCTTTTCTCTACATCCTCACCAACACTTGACATTTCTTTGTTTCTTTTTGGTGATAGCCATTCTAACAGATGTGAGAGGATATATCATTGTAGTTTTGATTTGCACTTTTCTGATGGTTAGTGATGTTGAGGACATTTTTATGTACCTGTTTGTCATTTGTGTGTCTTCTTTGGCAAAGTGTTTATTTAAGTTCTCTGCCTATTTTTAAATAGTTTTTTTTTCCTATTGAGTCACGTGTGTTCTTTATATATTTTGGATATTAAGCTCCTTATTGGATACATGATTTGCAAATATTTTCTCCCATTCAGTAGTTTTGCCTTTTCATTTTGTTGATGGTTGCTTTTGCAGTGTGCGCCTTTTTAGTATGATGTGGTCCCACTTATTTATTTTTGCTTTTGTTGCTTTTGGTTTTAGTATCTGATTTTGAAAATCATCACCAAGACCTATGTCAAGGAGCTTATTGCCTATGTTTTCTTTGAGGAGTTATATGGTCTCAGGTTTTACATTCAAGTCTTTAATCTATTTTGAGTTAATTTTGTTTATGGTATAGGATAGTGTCTAAGAGTCATTATTTTGTACATACTGTCCAGTTTTCCCAACACCATTTTTTGAAGACTGTCTTTTTCCCATGGTATATTCTTGGCTCCTTTCTAATAAGTGAATCAACCATATATGCATGAGTTGGCTTATTTCTGGGCTCTCTATTCTATTCCATTGATCTATGTGTCTCTTTTTATGCCAATACTATAATGTTTTAATTACTATATTTTTTGTAATATTGTTTGAAATCAAAGAGTATGATGCCTCCAGCTTTGTTTCTCTTTATCAAGATTGTTTTGGCTCTTTGGGGTTTTTTGTGGTTCCATACAAATTTTAGGATTTTTTTTTTTTATTTCTTGGAAAAATGTCTTTGGAATTTTGAAAGGAATTATATTGAATCTATACATTGCTTTGAATATTATAGTCATTTTAACAATATTGATTCTTTTAATCCATTAGCACAAAATAACTTTGCATTTATTTTTGTCCTCAATTTATTGTATTAATACCTTGTAGTTTTCAATCTACAGTCCTTTTACCTCCTTAGTTAAATTTATCCCTAAGTATTTTATTCTTTTCGATGTAATTGTAAGTTGGATTGTTTTATTTCTCTTTCTGGTAATACGTTATTAGTGCATAGAAATGCAAGAGGTTTTTGCATATTTGTATTCTGCAACTTTACTTAATTTATTTATTGGTTCTAATAGTTTTTGGATAGCATCTTTAGGGTCTTATATATATAATATCATGCCATGTACAAATACTGACAGTTTACATCTTCCTTCCCAATTTCTATGACTTCTTCCTTTTTTTTTTTTTTTTTTTTTTTTTGGTCTTGTTCTAGCTAGGCCTTTCAATACTATGTTGAGTATAAATGGCATGAGTGAGGATCTTTGTTTTTTCCCTAATTTTAGAGAAAAGGCTTTCAGCTTTTCACTACTAGTATGATGTTAGTTATGGGGTTGTAATATATGACCCTTTTCCCTCAGTGTAGGGCTTCATCTCCCCCCACTCAGGGAAATTTCCCCTGTCCTGCATAAGTTTTTTTAGTAATGAATGATTGAAATGTAAGAGTTGATGTAAAATTAATTTGCTTATTAAAGATGCTAGTACATGAAAATCCAAGTTCAAGGGAAGTAACTGAACTGGTATTTTAGGTGTTTAACTGAGTGAGTAATTAAGAAACATTGCAATTCAACATAAACATCTCATTGTTCTAACATGAAAAAAGGTGATCTTCTAAATTAAATAATACATTTCTTCTTAGCCTGGGTTCATTTGTTTTCTTCTCCTTAACATACATAAAAAATACATGGGACCTGGTGTTTTTTATAATATTTATGTAATAAATATTATTTTATTGAATTGTAAAACAAATAGTTATTTATAAAATCACCTGTCTACTCACTTTTTAAATGATTGTTTTATATTCTCATCCTAAAGCATTTTATTACAGAAATGTTCAAGCACACTCACAGCTAGAGAGAATAGTAAATGTATCCCTTTGTATGCATCTCTAAGCTGAAGTAATTGCTGCAATTGAAACAATACTATGATGATGCACTATTGCTGGAGAATTTTAAAGCAAATTCAAGAAAACTGTTTATATTATACTTAAAAAATCTAACTCTCACAAGATATTCTTCTTCTTTACTATGACTATAATGATTATTTTACTCATTCAAAAAAATTTTTAAAAATCTCAGTATAAACTAATATCCAGTCCATGTTCAAAATTTTCCATTTATAAAAATGTAATTTTTGCAATTGGTCTATTTGTATTGTTATACACTTTTTGTTATCAATATCTTGTTACTATAGTTAGTGTAAATTAACATATACATATGCATATGAGTGTACATAAATCTATATATTTCTAGTACAAATATATGTATAAGTTTTTGAAAACTACATTATTTAACATAGACATTGGAGTTTAAATTTTGTTGATTAAAATTATTTGTGTATGTATGTATGCATGTATGTATATAATTTTTACTCTAATCATAACTATTTGACTACATTTTATTCTGTAACTTAAGATGTACATAGCATAAGATTAATACCTCAAAGTGCAGTTTCCAAAGTTAATTAAAATATTTCACAGAGATATACCGAACACATTCTCTAGGGACTTACTGTTGGACTCTCATTTGTATACATGAAAAAAATCAAAATAATATAGAGAATTTATTATTTCTCTGAGTTTTGTCATACCAGGACAATATGAAAAATCTATTAAATACATAACAGAGAAAGATATATTTGATAACATGCAGACACAACTAATGTACTGAAAGTATTGGAATTTTGAGGAAAGATGTCGTCATTGGCTGGAACTATCTTTCCCAAAGTAGGTGGTAGTTTTACTTGGTGTTGATGGCAACAACTTCACAGATTAACATGGAGGGTAAGTAAACTTATGTTCTGTTTATGGGAGAGTAAATTAATAATGCTAGTAATTATTAAGCATTTATTTGGAAGAATAATTTAAAGTGAAAAAAATGGTAGAATTATATTTCTATAATTCAGACTTAGGTATGGGAGTTATACTACAATGAAGAGAACAATCTGCTCTAGGTATTTTAAGAAGATTTGATGTATGTCATGATAATTATCAAATGTTTGGAAGAATTGGAGGAGGAATAATAATTGAGCATTTTCTAGAACTATTGCATTAAAGAATGAAATCTTTAGCTAGGATGCCAGGTCAGAAATATTAGAGAATCTCTATCAAGGATAAATGTTTGTTTTAGTAACTAAAAGAATCAATTATTCAGCATGCCACTAGATATGCTAGGTTGGTACATCCCAGAGCATGGCTCCATATCAGAGATTCAACATTTGTCTCTTTTGATGGAAAATGATTCAGCAGGCATAAGTAGGGGCCAGTTTTGGTTTGGTAAAGAGGTATCCATGTTGTTGAGCTCATATGTAACCTCCATCCCTGCCACCGTGGCCATTATATTCATGAGCTCTTTGAGCTGACCCTGATATGTTTTTAAAAAACAGCTGACATAAATCCACAGCATAAGTTACCTATTTTATAGAGTTTTCTCTAAAGGAGGAGCCTTTGTTAGCATCTTCATGTCTTAGAAATATTGCCAAAGTCTGGGTGCATTCTGAGAGGGCTTTTTGCCTACCTTCATTTAAGGGCTCCTTGTAACCAACCTTCCAGTTTTGTTTCTTTCAAACTCCTCACCATCTTGCAACTTGGCTTGTAAGTAGTCATGAAAAACCTATCCATATGCCTCTGTCCATGTATCTTTCTAAGTGAAGTAAATAACTTGATGGGTTATTTGAAGTTCTACTTCGAGGGATGTTTTTCTTTCTTTTTTTTTTCCGTCTCTACTAGGGCTTCTCCTAGGTGGGAATGTTATGTTATAATAGTCCACATCTGACAAATAAGAGCATATACTGTATAGCTATCTGTAAATCAGGCATGAATATTTTCTTTCTAGACGACAGTCATATGAAACGCCATTTGAGGCTATAAGCAGAAATAGGTTTATTGGAAATAAGAGCAACTAATGTGTCTTTCTGTCACACTGCTGTCAGAAATTGCTGTCCCCTGCACTTAAATATACCACTTTCACTTAATGGTAGAATTCTGCTGCATGCACACAGCTCTATGAAGTAAAAGATAAAATAATATCTAAGTTCTTTGGGGTTTGTCAGCTTAATCGTCAGTTGTGTTCTATGGTCAGATTTTTCCTGCTAGCTTATAGAATTCAGCAAGGATCTGTTTCTCATAGCTTGAATAATTATTTGCCAATGGAACATTGCTTTTTGACAAAACACTGCATGATGTTTCTTCTTCTGGGGCATATCATAGGCACTAATATGCTTGCAAGTCTTATACCGATAGTCTGAACTTTAATGTATCTGTTGAGAATTGAAACCAAAGTTCAAATTGCAGTTCAGCTTCCCATGCAAAATGAAAAAAAGAAAAAAGAAAACAAAAAAAATAGCATTCTTTTATCCTGGGAACCCCATTAGGCAGGCAGCCTGACAGGTTCTTCAGTAGACATAAAGGAGCAACACAACCAATATGGTAAATTTTGAGTCAAAATCTGAAAAGGCCTAGCAGATTATGTAGCTATTGCCTAGTAGTAGCACAGGAAACAGAACCTTATCTTTCACTTCTGAGAGAAAAATATGACATTGGACTGCCAGAAAATTCACTGAGATAGTAAGCCCCTCAGTGTTTCTAAGTGTAATTTCCTACTTTCATTTGTATTTCTTACCAAGGTGTGTGAGATACTTTGTACCTCCTGCATCACTGAAGTTTCTGAGCAAACTGACATCAATGAGGTGAAACATTATGATGATTGTGGGATGGTCAAGGTTCTTTAGAAGTAAGTTATCAAAGAATTATGAATTTTGACTTACCCTGAGAAACTACAGTAAAAGTTATTACATCTATAGCCTACTACAGTAACCATAATGACCTTGCCTCTTTTAAGTGCTGATATTGGCCTTTGCCATTTTTGAATGCTGTCTGTGGTACATTGTTCTGGTAATAGCTTCCAATGAATCACACCTTCTGTTTCCATGCTCTTGTATTGCTTCCTTCTATATTGACATGGGGCTTGATCAGGAGCCTTCTTTTGGTTGAGGTGGGAGGCATTGAGTTATTATCATATCTGACAAGCAGAGACTTGAAAATTCCTTGTGCCTTCTCATTGTGGAAACTTTTCCATGACCATGTGAAAAAATAAATTAGGCCTCTGGAACTTGAGAAAATATGGAAAAATGTGCTAAAACTTCCCACTAACCCGCCATTCCAGTGGGAGCCCAAATACATGAGGAGCCCAGTCAACAACATACAGAAGGGAGGAGGCATCTAAACTGAACACAGCTCAAATTGTACACCCTCAGATTTATGATTTAGTAAATAAGGTCTCTGAGTTCGGGGGTAGGTTATTTAGAAGAAATAGATAACCAATAAAGAAATTGGTGGCTGGAACTGGGACTATAACAAAAATCTAAAACATGGCATAGTCTGTGGAACTGAGTGGGAGGTGGAAGCTGGAGAGGCACAAAGAAATAGTTGGTGAATGCTAGAAAAATGGCAGGTAAACAGTCTATGTTGGAAAAGCAGGGAGGAAATGGCTATTGGAAGCTGGAAAAGTGATGACTTGTAGTTTAAAAACAATTGTTAATTCGCATAAAGGTGGTCCACTGATTTTTGATAAATGAGCAAAGGCAACACAGTAAAGTCAATGCAGCAAAAATTAATCTAGACAAATCTTATACTCTTCACAAAAGTTAACTGAAAGTGGATCTTAGCCTAAATAAAAATACAAGCTATAAAACTCTTAGAAGATAACAGAAGAAATCCTTGATGATCTTGGGTATGGCAATGACCTTGTAATTACAATTGCAAAGGCATCTATAAAAGAAATGATAGATAAACTGGACTTCAATAAAATTAAAATCTTCTGCTCTGTGAAAGATACTGTCAAGAGGTTAAGAAGACAAGTCACAGACCAGGGGAAAATATTTGCAAAAGAAGACTTATCTAAAATATACAAAGAATTCTTATAACTTGACAGTAAGAAAGCAAAAAGCTAATTAAAATATCCAAAGACCTTAACAGACCCCTCACCAAAGAAGATATACAGATGCCAGGCATATGAAAAACAGCATATGGACATCATATGTCATAAAGATCAGGGAAGTACAAATTAAAACCGTGAGTTTCAACTGCACACCTATTAGAATGACCAAAATCTGGAACACTGGCAAGGATGTGGAACAACAGGAACTCTCATTCATGATGGTGAGGATCCAAAATGGTATAGCAAATTTGCTTGGTTCTTACAAAACTAAACATACTCTTATCATACAACCCAGCAATCACACTTCTTGTTATTTATCCAGAGGAGTTCAAAACTTATATCCACACAAATACCTAATACCAGATGTTTATAGCATCTGTGTTCATGATTGCCAAAACTTGGAAGCAACCAAGGTGAACTTCAGTAGGTGAATGGATAAATTAACTGTGATACATTGAGATGATGTAATATTATTTAGCATTAAAAAGAAAAGAGCTGTCAAGCCATGAAAAAACATGGAGGAACTTTAAATACGCATTACTAAGTGAAGGAAGCCAATCTAAAAAGACTATATACTATATGATTCCATATATGACATTCTGTAAAAGGCAAAACTATGGAGACAGTAAAAAGATCAGTGTTTGTCAAGGGTTGGGGTGGGAAGGATGAATAGGCAGAGCAAAGAGGATTTTTAGGGCACTGAACATACACTGTATGTTTCTATAATGATCATGTCATTATACCTTTGTCCAAAGTTATAGAATATACAACACCAAGAGTGAACCCTATGGTAAACTGTGGACTCTGGGTGATTATGATTTGTCAATGTAAGCTCACCAGTTGTTAACTAGTATACCACTCAGATCGGGGATGTTGATAACAGAGGGTCTATGCATATTTGGGGGGCATAGTATAGAGGAATCTTTTTGGCTTCCTCTAACTTTGCTATGAACTTGAAATTGCTCTAAAAAATAATTTTAAAAAACACTGTCAAAAGTTGCCCACAATAACAGGGATGATAGAAAACATACCTAACAAACTTATGCACCTTGATTTCCAGGGAGAATTTATCTAAATTGCTTTGAGTCCTACAATAAAGTTCAGAGAATCCAAAGTTCTTTATCCTCCTCCTAAGACACGTATTACTGTTCGTTACCAATTCTAGCAAAGCTGAACTACTTTGAATTGTATTTCTGAGGTTTTATCTGGAGAATTTTTGTTACAGAATTATTTTACTTTTCAAGTTGAAAAAACTTTTTTTTCTTTCTGTTTATGTAGCTCATTGATTTCATTGGCTGCCATTTGGTATTCTAGTAAGTACGTCATTCTATTCTCCCAGCTGTTTTCCAGGTCATGTCTAATTATTTAAATAATTTGAGAGGTGCAGAATATCCTTCAGAGATATTTTTCTGATAAAATTTCAACCTTTGAAAACTGCTTCTGAAACTCCTTTATTAGTCTTAGAGTTTTTGCTAAACATTAACAATTTAAAATTTTTTTCTAGTTGCTCGTTATAAGTTCTAAGAGACACATTTGTGTGTTTGTCAAGGTTCAATAAGTGAACAGATCATATTTGTTCATTTTATTATATGTAAATTTATGTCAGAAGAAAAACTTAACAAATATTAAAGTATAATAATATGCATACTGAAGTATTCTGGGAAAATATACTGTTGTCTGAAATCTGAAATGCAACAGAAAACAATGTGGAGTAATGGATGAATAAAGCGATGCATAGTGGATAGATATGTGTTAAGTAAGCATGGCAAAATATAATGGTAGAATCTGGTTGATGGGCATATTAAGTCTTCATTATAAAAATTTTCCCAGCCATGCCAACCTGAACAAGACCTATCCCATCAGATCTCAAAAGCTAAGCAGAGTCGGGCCTGGTTAGTACTTGGATGAGAGACTACATAGGAAGACCAGG
This sequence comes from Eidolon dupreanum, assembly GCA_028627145.1. NCBI lineage: Eukaryota > Metazoa > Chordata > Mammalia > Chiroptera > Pteropodidae > Eidolon > Eidolon dupreanum. The sequence continues at coordinate 23,865,309 of CM053512.1, forward strand.
TGCTATAGGCATAAATAATAATAATAATAATAAAAAAATAAGAGATTGTAAGCTGATAAGGTTCTTGCAATCTTTGAGGTCAACCAAAGTTTGCCTTGCCAAAAAAAAAAAAAAGTTTCCTAACATTTCTCTGTTAGAAAATTTTTACAGTAAAATGTTGGAGGAAATTTTTAAAGGTAGATTTATTATCCTCCAGAATGTATGGAAATTATTATTCTCTTACAGCAATTCTATAAGTCTCATTTTTTGTTGAAAGCTGTTAATAATGTAAACTGTGGCTGGTATTTTGAGACTCCTTAATCTACTTAAATTTCTTTCTAAAAATACTTTCTTGTTTTCACTGTTCATTTCATTTGGGTTGGTGTTTGACTTATGATTTGCTCAATAAATGATTCTGATTCATTGTCACATTCTCTAAAAAATCAATTTGAACTTTATTATCATCAGAAGCATCATATATACAGTAGTCATTTGTGTTCTGTAGTAACTAGGACCTATTTCTCTATCCCCAGGGACTGGCAGCATCATTAAATAGGAAGCAGTATGACAAGTCATCTATTTCAGAATGTAGATGACCCTAGACTGAGTCAGTGATAGTGTCTAGGGCAGAGCCCCCTAACCTACTCTTTCTGTAGACTGAGAACAACCCTCAATCTTCCTTCCCAAGCAAGCAGTTACAAAAAGCACCTTTTGAACCCTGCTTGCTTTCCCAGTGAGAATACTGAGACCTTATTTTGAGATTCAGAGTTCATGTGGTTAATTATGACAGCACAGAACTAGAATGCAATTCTTCAGCAGCTTCCTTTACAAAGACCATCATGCAGATCACACTGGATATTTTAAAGGTCTTAATTTGTTTAGCCAGTAACCCTATTAATTTGTTTGTTTTCACATCCATTAAAAATAACAAAATTTCAATAAAATGGGAAAATACAATTTTATTTTATTTTAAAAATTAGAAGTATAATTAAAAATTTAAAAAGTAAGAACTAACAAATGAAAAAAGGTCAGCCAGCCAAGAAGGTGCTAATGTATCTCTGTAATAATACATACTTTTATTACTATAAGACAAACACATATAAGACAAAATAAAGCATATTTGGGGGCAACTTGAACCCTTAAAATACAATAGAAATTTTCCATTTTTAAGTTGAGATCAATGAATTTGTTTGCAAAAATTATAATTGCTATAATTAGTGCCCCTTGGATTCTGGTTAATCTCAGTACTATATCATAGTTTGGGATCAGTCCTGGTTCTGGTCAGGGATTCTTTTAAGAATCTAGTTTGGTAGTTTATTATTAAAATGAGGATATGAGATCATCTGAACTTGAACTGCAGAGACTATTGCCAATATCATACTCCAGGGGTCCCCAGCAGCCCAACCACAGATGGGTACTGGTCCACGGCCTGTTAGGAACTGGGCCACAGAGCAGGAGGGAAGCGGCTAGTGAGGGAAGGTTCATCTATATTTGCAGCCGCTCCCCAGCGCTAGCATCACTGCCTCAGCTCCACCTCAGATCATCAGGCATTATTAGATTCTCATGGGAGCCCTGGTCTGCTACTACATAAGAAAGTTAGAAGTCAACTAATGCTCTCTCTATATAATTATTTTTTTCATATATTCTGTGGATTTTCAGTGCCCCTATAGATATTAACTCTAAAGAATGTAATTGTGGCATATAATTTACAAAAGTGATGGAGTACTGCCAGTGCTAAAGGTAATCACAAACTTTTGTTGAACATGAAGTGCAAAGAACTATTTGAAGTGCTTTGTATGCCTTAATTTAAGTATATTATTGTTATTTCACAGATAAGGAATATGAGGCTCACAACATAAAAACTTTTCTAAAGGTTTAAAATGCTAATGAGATTCAGTGCTGGGATTTAACTTCAGGCAGTTTTGTTCCAAACTTATGTTTTTAATCATTGCACTGAAGTATAAATTAGAGGTTCAAGAGTCTGGTCTGAGTTATTAATAAGTTAACTTCTGCTTTCTTTGCATTTAAATCCCCAGACATCAGTTCTAGCAACAAGGTTACTATCTTAGTATTGTTCACAAAGTGCCAATATCTTTCAAATTGCACAATCCAGTACTATGAGAATTATAACTTTATCCAAACAAATTTTGATGGTAATAATAATAATATTAATATCTATTATGTATTGTGGGCTTCATATACAGGTTTTACATTTGCATTCATGATCCTTGTTCCTTATTTCAAACTTAAGAGCTGCTATTTTTAACATATTTATAGATATGGTAACTTGAAGCTTATAGAAGCTCACTTGGTAAAGGTATACAGAAATTGTTTACAAATATATGCATAACATCCACATAGATGTCTGGTAGCTACAACATTTGTCAAGAAAAGGAAATGAGCTTACATAGGTTTTAATTGGCTTAATCGGCACCCTTACCTATACAGTATGATGTTAGTATATATCTTCTTTCTCTACCAATATGCCATACTTGCATTTTGGTGCTTCCTTGTATTACCTTCTGCTTGAACCTAAATTATCTGGTCTACCTTGTGGTGTCTGCTTATTCTCTAGATACCAGATAACTCTCTCTGACCCATTATAGCCCCAAGAAGTGTTCTCATTATTTTTTGATTAAATAGAAGATTGGGATTGGTTCTATTCAAATAAGCGATTCAGTGTACATGTCAAGGTATGTCAGGTTTGTCTTGGGTTTCCCAACTTTCTTTCCCAATCAAATTATAGCATTTTTACCATATTTTAATATTTTAGAGAAAGTAGACAAGAATAAAAATACTCTTACCTCTAAAGTCTTATGTTTAGTAATGGAGTGTGTGAATTAAACTGATAAAAGACAGATTGACAGGATACAGGTTTATTTTTCATGCATACAGGTATCATCAAAGAAAAGAAGTAGAAACCCTAAAGAAGTTGTTAGACATGAGGCCTTATGTATCATTTTAACAAAGAGCAATAAATTGTGGAGAAGTAACTAGACAAAGGAGTGGGGGTTGTGTTTCTAGAAGCAGTAAATTGGAAAAGGTAAAATATGGAGAAACTGATGAAATGCAAGGATCATTTAGGAAGGTTCGTTATGCAAACTCTGCTGAGTTGTTCCCAGTGATTAAGTCATTCTCCACTTCCTAGTCCTGGGGAGGAAAACAACTTTAAAGATAGAAATCGATGTTACCTTTACAAAGAGAAATTTATGTCCTGCTTTTATATAGAAAGGGAAAGGCAGAGAACTAATTGCTTTTAACTCAAAATAATAATTATATAAAGTGCAATATGTTGGGGTAACAAATTTGATCCCCTTTGATAATATCTAGTAGATATTATGAATTTTGTTTTACCTAAGACATGGCTATCCAAATTTAAGCCACATATGATTAGCATGCTAATGAAACTATATGAATCACTAAGCCAAAATTTAAAAGCATCTAATCCTAACATAATTATTTCTTTATTATATTCCCATGGTAAGTCACTCAGAGAATTACTGTAAGATGGCAAGGTGTACTTTGGAGAAAGTGATTTATACACAATTTCTCAATTTCTTTAGAAGATAATTTTTTATACTATTGCTTAAAAATACTCAAATATTTTAAAGATAAAGATATTTAATTTCAATTAATTTACAATGTGTCAAAACTATGAATTTGAGAGACTCTGATATACCTTTAATTACAGATGACATTCTTAGCATTTTTATAATCAATAGTCTCCTCATTTACTATATTATATAGTCATATAATTGAAAATTCCTTAACAAATTACATTTGAAAGAAGTATACTTTTGCAGTTTTAATACCAAGCCAGGTTATATATAAATCAGATAATAAAAATCATTAAATTTAAAAAGGAGTATTATTTAGTTTATTACATGATATAAAAGTGTCTAGTCCCCAAAATAAAATTTTACGTAATAATATTATAAGACAATAACATTAGACACATTTAGGATTAATGCAGAAAGGTTGCAAACTTTCAAATTTAAAAGGAGACAGATTTTGAGTACTTTTTAATCTAATATTTCTCTTTTATAGCCTTATCACATTTATTATAGTGAAATATCCCAATAACCATATGCTATAAAAATTTTCTCTTGGGTTACAGTTCTTTTCGTATTGTATTCTGATTAGAGACCTTTAAGCTTTAAGAAAAATGCCAGCAACTAAACACAAAATGGAGTAAAACTATTTAGTGCTCCTGGGAATTCTCACAACATCTGTTCTGTAGTAGTTATTCCACTCCTTTGGTGCTCCCACATTCCCTCAAGATAGTATGCTGAGTTACCAGCATTCATAGTTATTGTTTATAATAAACATCTGAGAATATTCTGAATACACTCTCAGATTTATATGTTTTCTTCACATTATAATCATTTTACTTTTCTAACAAAATTATAAAATTAGTTTAGTTTTTATTTTACTTTATATTTTATTTTTACTTCATAAAAGAGGCATATATCTTATATGAAAAATACATATGTGTTTTAAATATCTAGTATATATTCATTTAAAAGTTTGAATCATCAGTTAGAAATTTCATATTCTTCTCTTTTCACACAGTCTTGGATATAATAAACCCCTTTGTACTCGTAAAACTTCTAATTATAGATGCCATCCATAAAAGGCATTTTTGTTATTGCCCAAAGCACCAGCATACAGTAATAAGAATTATTAGGCATAAGTGTGTTTATATCAACTAGTCATTTTCCTTTTTTGGAATTCTAGAGTGACTCCCACTCGCCCCTGAAATCTCTTGATCTGTGACATCAATATTTCTTCTTAGTCAATATTCATTTACCTTACTTAGTTGCCTTAACAGTTTAATATACTTCATCATTGAGTTTTAAGCAGAGAAGTTCTCTTTGTCCATTACTATCATCTAAATATGAGTATTATTATTTTTTCTAAGTGAAAATTTTATTTTAAATAATTTCCTAACCTTGTTGAAAAGTTTCTGTGTTGTCTCCTACATGTAGCCATTCCAGATATGTTCCATCAGAAAATAGTTTCTTTGATTGATATAGAAATATTTCTGCCCAGTTACGCTTTTCATTTCCTAAACTGCATTACATTTAAAACTACAGACTAATTTAGTAGTTAAAGTTTCTTCTTATGTGTCTGTATTTTGTGTTTGCATGTAGGCTTATTTTTAGGTTGCAAGGTTCTCAATTAGAGAGGTATGTCATCTAATTCTGTAGAAATTTCTATAAGAATGAACACTGAAAAAATAATTTTTTTATCAAACACTAATTTCCTATGTTATTGAGAATGGTATTAACAGCTTAAGTAATTTATTGTTTATGAAACACTTGGAATTATACTAGGTCAAGTTTATTGACTTTTGAGTAGCTAATAAATAATCTAGCCCACTGGAGGCTGTTTGATCAGTCCTTCTTATTCATATTTTAGCCTTTACCATGTAAACTTCTACCAAATTCTCTGTTTTCCCAAAATACTTCTGTCTACACAATTAAAAGCTAAATCCTTACATATTACACAAGTTTCTTTACTCTTCTCCTTAAACCAAAGGATCCCATAAGAGCATGTGAAGACATCTTCACAAGTTCAGTTACTATTATACAATATATTCCAAAAATAAAGAGCTTAAATTTTAAATAAGTAAATGTTTTGACTAACATGCTGGAGTTTATAGACATCTTATAAAACCCTGAATGTCGGAACTTATTACTTAGTTGTAAAGCCACAATAACACATTTATAAGACAACTCATATTACTAGACTTTATCTGCCCAAAGAGAAATAAGTATTATGGGGATAGATTGAGGAAAAGAAAGAGGGGCTAAGTCATCTGCAAGGTCTTGAAATTTTTTAATTTAAATCTCTCTTCAAATATTGTCTAATAAAATATGTGTAAACTAATTATATTGCTTTGAATTTTTCCTAATAAAGTAAATATTTTTATTATTAGGATTGGCTTGACATTTCCAAGAGATAAAAATATTATCATAATTTATATGTCACTGTTATAATATGCTAAATTAACCTAAGTGTTGATTTATATTTAGATATGGAATAACTGGAAGACTTCAGATTTTTCCCAAGGATATAGCTGAAAAACAACAACAAACAACGAAAAACAGGCATGAATTAAGAATATGCCAAAATATAGCTCAATATAGTGATAGAATGTAGTAATATAGCATTACCTTAATGTCTCAGTGACAATGGCAAATGCCTAACTGCTGGGAATTTATTAGTGCTTTTGTATAATAAATTTTAATGTTTGAATCATATTTAAGATTAATATGTAATCTGGTCCAAAGCACATGACATTTTATATGCCAACAACCTCAATATGCTTGATACAAGAACAGGTATAAAGGGATAATCAAAGACATTTTGGCAATATAAAAATTAAATTATATCAGACTTTTTTTTCCCTTTCAAACATAAATATTTAATAATAAATTGTTAATGCCTTTCACTACAAGCAAACTTTACCTAGTATTTATGTGGTGAGAAATATCAAATTAATGAAAACATGATTTGAAATCACAATTTAATTCAATTTTAATCTCTCATTTTGTAGGTATAAATGACTCTGTGGAGAGAGTTAAGTATGAGAACAGGGTACTCTTGGGCTTTCCCATTCCAACCCTCTTCTTTCTCCTCTCTGTTCCAAACCCTCTGATGGAAAAACTGAAATTCCCCATGTGGAGCTGAAATGCTTAGCTGGGTATAACAGTGTTCCCTTTCACTCTGAATGTCCTGTAGTTTTATTTGTGTTTGCCGGAGGAGACATTTCCAGATTGTTTTACCACTTTATTTTTTTTTTTCAGCCACTCTCTCATCATCTTAGTCAAGATCAGTAAATGACAAATAGATCAGCAATAGAAAGAGAATAGTTTTTTAATGTACTTTTTAAAAGTTCTTTAATTAGTTTCAAGTATACAGTACATTGGTTAGACATCTATATAGTTAGTAAAATGATCTCCCAGTTGCTCCCTCCCTCCCCTGACCCTCCACCTAGCCAATGTATTAATGCTAGTTGCAATCCTTATGCCGTGCTTCCCATCCCCATGACCATCCATCAGCTACTAATTTGTACTTCTTTAACCCTTCACCCCATTCTCCCAGCCCTCCAAACCTGCCTGCCCTCTGTCCATCATCAAACTGTCCACAATATTTGCGAGTCTGTTTTTGATTAGTTTGTTCTTTTTATTCCTTAAATTCCGCATATAAGTGAAATCAAATAGTGTTTATCTTTCTCTGTCTGACTTAAATACCTTCTAGGTTCATCAAAGCAATATCTTTTTCCATTCCTTTTAATGTACTTTTTCTACATTTTTAATTTTTAACCTGCCTGGTTGGTACTAGCTGAAATTGTTAAAGAACTGTACTTAAAAAGTCTTCTCTCTCTTCTCTTGTGTCTGTAATATAGTTCTGTAACCTTATTTTCAGTTGCCCTTCAGTAATTACTGAGACTTTACCCCCTATCGTGGTATCTGTAGGGACATCTGAAAAATTTACATGAAGACCACCTCCAATTACAGAACTCAATTTTCTTTTGTTAGAGACTCTCCTTAGGTGGTCCTAATCATGAAGCCCTGCTCCTTAGGGCTTTTTATTTGTTTGTTTTTTGTTTGTGTGTTTTCTCTGTAAGAACACTTTTACAAGGGTCGTGATGGCAATGGTCTGTAAAATTTCTTTCGAATTTTCCTGCTCTGTTGTGCTAATTTGGCACTTTCTCCCCTTTTGTAATAGACTGTTGTGGTCCTGTTTTTCAATTAGAATTTTCTGATTAATTCTTCATGATTTAGAGCATCTTTATCTTTTCAAGGAATCTGATTCAGTTAACCTAGAGTCACCTCAATTTTGTACACAACATAAGTAATGTTTTTTTTTTTCTATCTTTTAATAAAGTCATGCTTAGATGATCTTTTTCCTGGTAACCTTAGGGGAACTCTAAAGGAAAATTTAGGTAAAACATCGCAAGAGCAGAAAGCTAATTGGAATCTCAATAAAAAAATTAATTGCTGTATCCTACAACAATAAAGAGGTCAAACAAACCTCCAATGTACTTTGCCCATAATACATTTGCATTAGAAAAGATCAATAGAAGGTAATATAACAAATTAATTTAAATTATATTGATTCGTTAACCCTTATATTACCATCAGGGCTGGTGCTACAGATAGAACTGAAACTAGTTTTAACATAAGTGTTATTCTTGCTTTGTACTGAATAATCTCTTAGAGTTCCCTGTGATAGGTATGGGTATGCATTAAGCTATGAAAACACTTTTTCTAAACCTTTTATGTAACTAGAGGCATGGAGTTCAGGGAGTGGCTATTTGAAGTTGTGTGTGTGTTGTGTGTGTGTTTCTTATTGTCAACATTTTGTAGACATTTATGATGTATTTTTAACCAGAGACAAGTGAAACACCTGTTACAAATCTCTTCCTCTTTCCCCTATTCATCTCTTTTTTGGGCACCAAGATTTGGAAGAACCCATGCTCCACTTTAAATAATTCATTTGAGACCAAGGTCCTTGAGTTTAGCGAAATAAGCCAGACTGAAAAAGTTGAAAATCACATGATATCACTTATATGTGGGATATAAACCTAAAAGCAACAAATGAACAGTACGAACAGAGACTTAGGGACATGGACAAGGGACTAGTGGTTACCAGAGGGTAGGGAGTGGGGAAGGAGGGGAGAAGTAGATGGGCTAAAGGGGATCAAATATGAGGGGAAAGGGGATGGTGAAGTGGATAAAGGGGATCAAATACATAGTAGCTGAAGGAAACTGGATTTGTGTGGCAATCACACAATAGAATATATAGATGTCAAACTGTGATGTATACCTGAAAATTATATAATTATATTAACCAACATTACCCCAATAAACCTAATAAATAAATAAATAAATAAATAAATAAATAAATAAATAAAAGACAAATAAATAATTCAAGTTGGTTACTAGTTTATTTGGCAGACCACTACACAGTAAAAGGAGAAAATGGATTGCAGACATGTTCTAGACAACTTCCTTCACATTCCTTTTCTCAATTTGGTCAATATCTCCTTGCAACATATTTCTCATTATTGTCAACATTTTCTGTAGTACTTTATAAAAATATATATATATCCAATAACATCTCAAAGAACACCATAATTTGAGCAATTCAATAGTGAGTAGAATTTCCCTGTAAAAAATTTGTTACACTTGACAGTACACTTTTTCAAAGGCAGTTTTTAAAATGTAGTTTATTGGGTATTTGTATCATATCTCTTGTATATACATAAGATTGAACCCAGACCTAGTAGAAAAGACAAGGCAAAAATCAAAGAAAATTTTAATGAGAGGAAGAAAGGAAAGAGTTAAAGCAGCTGGCCAGTGACCCATTTACTCAGTTTAGTGAAATATGTGCCCCTGGTAAAAAGAAGAAAAGCAATACATTGATCACCTTGGTAAGCAGAATTTCCAGGTAAATAGACTAGAGGATTTCTCAGGGTTGAGATTTCTTCTCTATTGAATGTGTTTATTACTAATAAATAGTATTATAATTTCTCAAAAATTATAATTTAGTTTTAAATAAAATAGTACTAAACATAGCCATTGCAATAGAAATAAGTCACTAAACAACTGTATGTGTATTCCTCAGCTGAATGTCATAAAAAGCAAAGTAAGCAGACAGTCTTAGAAAATATTTTAACTTGGAAAGGTAATGTTAAAAAAAATGGAATTGTCTAGAATAATCTCTTAAAAATTTAATAAATGTATATGTAAAACAGCAGTGACTTTTATTAAGATCTTATTTTCTGAAGAAAAATATTAGTCTTTTCCTTATGTGTAAAGTAGGGTTGAATAGATGATCTTTTGGTCCATTTCCAGTTTACAAAAAAAAAAAAAACCAAAAAACTAACAGCGAAATGGATGCTTAATAATATATTCATAAAGTGTTACATATGTTTGACAATATATTTGAATACATGATAATTTTTCGTATAATTAATCAGTTCTCCAGGGCTAAGCTACCGCTTAGTCACTGTTTGAAATGAAACCTGGCATTTGGGTTTATGATTTAGAAGTGAATTTAACACAATGAATGTTACTTGCTAAATTACAAGCCAGCATGATGATTTTGTGTCTACTCAGCTCATTTACTTCTTCCCACTTACAGGTCAAAATCTAACAGAGGGTGAAGTATTTTAGAAAACCAAGCAAATGTAAGAACTATTTTTCTTTTGTTATGCTAGTATCAGATTTCAAATCTGGAAAATGTGATTCAAGAGGTAGGAAAACTGAAAAATGCATTGCATAATCTTGTCAAAGGAAGTTTTCGAGAACAAAAGCAATATACTTGAATACATGATTTCATACATTCATTCATTCATCTATTCATTCATAAAAGATGTATTGGTAATATATTTAATGCCTGGCTCTGGTGATATAACTTGAAAAAATGTGGCTTATTCTCTCTAAATGATTTTATGACATTTTTGCAGAGACAAAGAGCAGGCATGAAAATCACGTGTATTTTGTTAAACAAGACAGAGTAATATGCAAAATGTAAAACAATGTCAGTGTTTTCACTAATTTTTTATTTGTTTTCAGAAATATTCTTCTTTTCTATGTAAATAATTTATGTTAATGGAATTATTCATGATTTTAAAAATATTAATAAATATTTTTAAAATTATTTTTAGTTATAAAAATGGTAAATATCCATAGCTATAATTCATATAAACAAAAACTTCATGGAGATCTCAATGCATATTAGAAATTTAAAAAATTCTTTAGAACTATAAGTTTGAAAACCCCTGTTTTAGATCAATGGTTCTATCTCAAGCAACAGGATTTGAAAGCTATCTGGACAAGGGATATTTTTCTCAGCTATTTTTATATATTCTTTTTTTTTCATTTGTTTTCCAGATCTTATTTTGCACTTTTTAGATCCCACACAGTTTATCTTCAACTGCTAATTTTATATGCTATTTAGATGTCACTGAATAATATTTATCTTTCACTGCTGAAAATACTACAAAATAAATAAATTTGCTAAGCAAATTCAACAATGGTTGAAACAAAAATCATTTATCCTAAAAAATAATCTTTCTAATTATTTAAGAAATGATTGTGCTCTTTTTGAAATATTCTTAAAGCACAGAAAGGGGATTGAAATATGGCAAATACATAGAGATAAGAGCAATAATGCTCTAATCTTTCTTACCAGAAATATTTGCAAAGTGATAACATGATTAAAAGAAATTCTCACAACTTCTGGAAGAAACTTACTTTTAGCTAGAATTATATCTTACAGGTGTATCAATCACCATTTTTTTTTTCAAATTGTAAAATTTAATAATAGCTTTTAATTAGTGAAAATACAAACAGTATTCTTTACCATTAGTGTGAGTTTTTTGTTCATATATGTATACTAATGTTCATTTTTTATTTTAAAATGTGGTTATAGCAATAGTTTCACCCCCATTTAGCCTAATTGTTACATCATCCAATCAGTAAGTTTGTACTGGTAGCCTCTTGATTACTAACTTTTTAAACAAGAATGAGAGAATAAAAAAAATATGCATGACAATATCTAAGCATTTGTAGCCATGCAATATAATCTGAATTTTTGAACGTAGAATTTCTAAGGAAAATCAGGCTATAGATGGTTGTCCTAAAGCAATGGGAGACCTACATGTATTATAGTCTAAAAATGTTTTTGTTTTTTTTGCATATGGCTTTCCTGTTTTCCCAGCACCATTTATTGAAGAGGCTTTCTCTTCTCCAGTGTATATTTTAGGCTCCTTTGTCAAAAATTATTTGCCCATATATATGTGGGTTTATTTCTGGGCTCTCAATTCTGTACCATTGGTCTCTGTGTGTGTTTTTCTGCTAGTGTGCTGTTTTGATTATTGTAGCTTTGTAGTATAATTTGAAGTCAGGCAGTGTGATAGCTCTGGACTTGTCCTTTTTTTTTTCAGAGTTGCTTTGTCTACTTGGGGTCTTTTGCTATTCCACACAAATTTGATGATTTTTTGTTGTATTTCTTTAAAAAATGCCATAGGGATTTCCATGGTGACTGCATTAAATCTGTATATTGCTTTGGAAAACTAGACTGCTGTCTGTCACCATACACTAAACATAACTCAAAATAGATCAAAGACCTAATATAAAACCAGAAACAATAAATTGCATGGAAGAAAATATAAGTACTAAACTCATGGACCTTGGTTTTAAAGAAGATTTTATGAATTTGATCTCAAAGGCAAAGAATGTAAAAGCAAAGATAAATGAACTATATCAAACTAAAAAGCTTCTGCACAGGAATAAATAAATAAATAAATAAATAAAACCATCAAAAAAAAAAAAAAAACAAAACAGAGAGGCAACCAACTGAATGGGAGAAAATATTTGCAAACAATGCCCCCAATAAGGGTTGAATATCCAAAATATATAAAGAACTCATACAACTCAACAACAACAACAAGATCCAATCAAAAAATGGGCAGAGGACTTGAACAGAGAGGGCTTTTCCCAAGAAGACATACAAATGACCAAAAAACATGAAAAGATGTTCAACATTGCTAGCTATTAGGGAAATGCAAAGCAAAACCATAATGAGATACCATCTCACACCTGTTAGAATGGCTATAATCAACAGGATAGTAATAACAAGCGTTGGAGAGGATGCGGAGACTGCAAATTGGTACAGCCACTATGGAAAATAGTATGGAGGTTCCTCAAAAAACTAAGAATTGATCTACCATATGATCCAGCTATCCCTCTACTGTATAGTTACCCCAAAGACTTGAAAACCCACATGCACAAAGGTATTTGCACACCGATGTTCATAGCAGCATTATTCATGGTGGCCAGGACTGAAAGCAACCGAAGTGTCCTATGATAGATGATTGGCAAAAAACGCTGTAGTACATATATGCAATAGAGTATTACTCAGCTATAAGAAGAGATGAAAAACTGCCATTTGCAACAACGTGAATGGACCTTGAGATAATTATGCTAAGCAAATGAAGCCAGACAGAAAAAGTCGATAACCACATGATATCACTTATATGTGGGATATAAACCTGAAAGCAACAAATGAACAGGACAAACACACAGAGACTCATGGACATGGACTATAGACTAGTGGTTACCAGAGAGTGGGGAGAGGGGGTGGTAGGTGGGGTAAAAGGGGTCAACTATGTGGTGACAGAAAGAAATCTAACTGTGAGCAGTGGACACACAATGCAATATATATATGCCTTACTGCTAAATTGTACACTCTTACTGGATTTTTATTAATCAATCACCACAATAAAAAATAAATGAATGAATTAATGAATTAATGAGCAAATAAATAAAATCGTGATCTTAATCGCAATCTCCAAAAAAAAAAAAAATCCAATTAAAAAATGAGCACCTGTTGGGAGCCATTTTCAGGCTTGAGAGCCAAGCAGGATATTCGCACAGTAAAGCTAAGAAGTCTGCTGACACAAAAAGAACACCTGGAGACGGGAACAGAGAAGTTGATTGTTCCTTGGCCTTAAAGAAAGGGATGCGGAATGCCGAGATAGCGTTAAGCTCCCTGTGTAACGTTAACAAGGTTATTGTGCATAACTAACATTTTTTGAGCTGTTTCCCATGCTTGGTAGGGTATATCAGGACGGTGCTAAATAAACTCGGTGCTGCAGCTTTGACTGTATGCCCTCCCGAGATCTTTTTCTCTTCTCTGTCTTTTTTCCTAACCCTTGCTCCCCCACTCAGGACTGTTTGACTCCGTCTGGTGGGTTCCAGCAAGCACCGGACCTGAATAGGCACTTTTCCTAAGACATACAAATCACCAACAGACATATGAAAGATGCTCAACTTCGCTAGCTATTAGAGAAATGCAAATCAAAATTACAATGAAATACCACCTCATACCTGTTAGAATGGCTGTAATCAAGACAATAACAAGTGTCGGGGAGGTTGTGGGGGAAAAGGAACCCTCATACACTGCTGATGAGAATGTAAATTGGCACAGTCACTATGGAAAACAGTATGGAGGTTCCTAAACAAATTAAGAATAGAATTACCATATGACCCAGCAATCTTTTTTCTGGATATCTACTCCAAAAATTTGAAAACATTTATTCATAAAGATATATGCTCCCCATTGCTCATTGCCACATTATTCACAGTGGCCAAACCCTTTGATAGATGATTGGATAAAGAAGATATGGTGCATATATATATAATGGAATATTACTCAGCCATAAGAAGAGATGAAATGCTACCATTTGCAATAATATGGGTGGATCTTGAGATAATCATGCTAAGTTAAATAAATCAGATGGAAAAAGTTGAGAATCATAACATTTAACTCATATGTGAGATATAAAACTGAAAGCAACAAATGAACAAGACAATCAGAAACTCATAGACAGAAAAACCATTTTAGTGGTTACCAGAGGGAAAGAAGGTAGGTTAAATAAGGTAAAGAAGGTAAATAGGGCAAAGAAGGTAGATAAGGTAAAGAAGGTAAATAGGGTAAAGAAGGTAGATAAGGATAAAGGGAGTCAAATATATGGTGATGGAAGGAAATTTAACACACAATGCAATGTACGTATAATGTATTGAATTGTACACTTGAAACCTATATAATTTTATTTACCAGTATCACCCTCAATAAATTTAATAAATAAATACCTGTAGACACAATTAAATAAATATGTTTTTGTTATTCTATTCATTTATAACTTACACTAGAATATCATTACATACATTTTACTACGGAGAAATTAGCAAGGGCCTTTTTGAGTAATCTTATAATAATTCAGGATCATTCAAGCTAAATAGAAAATAGTGATGAGGAAAACAAAGATGCACAGAGAATACCAAAGGGAAGGAAAATTATCAAAAATTGTAAAACATATCTCTCATCTTTTTCCATTTGTGACAATTTTTCTCTCATGTCTCTATATAAACACCCAACCACAGTACATTTTATACAGGAAAATAATTATTCAGTCTCTATTTTGGGTTTAAGATACTAATATAAGTACATACCAATAATAACACATGTTTAGATACATTATTTTAGAAAATATATTGCACTTGCTCTATAACAGCCTCCAAAATATATCTGTTATTTGAGGACTTGTCATGTAGTAATGCTTCTCTTTAGACATGGTCAAAATTGATAAAATATAATATCAAAATCATCTACCAATTTTATCTAAAAATCACTAAATATGAACTCTCTAATCTCATGGTAATTTTTGAATCATGTTGTGAATCCTGCTGTAATATTCATATGTATTGTTCTCAATTTAATGAATGCTAAGCTTGAAAGCCAGACTGAATATAAATAACTTGGTTCTGTGAATGAGCATTTCAATTATTGGTTCTACTCTATACACATCCATGAAGTTAATAAAGTACTCTACTTGTCATCAAGTCTGTTACAAGAGAAACTCAATGAGGAAAATATTTTATTTTTACAATTACCTAAAAGCTCACTGTGTCCTGCAGATATATTTTAATTTTGTTATGTATCAATTAAAGTATGTGAGAGATGAGAATAAAATAAGTAAGCAAGTATCCCAGTAAAGAACATGATTTTGCATTTATATTTAATTGACAGCGACTAAAATAATGCAATGCATTTTCTCATAATCAAGCTAGCAAAACAGTGTTCCTTTTTCTTTATAACCCTGCAGTAGTAATTTTAAATTCCGAACACTTAAGAGAGAAAAAAAGAATGCCATCATCTATTGAGCTATAAATACTTAACAGCTGCCTGCTCTACAGCCCAGACTACAGAGCCTTAATGAAGACACCGTAATTCATGTATGTCTGGATTTTTCACAGTGCTGTACCCCACCAGACTTAATGAATAGTTTATTCTGATAGAGTTATTTTCTGTTTGCAATTGTATAGAAATGTTGTGATGATTAGAGTATCAAAAAGTCTGAAGTTGAGACTCAGTACTGTTTAATACTGCCGATGTGGCACTGGGTAATTTACTAAACCATAATGAGACTCAGTTTCCTCGTTTTCAAAATGGGAGACAATAATAGTACCTGCCTCATAAATTTATTTGTGAATTAAATAAGATAATGAACATTGAACACTTTGCCTAGTGTTTGTTATGTATTAGGTATTGAGCAGTGTTGATTGTCTTTCCTTTATTCCCTCATTTCATGGACTGGGATCAGAGACATCACTCCACCTTGGCCTCTCATTTGTGGATTCTGAAACAATGACAGTTTAACAAGTTTGTCGTAAAGTGTTTTACAACTTTGTTTATAGGCTCTTTGGGGACTCTTTTTTCACACAAAACACACCTCTTACAAAATCCTATCTCTAGCTAAAGCCATCCTGCCATCTTTCCTTTCTATCGTGGGTATCTTACACAGCAGGCAATGTGCTAAGTGTAAAATGGATTTAACTCAAGTTTCTAAGAACTGCTTGGAAAATGACACATTGTATAAAAGAGACATTTGTATCATTGCTGTTTTGTTGTTCTAACCTCAGCAATCTCAATAGTGTCTTTACATCTTCCCAACACTAGTCACCTTCCATTCCTTTCTCCTCACCATTTAAACCAAAGTATGACTTATTTTCTAAAATAAAAGTTCTCCTAGCATTTACAGCTACTGATTTGATTGAAAAAATTAAAGCAATAAAACAAAACTTATAATATTTTTTTCTTTCATCATCTACCATTGCTCCATTTGCACCTACACTATCCTTCTCTTTCATACTCATGGAAAAAATGTACCTCCTGTTTATGTTCAAACACTTTGTAATACTTTATATCAGTAGTCTTTAAAAGATGATTTTGTATGCCTGATAAATCTTTTCAATTTTAATTTTAATGTTTGAAAAGACATTGTATTCACTCACACTTTTTAAGCTTGAATCAAAATATTTTATCATGTTTTTAAAATAGTTAAAATAGACTTAATTTCCAATGTAGTATAAATACTGGCAGTTTAAAATATATGTTACATAATACTTTTTTCAATTACAGTAGACATTCAATATTATATTAGTTTTAGGTACATAAAATAATGCTTAGATGTTTAAGGAACTTACTAAGTGATCCTCCTGATAAATCTTGCACCCACCCGACATATATAGTTATTATAGTATTATTGGCTATGTTCCCTAAACTGTACTTTACATCCCTGTGACTATCTTGTAACTGCTAATATGTACTTCTTAATCCCTGCACCTTTTTTACCCAGTTTCCAGTCCCCCTCCCATCTGGCAATCATCAGTTTCTTCTCTGCATCCTTGAGTTTATTTCTGTTTTGTTTGTTTGTTTTTTAGAGTCATATGGTATTTGTCTTTCTTTGTCTGACTTATTTCAGTTAGCATGTTACCCTTCAGATCCATCCATGTTGTTGCAAATAATAAAATTTTATTTTTTATGGCCAAGTAATATTTCATTATATATACACCACATCTTTTGATTGGAGCATTTTATCCATTTACGTTTAAAGTAATTATTGATAGGTATGTAGTTACTGCCATTTTATTGTTTTTTGATTGTTTTTGTAGTTTTTCATTGTTCCTTTCTTATTCTCTTGTTTTCTTTTTTTATATATTGATGATTCTCTATAGTGTTGTGTTAGATTCTTTTCTCTTTATTTCTTGTACATCTATAGATTTTTGGTTTGTGGTTAACGTGCTTCATTTATATGAAGCTATGTTTATAGCAATCTATTTTAAGTTGATTGTTGTTTGAACACATTCTAAAATTACTACCATTTTTACTTGTCCCCTCCACATTTGTATTTGTCCTATTTTTTTGTGTTCGTGTGTATGTGTATGTATATATCATAATTTCCTGTTGTAATTATATGATCTTCCTATGCTTGCTTGCCTTTTAGCCTTTGTCCTAGCTTTAGTGTTGGTCAGTCCACTGCTTTTATTAGGTGTTTGCCTTTGCCAGTTAGAATTTTTTTGTGTGATATTTCTTATTCATGTTTTTTTTAATGTTTTTTTGTTCTTCATATTAATTTAAGAAGTCCCTTTAACATTTCTTGTAACGTTGGTTTGGTGGTGATGAGCTCCTGCTTTTTCTTGTCTAGGAACATTATTCTTTTAATCATATTAAACAAAATACACATGAATCCAAAATGTAAGCTGATCTTTGTAAAGGGAAAGTTAAAAATTTCTAATTTCCTTTTTATCTTCATGAACTTGTATTTCTATTACTTTGTACCCAAAGAAATGTGTCACATAGTAGTATACTTTATTCTTAAATTATTTATTAATTAGCATTAAGTACATAAATTTGTTACTATTATTTTTTAAAGTTTCCTGTTATCATAAGTCTCTAGATATGATTTTTTTCTTCTGGTTTGAATTATTATTACTATTATTATTATTACCATAAAGTCATCAAACTAACAAATGTAAGGAAAACCTTTGCTGTAAATTTTAATTGGAAATTGACTATTTAATTGGGAAAATGATACTTTAAAATAAATTTATTCAAATGTTAGAATGAGTCATTTCATTATCGGTTCTATTATGATTTTTTATATACTGTCACAAATACAAATCTTGCGAAGCTCCTTCTAAGCGATATGCTAACAATCACTGTGGGATGTACTGTTGTATCTATTTAATGAAATATCAGCTGACAGTTATATTTGGTGATACTAACTTTTTAAATTTTATTTATTTTTTATTTTGTAGGCAAGTCTATCCTTGATTGACCTCATAGATTGCAAGAACCTTGTCAGCTTACAATCCCTTATTTTTTTATTTTTAATGCCTACAGAACCTGGTCTTCTAAGTGGTCTCCCATCCAAGTAATAACCAGGCCTGAGCCTGCTTAGATTCCAAGATCAGATGGAATCGGGCTTGTTCAGGGTAGTATGGCCATAGACAATACTAACATTTTTGAAAGTAAAGAATTGGTAAACTTCTGATTGCAGAGTAATTTATTCCACAGTCATAAGAATAATGAATTATTTTCGGTAAACCATCAAGTTGTGAACTTTTATATGGGCAGTGTGTTCCCTAGAACAATGTTCCTTGTTATAGACAGGAGGGGAATGATTATGAAAGAAGTCAGAAGTGATAAGGTAGATCAACTTGAGGAACAAGTATATGTAGAAGATGAGCATCTGAAATTGATTCCCTTAAAACCATCTCCATCTCAGTTCCTAAGAGAATGTGTACTCCTAGGAGTGTACAGACTCCAGTGTCAAGACTGTAGCTAACATGTATATTCCATCTCCCATTTTACACTCCTCACACTTTTCCTATCTTCAGTCTTTGTCTACCAATTTTTCAATATATACAATTGCTTGACTTCCTTATAAAGCATAAATCATCTCCCACTCTAATTACTTTTCTCTTAGTAAAAATTTTTTTAAAATATTACACTAAATTTGATTTTATCACTTCATATCCACTTTACTTTTTTTCTCGTTTAAGTGTGCCTGGAAGAGTGATATTATACCTATTAGAATCACTAGTTATCCCCATTAAATATATCTAATAGATTTTTTTCCGTTTACGGTTGAGTACAAACTCTGTGCATGGGACTGCATTTGGTGGTAGGGATTCAGAAATGAAGTTGAATCCTCAGTAGTGTGACCCTGTTAACCACATTCTCCCATTAGTACAATTAATGTGACATTCATTTTATAGTACAAAGAGAATCGGCACAGAGAAGCTAGGTAAATTGCCATAAGTCACACAGTCAATTAAATAGTAGAGCTGGAGAAAAAAAGATGGTGGATCTAGGGTACACACCCAGACAGTCTGACTCCAGACTTCGGATTCTTCCATACCTGTTACTCTGTGGAATCTCTCCAACCACTGCTCAGTTATATTACATGTTTCAAAGAGTAGGTTACCTATGAGACCCATTAGAAACCAGATACCTTATAAAATTCTAAAGGAATATTCTGCTTATCCTAGTGACATTCATCTCACTGTATCTGGATCAATATCATCTGGGATCTGCTTCCTTTAGCGAGGAAACTGTCCATGAAAACTAGCTCTCACTGCTGGGAGAGGAAAGGGACCTGAGGAATCTTCACTCACTTCTCTCACAGAGGTGACTCCTCCTCTAGAGCTACAATGCCCAGACAGAAAAAGTCTACATTTTTATTGGGCTGTTGCCCAAAGTATGGACTCAAGGGCTCAGATTCTTCTTTTTGTGCAGCTTTGTGAATACTTAAAATTCGGCAATGAAGGAGGACTGTGCAATCTTGCTGAAATTGTGGTACAGAAAATGAGCAAGTTAGCCTCCTGTCTTGCATTATTCTGAAGAGCTGTCTGATCTTTCAGTAACAACAACAGCAACAACAAACAATACATCATTCTAAAATGGGGTATTTTAGGTTAGAGAAGATGGACCTGGTAAAGGAGGAGATACAGTTGTATTATGTCAGATATGATGTGCCCATGGCTCAGTAGCTCTGATTCTTCTCACCTCTAACTCCATAGTTTAGCGAAGTATGCTTCCAGAATGATTCTTCTCACCCCTCTTACAGGAAGTGATTGTTTGTACAATGGACTATTTTTTTTCACCTGCCATATATTGCTTTTTTTTTTAAATTAAAAATTACTTTTCAAAATACATATATAATATATGCACATAATAGATTATAAATAATCTATAATTGGGTATATCTTTTTGTTATGGTAGTTTTCTATTTTCTACATGTGCACAAACTTCAAAAAGTTTAGTGTAAAACATTTTTTCATGGTTTTCGAGTTCTTGCATTATTCTGTAAAATAGGAGCTTCCATATTATGAGAAATTTGGGAAGAAACATCCTACTATGCTTTCTGCCCAGCTCATTGGCTCTTCTCCAAGGAATCATTTACCTGCTTAGTGAGTTTATAAAACTCTGTTATCCTTTGGTATTTGTTTCTTTATTGGTTTAATTTAAAGTATGTAATGTTCCTGCACATAGAAAGATTATCTCTTTTTCCCTTCTGAACTTTGCGCACCATGAAATGTTGTGCACACCACGAACAACATGCATTTTGCTGTATAAATGTCTTCTACCTAGAACACACTATATTTATGTTTGCTGATTCCAAGGTCTTGACTTGGAGTAAATCAGGGAGATGT
Source organism: Eidolon dupreanum (assembly GCA_028627145.1). Lineage (NCBI taxonomy): Eukaryota > Metazoa > Chordata > Mammalia > Chiroptera > Pteropodidae > Eidolon > Eidolon dupreanum. Next base: position 23,886,371 of record CM053512.1, read on the forward strand.
GAAGAGCTTTAATTGGTCAATAGCTCTGCTAAAAACCTCTTGCAAAGTTATGTGGTATAATTTCAGTGAGCTATGGAATTCCCTATGCATCCAATTTATAGATTTATGGCACCAGCAAAGCAGAGATATACAAAAAGGAGAACAGGAATTAAATAAAAAAGAGGTGGAGAGAATTTTAAAAAAATTGAATGACCTTATTTTTATTTAAAATTGGATAGAATTGTTCTGTTATTTGGAAACTAAGTGCTTATTTCAAAATTTAACATATTTTATTTTTAAATATGCTGTAGAGGTATCTAATCTAAAAATGAATTTAACAACATCAGTCTCTTGCTTTAATGTTTCTCTACCTCTTTATTATCCTTTAGAATATTTTTCCCTACTCTTATTTTTAATCTTTTGTTTGAATTATAGTGAGACAATTATAGTGGAAGTTGCCCAGTAGCAGTAGCAGGTAAGCAGGACAGCTCATTAGTCTTATGCTCACCTTTGCATCAATGATTCCTCCCTTGAAAAGTGATATGCATTTGTGGAGGAGAGAAATTAAATAGAATGAGGCATGTGAGGTTGCAGATCACACATAGGTGAAACCCTTTAAATAATTCTATAAAAAGTACTCTTATCTTTATTCTTCTTTGTTGCCTCTCCTCAGAAGCTACTTACTATTTTTAACACAAACCTGTGGCTTTTCCTTTCATCCTGAAATAGACTCACTGCTTGGTGATAGTTTGTATGGCCAAAAAAAAACTACACACACATATGTAATTATATATAATTGTGTATATTATAAGTTAATATAAAATAACTATATTAATATAAAACATAATTTATATACACATAAAATTTTATTTTAAGATATCATTCCATGTTTACATTAATGGGAAGGAAAACAGTTTTCCCAAAATATGAGATAATAAAATATAATTATAACAATATGACAAGGTAGATAGATTCTTATGTGCCAGACTTAAACTAAGTTATGATTTTCTCAATTGTTATGTCAGATTACATTTTGTTTATATTTTTCCTAACAGATAACACATTCTCAATGCTAAATTCTATATTTGCTTATTTTGTGTTTTGTATTTCATTGTTGAGAGCATAATTTAATATCCCTGCAACCTTAATTTCTGTATATGAGATATTTCAGTGTAATATGGTTATTAAGAAACTGCTCAGAGCAGCAAATGCATCAATTAATACTCTTAGAAGTATGATGGATGTGATGGAATGTTTAATTCATTCCTGAACATGTGAAAAGTAGTCATTGAAGTGGTATTGGAACTATGACATATGTAAAGCCATATTAGCATGGATATTCTGAGAATAAAAAAAATGTATCAGTTTTTCCACAACTAAAAAGTAAAGGTACAGGTATACTATGTGTCATCTATAATTACATCACTGATACATGGCTTTTCCTTACATCCTGAAATAGACTCACTGCTTGGTGATTATTTACATGGCCAAAGATAATTCAGTATGATTACACTAAAGACCAAATGAATTAACTAAGAAATCTTCACTGAAAGGATTTAAATAGAAATTAGAAGTTGTCATAAAACATTTTGATAAATAGGAGTTTAGAACTCCACATAGGAGTTAAGCTTCAACCGCAGATGCACTTCGTATGTAGAGGTATTCTTTATGAAACTATAGAGGGCATGAAGGTGAGTTCAGTATGGGAGGGCTTGGGTAATTGAAGAAGTAGGCACTCTAGCCAGCATTCAGTTAACAAATATATATTCAGCACTTGCTATTAAATAAACAAATCTTGAACAAATATTATGTGGCAATATTCTAGGTACTAGAGATAAAAGAGTAAACAAATCAATATAGTACCTACTCTCAAGCAGCCTACTTTTTAGTGTGTAGGGGACGGTAAACAGTATACACATAATTCAAAAATATAAGATAGTGGTAAGTGCTATGCAGGTAATTAAAATAAGATGATGAAACTGAAATGTATTTGAGACCTACTTTAGATGCGGTAATTTAAAAAGTGTGCTAGTCAGGATGCTGACAAGAAATAAATGGTCCACTCAAACAGGGCACCTGAGCAGAGTTTAATGGAGGGACTGAGTATGAAGAAAAATGTGAGCAGGGGTAAGAAAAATTACCAGAATTTGGTTAAGATCTTTGGGACTAAGAACTAAAGAGCCATTACCACCCCTAAGTTTGAAGATACACATAGAGGGAGAAGTCAGAGAATCCCAGAAGAAGTAGCCATAGGAGATGAGTGACAGAAAGTAGCTGAAGGACGTTGGGAAAGACAACGTCTATGGATAGGCAGGAAGGGATATAGAAAATGAATAACCCAAGATTACCCTTTTGTCATTCTCCAAAATCTCTCATTGACCAAAAGACAAAGGGCAAGGAATCCAATTAAAGTGATCTACAAAAGTTGGTCTCATAGGGACAAAGCAAGGTAAAGAATGGTATAGAGTGGCACACAGAAAATATGTAGCACAGAAGGCCTTTCTTAAGAGGTGACATTTAATCTAAAACTGAATGACTAGCAGAAAATATGATTGCAAAGGTCTGGGATTTGGAAGGTGCTGTAAATTGGTGATCCAAAAACTATTTACAACACTTCTTGTTCTGCTTCTACTCTAGCAAAAGCCAAAAAGTCCAACCTTCTTTCCATCTAGAGGTGTCAGTGTGACAAATTTATGGCCAATGTGATGAAAGACAAAATATGAGAGTGGAGCTGTCCTACCAGAATATATGGCAAATGCTTACAGGAAAAAGACTTTGCGCCCTTCCTCCTTATTCCTGCTTATATATGGATGTGATGTCCAAAGGTAAAACAGCCATCTTTCTTTTATAAAGATAAAAGAGAGACACATGGTCATAGAAAGTTAAAAGGATCTGAATCTTTTAAGATGTCATTGAGCCACCAGATTATTCCTAGACACCCTACCCTACATTTTTGTTGTATGAGACAAATTAACCCCTTTTCCTATAAACCATTGCGATAGAAGTTTTTGGTTATTCATTGTTAATCACAATTATAACACTTATAAGAATTATAACTGATGGATGGAGAAAACCTTGCCTTAGGAACCAACTAGGTTAGTTTAAGGCATAGAAAGGCCATTGTCCTTGTAGCATAATGTGCGAGGGGTTGTTCAGTGCCTATCTAAGGTCTTATAATTTGTTAGTCAGAATTTGGAGTATGTCATAAATTTAGTGGGTATGTTAGAAAAGTTTTAAGCAACAAAATAACATGATTTGATATATTTTACTAAAATTCTATGATATGAATATTGTACTATAGGAAAAAAGAGACCAATAAAGATATTATCTATGAACTTGTTTTTTAAAAGTATAACATTCCAATTATAAAATAAATAAGTCATAGGGAAGTAATGTACAACAGGATGACTTATAGTTAATAATACTGTATTACATATTTGAAAGTTGCTGAGAGTAGACTTTAAAAATTCTAGTCACAAGAAAAAAATTGTTAACTATATGTTGACACATGTTAACTACATTTATTGTAGTGATCATTTTGCAATATCTACAAATATGGAATCACTATGTCATATACCAGAAATCAATAAACATTAATGTTTTATATCAATCATATCTCAATTTAAAAAACAGAGTATCACCTCATGTGAAAGAGACTGCTTTCTGTTTATCAGAAGCCATGTTCTTTCCTTCTTTCTGGCATACATCTAGACTACATTATTCATATTCTCTTGTAATTATACCTTATCATGTTATTGAGTTTTAGGTAATAGAAAGTGAGCAGAAGTAATGTATGCCTTGTCAGTACCTACTTTGTAATTTCTATCAATTCTTCCCTCTATGTATCTTACTTCATTTCATTTCCCCCTCTTGCTACTTGGGATGACAATGTCCAAAGGGTCATTGGAATTTATATATTGAAGTTGACAGAATCACCTTTGGCCTAGATTAAATGAAAGAAAGTATCAGAGCTCTTCATCATTAACTAGGAACCAAGAAACAAGCAAGAAACATATTTCTATTGTTAAGCTTTTACATTTTGGGGTCATCTGTTAAGCTATGCTAATATACTGTTGACTAGGTACAATATTAGATATCATAAAAGAAGCTGGTTTGTGGAAGAAGATATTAATAGTGTTTTGCATTGATTAAGTTTAAATTTGATCTGCCTTCAGTAATTATTTGATTGTCAAGTTCAGATTTTCAGGAAAATTTATTTTAATTGAATAAAGATTTGAAAGTACACATTAAAAGATGCAGGTAGAGATTGATGGGAAAAATGTAAAAGAGAATGTCTCAGCAGGTATTTTCTGATAATGAACACTATTGATTAGTAGTTAGTAAATGGGAACAAGATGGTTATGCAAATTGCATTAAGTTGGCTGAGGACTATGCCAAGCTAACTATTTCTATCATTCCAGCTGGGATTTTTTTTTGTGACTAATTAATTCTAATATGACCATATTATTTATCTTCCATACTGGGACAGTTTTGAAAGTGAAGAGAAGTTAAAATTAATTAATCAGGAAAATACATAAATGGGGACAATCTTAGCCAAATGGAAATAAAAGGTGAACAAAGTCTACTGTAGTTAATGCAGACCCAGTGTAGATAGAGCCCTTCCTCAGCCAATCTCCATTGTAGATGGCTACCTTCCTGAATCAGAGGCTGTCAAAACTGAAGCACTCAACATTAATGTTGCTCATCCAACATTTATATGTTACTCTTTGTTTAGGTATGATTTACGTACACCATTATGCACAGAGCATAAATGCAATCTTTTTTGACAAATGCAAACACTCTGTAACCCACACTCCCATCAAGATATAGAACATTTTGATCACCTCAGAAAATGCATTGTGCCTTTTCTCACTCAATCTTCCTCCTCAACTAACCTCTTTTCTGATATATACCACCATAAATTAAGTTTGCTCATTGTATGACTTCATATAAATTATTTAATATAGTTTTACTTGTTTTGTGTTTGATTTCCCTCATAAAAGATGTCTGTAAAGTCCAACTTTTTTTTGTTTTGTATGTCAATAATGTGTTCCCTTATATTGCCAAAATAGGTCTGCCCTATTTTGTTAATTCTCTCAAAGCAAATTTTATTCATACAAATTGATTCCTTATACCTAAATATAATATCTCTTTAAAAAAAAGAAATTTAAGAGATATGGAGAACAACCATAGGCCAAGTTCTTTTAAATTATTATTTCTGTATCTATAAATTAACCTGTATGAATAATTCCTAGGTTCTGTGTCACCAAGTAGAAGAGATTTATCAAAGGGGAAGTTAAGCAGGACCCAAGATTAGTTATTCTTTTTATTTAGTGACCGTTCTATGCCTTCTCAAGCCCACTTATTACCTATTCTTTGGAAAAAACTTTAGAGAGAAGTAGTAGATGTAGATACGGCAGTATGTTTACATTGGTTTTCTGAGAGAAGTAAGGATCATCTTAGCAATCTATCTCAGAGAGGACAAATATATTAATATTTGTTTTCTATCATCTCATTATTGGTTTAACTTTCATGCTTATGTATTTATTTTATAATAGAGGATCTGCTACTGGAACATAGGTCAATGACAAAGGTATGATTACCCTTTTAATGTACAAGATGTGCTTAATTAACAAGTGCTTATTGGACTTCTTTTCAAATTTATATTATTTTTAGTAGTTCTTTTTAATTAAGCAGTAAAGCTAGAAACTTCACTGAGCATCAAACTTCCATGAATTCTGATTTTTCCTCTATCAAGTTCATATTCTTTTATTTTTTAACATGCAGTCAGCCTTCTGTTAATTAAACAAATGACATTTTCTGATGATAAGCAATCATTCTGTGATATTCATTTTCTTTAGGGAGAAAGGAAAAGAAACAAATTATTATTCTGTATTGAGAGAGATTACCCAGTCTTCATTCTCTGAATAGATAATTGTCAAGATGAGACTTAATGATTTAGAAGTAGTTAGGCTTGCCATGAACTAGGGAGCAGAAGTCCAGGTAGAAGAAGGAGCACATGCAAAATTCCTAATTCAAGAAAGAGCTTGTCAAGTATATAAAACTGATCTTTAATAATTGAGAGGGAAGTGTCATAACATAGATTTAGAAATATAGGTAAAAATGTTGTTGTTATAGAGGTGAGGTCATTATAAAATCATACACATTGAAACTGCAGAGGAATTCTCTCCAGCTCTACAGAAAGCTATGCCTCGTTCTATAACTATATCCCTTACATTATCAGACATTAATCTAGAAAAATTTAAACTATTTTATCTAATCATAAAGTACATTGGTAGTATTTATTTGGGATGAAAGGGTTAAATGACAAATGTATGATAAATATGTTAGTAACTTATCCTAGAATTGGAATGAGCCAATGACTAGGGTTTATTTTATAGGTATATGGTTAGATATCTGTTATTCAATTAAAAAGGGATTTCAAATGCTCTTTCAGACTGTGATAGATAGTACCAATGCTGGAAGAATAAATATTGTGTTGGAAACAAATGGATAGATTAGATCAAGAGTTAAAGAACAAATATATGTAACCTTTGGATAAAATATGTAAACTTCTGTCTCTCTTGGTTCTCATTTTTAGAATAGATGGAAAATGTATGTGTGTTATGGGATTATTGCGGAGATTAAAATCACAAATACATGCAAGTAACTTAGAAAATTTTTGTCCAGTGCATAGAAACTTGCTAGTAAACATTAGTTGTTGTTGTTGCTGTTGTTATAAGCTATATAAAACTGTGCTTCATTTATTACAAAAAACACTGTTACTGACAAACACCTTAACTGCTAACTACTGGAGTAATGAGAATGCCTGTCTCTTTTTTAGTACAAAGGGGAGAAGGATCTGAATAGATTGTGAGAGTGGCATATGGAGGAGTTTTCTATATCCTGTATCACATGGGAATAAAATTTCCCGAAGTTGAGAGATAATTAGAGATTACTAGTCTTGAGTTTTAGCAATAAAGTTTCTATACTACCTGTAAATAATGGAAATTGCCTTTTACCTTTTTGAAAAGAAAGGGCTATTTAAGAAAGTTACTTGGCAATACATTTTTGAAGTATAAAAGCATATGCAAAGATAGTTTCATTGACATGAGTTTCTAGTACCCATGAGTTTTTATCGTTGCTTCATTTTTTAAAAATTTCTGATGAAAAATATCTATGCAATATAAAATGAACTTAGGCTTGATTATTAACAAACTACATAATTCTAGTCACTACCACCCCTACACACACACACACACACACACACACACACACACACACACACGAATTTCTACTTTTTAGCTTCTAAAGCAAATTATTGTTTTTGTGATACTGGCTCCTCCAGTTTTCTGTAAAATCCAACTCCGCATTTTTTACTGACATTAACTAATCTTAGTATTTCTGTAAATGATACACTGTTATGCTCTCTCTTTAAACATTAGTGTTCTTTTGTAGTTTTCTTTGTTTATATGATGATTGCAGTTGGTATCTTTGCATGTGTTTCAGAACTATGGGAAAAAAATTGTTTAAAAAATTTTAAAGCGCTTTTAAACATTGTTTTTTTTTCCTAAATAAGACAGATTTGAGGTTATTTTTGTATTGATCAATTTGAGTTATGCTATACATTATTCAATTCAAATTTCCCCTATAAAGAAAAAAAGAGTATCCCAGAGCTCCTTAAAACTGAATAATCCAAACACCATATGGTAGATGATTCAAGTGATGGTCTCTAATTTAATCATGTTCCCTCTGTCTTCATCCTCCCTTTCTAACTCTGGGCCCGGCTATGTGACTTACTTTGTTCAATAAGATGATAGCAAAGGTAATGCAAATATAGTTTTGAAAATATTTGCACATTGGGGATTTTTTTTTCTGTTGCTGTACTCAGGACGACTTCTACCTGTCTTATGTCATGTTGCTGTAACAGAAAGTCACAGACTGGGTGACTTCAACAACAAACACTATTTCTCACAGTTTTGGAGGCTGGAAAGTCTAAAATCAAGGCACTGACAGATTTGGTGTTTGGTGAGGGGCCTACTTTCTAGTTTTTAGAAGGCTGGCTGTCTTCTCATTATAGCTTCATATGGTGGGAGAAAATGAGAGGAATGGAGACAGAGAGAGGGAAAGGGAAAGAGAGGGAGGGAGGGAGGGAGGGATAGGGAAAAGGACAGAGACAGAGACAGAGACATGAACCAGCCCTCTGGTTTCTTCATTTACTTATAAGGGCACTAATCCCATTATGAAAGCTCTACTCTCATGACCTAATCTAACTCTAATTTACCTTTCAAAGGCCCATGCCCTAATACCATCCCATTAAAGGTTAAGGCTTCAATATATGAATTTGAGGAGGACACAAATATACAGTCCATAAAATATTCCTTTCATGTGAAGAAATCTGGGCTAGTCTTCTGTTTAGTGAAAGACAGGTGGCTTACTCATCCTTATCATCCAACATGATAAGCAATTGCACTACAAAAGTAGAGCCACCTAGCTGACCAGCAGCATACTAAAGATGCATGTGTGAGTCCAGCCAAAATCAAAAGAAAAGATGCTTAACTGAGCTAAGCCAAATTTATCAAGCCACAGAATCATGATTTGAGTAAATAGTGGAAATAGAAGAGATGATCACTAAAATAACTATTCGAAATATTTTCAGTATTTAAAGGAAAACATGAATGAAATAAGGAAAGAAATTGAAAATACAAAAATGAGCCAAGTGAAATGAAATGTACAATGAAAAGCATAACAACTGGAATGAAATATCCAGTGGAAACAATTAACAGTAGTAGATTACATGTGGAAGAAAAGACCATTGAACTTTAAGACATAGAAATTGTAGAAATTATTCAAATTGAAACAGCAAAACAAAATATTTAAAGAAAAACAAACAGAAAATTCACAGACTCAGTAATACATGGGCTAATATCAAGTGATCTAACAGGTGTAATTAGTCTGAGAAGGAGAGAAGAAGAGAGGGGAGCAGAATACATATCTATAAAATATATTTTTTTCATAGTTGATAAAAACTATAATAATGCTGACCAAAAAAATTTAAGCAATTCTAAAAAAGATAAACATCAAGAAAACTACACCAAGCCAAAGTTTAATCAAATCGATTAAACCTAGTGTTAAAGGGAAAATTATAAAGAGAACCAGAGGCAAAAGACACATTAAGTTTAGAGGAAAAACTACAACAATGACAACAGACCTCATTGGAAACTAGGCAAGGCAGAAAACAATGAAAAGTTGCTGCAAAAGAGATTAAAAAGAAAAAAAAGAGGAAAAAAACCTTACAACCCAGAATTTTACACACAGCATAAACATCCTGAAAAAATGAAGGGAAAATTAAAACTCTTTAAAACCAACTGAAGTTGATTTTAAAACCAACTGAAGTTGAAAGAATTTCTCAGTGATAGACCTGCACAACAAGATGGAAATTTGGAGCTACACAAAGGCATTAAGATTGCTATAAGTGATAAATATGTAGGTGTACATAAAGGAGAGTCTTATGTTTAAATTTCAGTGAAATATACTTGACTCGGGTTATCACGCAGGATCAGAATGTTAAATCAGACTCATAAAACCAGAGATCGTACCTAGTGTCATGTTTTACCAAATAATTTTGAACATAAAAGCAATTAAGAAAAAGGCTTAGATGAAGAAGAGAGAGATCTGGGACACGAGCACTCTCTTTCTTCCTATGTTGAGCATGCCCCTTATGTGGAAAACTGGTGGCATCTAGTAAAACTCAACACTGGCTCTAGGATGCAGAAATTTTATTCCTTGGAATATATTGAATATAAATATGTGTGTAAATATATGATAACAAAAGGTACACACAAGAATGTTCTGTACTAATTTAACAATAAAACACTAGAATCAAATCAATTGCCTGTCAAGAGTAGAGTGGATAAATTGTAATATTTTTATAAAATAAAATACTGTATAACGATTAAGTTGTAATTACACACCATAATATATTTGACTCTAGAAGACATAAAGTGTATTGAAGAAGCCAGATACAAAAGAGTGTGTAGTAAATTATACTATTACATGATGTTCAAAACCATGAAAAAATAACCCATGTTGTTAGTACTCAGCTTAGTCTTTTACTGTAGCAGTTTAGTGAATGGGGGACATAAACAAGAGTCTTCTTAGATACTAGTAATATTTAATTTCTTAATGTGGCATCTGGTTAACAGGTGTATTATTCACTTTGTGAAAATGTTTTTACAAGTACACTTATGATTCCTTTATGAATATTAAATCAATAACTTTAATAAAAAAGTAAACTAGGATGCTGACATGTAAAAATGCTTATGAACAAAGAAAAATGATAAATGTATATATATTTAGTTATTTTTAATTAAAACAACACTCATGAGAGAAAAAAACTGGTTGAAGTTATAGTCATGGTTTTAATGGGCTGTGAGACTTTGAAGCCATCACGTAATTTATCGTTTTAATCTTTCCTCCTATCAATGACTGAATCTGACTAGTTAACATATAAAATACTTTTTAATTTAAATGCTACATATTGCTATAATGAAGTCATAATTGCACAGATATAATGGGCAAACTACTGACATGATATAGAACCAGAAAATATATAGAACAATTGATTAGATGACTTTATTTGAGTAAAATTTTGAAATAAGGATAAAACAAAATGCCACAAATTCCTTTTACTTGTCTGTATCATTTATATGTAATTTAAAATCCTTAACACATTTCTTTTTCAGGATTAAAAAATGTGTTTACAGACAGATTGGCAATGTATTTGGCTTGAAGAATTAAAATCACATATGCTGTACAAGATGTATAAAATTATCCTTCTGTTTTTCAAACAGATATGATATGAATGCCAGGAACAGAAGTTATATTTTCTCTATTATTTTAAGTTGCATTATTTTTTTTCACAGCAATAAGAGCATATTCTTTTAATATGTCTTTCTTTAACTAGTAATCTATTGAAGTATTGAATAAATAATTTGGTGTATAAATAGTAAAAAATGCTTTTATCTTTAAAATTTTGCAATCTAAATAATGTAACACCTTTCTACTGGCCTTGGGATCTGACGCTGAAAAAATATGTAATTTCTTTGGCTCTTCAATCATGCAGACTATGTGTAATTAAGCTTTATCTTTAACAACTCCAATGGATATTTTATATCTTTACCCTAAATATTTATAATTTTTACTCCACGAGTGAGTAAAAATTCTCTTTCATAGAATATTCACACATACAAGAAGAATATCTACTATTTCCCTCTCCTTCATTTTTTAAAAACATGTACTTGTTAATTTTTTTCTTTAATTCAGAAATGTAAAATAAGAAAATATTATTTAAACTAACCACAAACACCTTGAAAAATAGATCTGTATATACCTATACACGCTCACATACACATAGGCACTATGTGTGTGTGTGTGTGTGTGTGTATATATATATAGTGTATATATATCAAATGTATATGCATAAATGTATTCGTATAATGTTCAATATAGCATTTTTATCTACGAATATAGTAAAAAATCCTGTTACAAATTAAGCAAAACAAGTCTATAATTCCCTAAGAGCAACAGATTTTAAATGTTTTTTAATGATTACTGCAGGAAAAAAAAATTTACATACCTATTTTAAGTTTTTAAGTATGTACATATGAATGTATCACATAACATAGTATATATAGCAAATATATTAAATGAGAGAATAAAGAACTAGCTAGACTTCTAGATATAATCATAAGCCCCTTTATTTCTTTTCTTCCACTGTCCTAAACATTACCTGTAGAACTAATTATTTTTCTCTTTTCACTGGAATTTTATGCAAACCTCATGAATTTGCTACTAACTCTCAGGTAGCTAGAAGTCTTTTAGTAATTCCCAGTTTCTCTAGCAGTTTCATTTTAATATTATTTTATTCCAGTTGAAAACTTCTCTTTTCCCCTGGTTTGGGTTGGCTACAGGTTGATTGCTAACAGTGAAAAAGGGGAGTAGTCAGACTCTTTGTCCTTTTGTCTTTATGCCTTGTCCTTCTCCTCTCAGGTCTATTAAATGTGGTTACTGAACCCCACAGGGTCAAATAGTACAGAAAGGTGGAAGACGTAAGGAGGCAAGAAAGAGTATCATTTGACACATCCATAAACTAGCATCTGTGTTCTCTGAACTTAGCAGATGCTGAAATTGACTATGATTGGAGTGTTTTGGTCTACAAAGACCTCCAAATTGCTAGATGTTTTTTGCCTTCATTTCTCTTGAATTACATGCATTTCTCTAGCTGGTTGCTATTTGTCCATAGCCATCTGCCTGTTAACCTCCAGCTCCTTTTAACTGAATCCTCCTTCTCTTTCTAGGTGAAATTCTCAAACCAACTCTAAGACAATCCTTTGCCAACAACATTCGTATAGCAGAAGTGATGTGTCTTCAATCCATTGATATTCAGAGCCTTCTACTCTTCTGCTCTTTACAGTATAGCCTAAGTCCATTTCATCCAGACTAAACTGTATAAATGTAAGTAAATCATGAGTCTATTCATTTCGATATCTGGTAGTATCATATAAGATTATTTTATTATTTTCTATCTGTAGCTATCACCAATAATTAACTTTGTTTCTCATATTTGCTGCATTTTTAGTTTTTAGAAACATTAGTAAGTAGTCTTCTAAGATTTTATACTCCTGCCAACTAACAGTTGAAGAGAATACCTGTTTGTCCACACCGTAACCGGCACTGGTGTGGCAGATACTTGTCTGCCTTATTGTTCCAAAGATGTTTCCTCATTTTTCCTTAGTACGTAGAATACTAATATGCCGAAGTCCAGATGATGAATCAAGACAGCCTACCCAGTAATTGCAATTTTATTCTTTTTTGCCAGTTACTGGACACATGCCTAAGTTAGCCAAAAAAAGATATCCGCTGGAAAGCTCCAGGAAATTATTTTGTTTTTCTTCATTAGATATGAAAACATGATCATTAGATCTGAAACAGCCAAGATGCTACCATATACACTGAAAAGGCTAAGGATGAAAATCCAACAATGTGGAGATAGCAGAGCAGAGATTAGAAAGCATATTAGTTCTAGATAATATTACTGAACTATCACACCAATAAAAGAACTACCTACAATAGATTATTATATAAGCTAACAAAAAAAGCTTTATTAAGCCATCTAGGTCAGGAAATCTGTTACTTGCAGTCAGAACTACCTTAATTGATTAAAGTTGGTATCATGAAACTTTACTTTTTAGAAACTGATTGGACACAGTTTTTAACTCTTATTTTTATCTTTTTTGTAAGTCAGAAATAGAATATGAAAATCAAAGACCTTTTTTGATATTTAAAAATGAAACTAATTGGTCTGCCTTCTAAATTCATATGGTATTTTGATTTTATAAACATAGCCACAAAATATCTAGTCACTCCTTTAGGTTGTAGAAAATTAAAGATGTTTGTATTTGAGTTGACACTAGATCAGATGTCAGTCTGGATAAGCCCATTGAATTCAAGTCTCTATACTGTAGAGAAATAGAACTTCCAGGATTTGTTAGTACTCTGTAGACAAGGAAATTTATACAACATACTGATAGGGAATGTTTGCTTTCACTTTCCCCAGAAACATTCTTATTCATATATCACAAAAATTAGATCTATATCCATTTGTCTAATATGTTGCTCTAATATGAAATTATAATAAAGCTTCTCTTAACTTCCAGTAGAGCTACATGATTACAATTAGAGTAGTTCACTGGTGGCAAAGACTCTCTCTTTAACCAAATTTTGGTCAGGCTCCTTAGAGCTCTCTTCTGAACTAGGCCTTGATCTTAGCCTGCTGCCTTGCTCTTGGCCTGTCTAATTTTAGCAGAGAATACCCCCACCCCCAGTCTTGATATATAAATCCTTGGCCTACCTTTGGGAAGAATTTTAAGTCATTTTAACAAGAATTTCCCTACCCTTGATATCTAATCAAGTTCCTGTTACTAACTTTTCATCCACTGACCACTCACTGCTTTCCAGCTATAAAACACCAGCTGTCTTTGCTGTATTCTGAGGTGAGCTCAGTTATATACTGAAGTCTCTTCACTAAAGTGCAGTAACTCTAAATAAATCTTGCCATTCTTAATAAGTGTCTGGTGAAAAAAAAAATTTTTTTGCATTGAGTTAAGCTACTAAGGCACTAGAAAGAATGAAGTGTTCTTTCTTGGTATTTATATTTCAAAGGAGACAAAGCCCCAAATTGAAGACATCTCTGGCTCTTAGAAATGGCAGACACCTAGAGTTTGTCTAGTCCTTGGAAAGGCATATTTGCCTTCCAAAGGATTAGGTGAGAACACAAGGTTTTTCATGTTCTGGTGAGGCAATATTTTTCACCCTCTCCTGACAGAAAGAACTACTTCTCTTCAGTATATAAGTGGAAAGTGGTACTTCTGAAAAGCCTAGGGAGGACATAATTCTGCCCCTTTAGGCCATATCTTACTGAAATAGATAAGGAGCGAGGTCGACCAAACCATTGGCTAATCAGAACCCAATCAGGTTAATCAGGTTGTTTTCTTAATAATTTGCCCTGCTATTCAGTGGTAAATTTGAGGTAGACCTGTTTAAAAAAAAGAATAAAGAGAAAGTCAAAAGAAAAGAGGGAGGAATAGAGTGACAAGAAGAGAAAGAGAGAGTCAGACATGCAAAGCAGAGAAAAGAGAATCCAAGAGTCTCCAGAAAGACTGAGTTGTTAACCTTAATTCTTTCCTTCCCATTTATAATTTCTTTTATATTTGATCCTTGTTCTTAGCCGTCTTTTTTCTCCAATAGTAGTCTCATTTGTTTTCAGTAATCATTATTGCCTCCTCCCCTATGTTAAAATTAAGTTACTTTGCATATGTTTCTTTTTCTTGCAATAAATGATTCATTGATAAAATATCTTTAAATCCTGTTCACTTGAAACAAGATTTTAATCATATATATACTTTAAAAAAATGTCAGATCAAGTGGTGGAACGTCTATGACCATGATTCTACATTTCCTCATTCTTATATGATAAATTGCTAGCATATCTAGCCCGAGCTACCTACTAATACCATGAATGAATATATTTTTAAGAGAAAAATTTTAACCACCCGTAACCTAAATTAGCTTCTTTACTTGCTTTTAAGTTTAGAAAACTGATCTTTTCACTTATAAAATGATATGTAGAAGAGATACTGTTGGTAAAGAATATATTTCTTTTAGCTAAGCTTTCATTTCCTATGCCATAAATTCTATTGTCATGTTTTCAGGATAATGGACTCAGGGAAATTTATTGATAAAATTTAATATTGTGTCCATTGTTATAGATAGATGTTTCATTTTTTTCTGGATAATAAAATCACCAGGGAAACTTTTAAAATATATAACACTTAGCCTTCTCTGTCTACCCAAATCAGTAACTCAGAGATGGGTCTGAAAATGTTCTATTTTATTTGAATGGCTCCAAAATATTTTAATGATAAGTCATGTTTGGGAACTACTGCTGTACTTCTCAAAATAGGATGCCTAGTAGCATTACCTGGAAACATTAAAAAACAACAAATAAAACCTGATCTCAAATTCTACTCCCAGATATTCTAAAATAAATGATCTGGTGTAGAGCCTGGGTACTGGTATTTTTTCAAAGCTCTCCAAGTGATTCTAATGTGCAACCAGATTAAAAAATCTTTTACTCAGATGAGTTACAGAGCCTTTCTTTGAATGTCTGTGGAGAATTTAGTCATCAGAGCTCTATTGCTGCTATAATCTTTGCACCGTTCAGCAACTTCTGGCATAGGGAAAGATCTCAATCAAAATCTTACAGCATCCAGTTACAGAATCACTCAACTTGGCCTCTGCAAAAGGAATAAGAACTGGGTGCTGCAAGAAGAAATGCACCTTTTTAAAAATTTTAAATAAAAATTATAGGAATGATGTTGATTAATAAAATCAAATGTTTCAAATGTACAATTCAATAGTGTGTTATATATATACATATATATGTATATATGTGTGTGGATATATGTATATATATACATATATGTGTGTGTGTGTGTGTGTGTGTGTGTGTGTGTGTGTGTGTGTGTGTGTGTGTATATATATATATATATATATATATATATATATATATGTATTTAGAGAGAGAGAGAGAGAGCAAGCGCGCGCGCAAGCGTTGTGTGTTCACCACCCAAAGTTAGATTTCCTTCTGTCACCAAATATTTGGCCACTTTTACCTCAGTCTACCTCCCCCTTACCGTCTTCCCTCTGGTAACCTCTAATCCACAGTCTGTGAGTCTCTGTGTGTCTGTCATGGTTGTTCCTTTCAGTTTCATATCTCACATATGAATGAAATCATATAGTTTTCATCTTTTTCTGTTTGACTTATTTTGCTTAGTGTGATTATCTCAAGAACCATCCATGTTGTTACAAATGACAGTATTTCATTTTTTCTTGTGGCTGAATAATATTCCATTGTATATATTCACCACATCTTATTATCCAATCATCTATCTTAGGACACTTTGGTTGCTTCCATGTCCTGGCCACTGAATAATGATGCTATGAACTTTGGGGTGCATATATATTTTTGCAGACAAATGTTTTCAGGTTTTTTTAGGGGTAAATACCCAGAAGACGAATTGCTGGATTGTATGGTAATTCTATTCTTAGTTATTTTGAGGAACCTCCATACTGTTTTCCATAGTGGTTGTACCAATTTGCATTCTTAGCAGGAAAGTATGAGGATCCCTTTTTCCCTACAACTTTTTCAAGACTTTTTATTACTTGTCCTGTTTATGATAACCATTCTAACGGATGTGAGATGGTATCTCATTGTAGTTTTGTTTTGCATTTCTCTAATAACTAGTGAAGTTGAACATATTTTCATATGTCTGTTGGCCATTGGTATGTCTTCTTGGGAGAAGTGTCAGTCCAGGTCCTCTTCCCATTTTTTAATTGAATTGTTTGTTTTTTTATTATTGAGTTGAGTTCTTTACCTATTTTGGATATTAGGCTCTTATAAAAAGTGTTGTTAGCAAATATATTCTCCTATTAGGATGGTTCTCTCTTTGCCTTATTGATGATTTCTTTTGCTGTGTAGCTTTTTAGATTGATGTAGTCTCACTCATTTATTTTTGCTTTTAATTCCCTTACCTTTTTAACAAGCATGAGGATTCAGTATGTTCCTGGCAAATGTATTTATGTGTTTACCAATTAATTTATCTAAAAACTATTTATTGAGCATCTACTATATAATCAGGTACTTATAATAGATATTGGGAATAGTACATATTTAAACCTGAGTGGCAAAAAAAAAAAAGAGTCAATAAATAATTATAATAAGAGTTACAAATAAAGAAGGGCAGATTGACATGCGGTCTGTGCTAAGGATAAATAATTTTAGCTAGGGAATTGAGGAAGATTTTCTTCAGTAAGTGACATAAGGATTTGATGAATGAATTTTCTAGGCAGAACACATGTTTTTGGTGGCCAAGAGCCAAGGAAAAAAGAATTGTTTTTAGAATGGAATCGAAGTCAGTATGGCTCAATATAGTCAGCAAAGGAGAAAAATATATGATTAGGGAAGAGAAATGGGCAAAGTCAAACTACAGAGCTGAGCAGACCTCTTTAAGGGTTTGTTTTTTAACTTTGTTTTAAGTTCATTTTGAATCAGTTGAATAGTATAAAACAAGGCAATGAGAACCTGTAGTAGTTTGGACCATGACGGTGATAGTTGAAATGGAAATATCTTGACAAGTTCAAGATATGTTTGGTAGACTTGGCAAAGCCAAATGATTTACTTGATATAGAATATAAGAGATATATGCACCCACATGTTCATTGCAGCATCATTTATATGATTCTTCAACAACATGGGTTTGAACTATGCAGGTCCACTTTTGATAACTGTTTACTATTCAATGATTTTTTGGTGAAAATGTGAAATAAATTTTATAAAAAACTTCTCAAGGTAATATTATGTTCTTTTCATCCT
Organism: Eidolon dupreanum; assembly: GCA_028627145.1. Taxonomy (NCBI): domain Eukaryota; kingdom Metazoa; phylum Chordata; class Mammalia; order Chiroptera; family Pteropodidae; genus Eidolon; species Eidolon dupreanum. Next base: position 23,904,345 of record CM053512.1, read on the forward strand.
CATAATTTGTAATGAATATAATAAGAACATTCTGAACTATAAATATTGAACGTTAAAAACCTGATTTTCCTAATGTGTCAGTTCTGGGCAGACTATGTTTCATCTACACATTGCTACTTCTTTATTTTGACAACTCCATTGCGTTTTTTGTTTGTTTGTTTGTCTGTTTGTTTTTGTTCCTGTGGTCTCTGTGGAATCTCTAATTACCTCTACAAAAGTTCATGTGCATAGGCAAGACCATATACATGATAATGGAAACTCAGGAAGGACTTTGGTATGAATGACTAATGAATTCTACAACATATCAAAATTTTCAACTATTCCCACTTTATTAATCTCTAAATAATTTTGATAGTATACTTCATCAGGAAAAAATTAAAATGTACTGCCATATAAGATGGTTTTCATTTATAAACTATATACATGTATTAGTGGATTAATATAATGTTTAATTTTAACTACCTCAAAACACAAGTTCAAATTAAATAACACATTTACTAATCTTTTCTTTTTGCATGCAAAAGTGAACTTTTTTGTACAATTTTTGGAGTTTGCAAACTTTACTTTAAATTTCACTACCCAACTGACTTCATTATGTTAGTTTTACTTTTAGATTTTACTTTTAGGGGATTTACTTTTAGGTACCTAGGGAGAATGGAGGGAAAGATGGAGAGAGAGAGAGAAAGAGTGAGAGATTAATTTTCAGTGTGGGATGATTCCCTTAAAGCATTAGGCAACCTTTATTTTGTTAGACAAACTTTTAACCCTATAATTCTACAGAATAGACATTACTACCAAATAAGAATTATTATTAGAAAAGAAGAATGTACCACATATATGATGTTTACATTTATCTATTTTGTTGTATTGGGCTATGGTCTTTTATGTACTGCTTACTCATTAATTCTATTATGTTTTCATAACATCAAATGCCCTCAGTCAAGACTAGTTCCACTTTCCTGCAATAGCAGCCATAAAAAGTGCATTAAGCAATAAATTGTTATGTGTATACACACCATCTTTAAGATTCATTACGATATCTAGTTGTTAAAATATAAAACGTTCAATTATATGAGATGCTAGTAGCCTGATGTTAGGCCAGAGTAAGATAGGCTTATAAAGATTTAGCAGCTCATCTAACTATAGCCAGGAGCCTTCATCTAAGAATCCCCAAAGGGCCTAAATACAGGAAAACCTAGATATCTGGAGACCGACTTTCTGCCAGTATAATGCATTCGGAGTGCATAGGACTGACATATAATAGTGATAAAAATATAAGGAAGAGAGGCAAATGAGAAGCAAAGAAAAACAGCTAACCATAGGAGCTCAAGAGGAATAGAGTCCAGAAATGGAAAAGTGGTTCAGAGCCAGGCCACTTAGCTAAGGATCATGAGAGTAAAATAGTGAAAGGGCCAAAGTGAAGATAAAAAAAATAAATTTCTCCACAGTACTGTGAAGCTAACAATTGTCTAACCATCCATCCATCCATCCATCCATCCATCCAAGAGCCTTTAATAAATCTCCAAAAGTACACTAGGGGTAGAGGGCAATGCATTCTGCTTTCTGCTAGGACCTCTGAGAGAATAATCTAAGATATTTAATAATAATGAATAAAATATTTAATAATTTTAACACTTCCTGTCTGTAGCATTATTCTAATATATGAAAGTGTAGAGCAATAATTCCTCTCAATAACCCTATGAGATAGGAACTATTGTGATCACCACTTTAGTGACAAGGAAAAGGATACACAGAGAGGTTAAATTCCTGAACCATAGACACTCATACTACAAAATAGCAGAGGAAAATTTTGAACCTGATAGCTAAATTTAAAAACTGTTTGACATCAGTCATGTGCTAGCATTATTCTACGCATTTTGGATATATAAGTGAAAAAAAATTCAGGAGATTCCTACTCTCAACAACTGTGGAAGTCATTACTATATTCTGGAATGACATGCAATAGTCTCATTAAATATTACCACTCAAAAGAAATTACCAATAAGTGATTTTTGTCTCTAATCCAGTAGCATATTCATGCAATTTTTGCAGAAAGAAATATTGTAACATTAATGTGAAAAGGACAAAATGTTATTAGCAAAGTTTTAATATCTCACAAAGGATTTTTTAAAATTTTATTTTAGTTTCAGTTTATGCAGTATAATAGTTAGACATTTATATAATTTATGAAGTGATCCCCCCAATTACTCTAGCACTCATCTGGCACTACACATAGTCATTACAATAATATCGACTATATTTCCTATTTTGTACTCTACATCTCCATGACTATTTTGTAACTACTAATTTCTACTTCTTCATCCTTTTTCCTTTTTTACCCAGTCCTCAGCCCCTTCCCTCTCACAATCATCAGTTTGTTCTCTGTATCTATGAGTCTGTTTTTTATTTAGTTTGTTCATTTCTTTTGCTCACAAAAGTTTTTTTTTAATTCAAATAAGTAACATTTCAGATCATCACATTGAACTAGATAACATTCACCCCTGTGTCTTATAGTATCGACATCCACTGTCTTATACTGAGCAAAATACCAAAATGATTTTCAAAATTATAATGCTGGAGACTATAATTTCAGTTGATTTCAGTTATATTTTATTAAGAAAAGAAAACTTTAAAATTAATTATAATTAGTATAACATCCAGATGCAATAAAATGTTAGACTTCAGTTAACAAGAAAACCTAATTATCTAGAAAGGTCATTCTCCAGTAATAATAACAGAAACCAGAAATAAAGTCATTTCCCTTGGAGAGGTAGCATATTTCCTAACTTCACATAGTCACATGGAACAAAATAAGAAAATTCATTTTTGTAATTAAAATCTCCTCTGACATGTAGGTCTTAAATAACTGGTTTTAGTAGATTTACACATTAGAACTGAAATTTGAATCTCCCTATTTGTTGCTTTCTTTTGAAGCTTACTACCTTAAATCATTACTCATTGAAGAGGGGTATCTCCCTAATTTGACATGTGCTCTCTTTCTTCAAACTTTTCTTAAAATTTGCAGTTTGGAGAATGTTTGACAATAATACTTGTATCGGAGTTTTCTCTCTAAGTGCTCTTCAGTTTCTTGTTTTCTATGGCATTGTGTTAAATGAAGTTGTAATTTTTCATGGATAAATTAATTTATTAATAAAGGGAATAAATAGGCTGTGGGAGAAGTAATCATTAAATTAGTATTCTGCTTTCACTTTCATCTCTTCTTTGTAAAAAGTATTTATTCTATAAACATAACTTGGAAAAAACAAACATGTAGCAAATTTTGTGACAAAAAGTAATTTTAAAAGTCAAGAAAAGCAAACAACAGATTAAACAAACTTCAGAATATTTATCCAGTTGACAGTAAGATTTTCATGGTCTCAAATTGCTTATAGTCAAGTCAACTTTTCCATAAAGTGAACTATCTTGCTTTGTTTCAAAGTATACACTAACCATTTTATAATAACAAAAAGGCAGTTCATGTTGATTTTAGGGGCACATTTTTATTACAGCTAAGAAATACATAGGTAGTTTCGTCCTCATCTTCTGGCTTTGAAGCATAGATTCAGATAATACAGATTAGATGAAGCAACAACTACTAATGAAGCAATAAAAAACATCAGTAATATAGAAACCTGCAATTCCTTTGTATTAAGCAGAACTATTGTATAGCTTTTAATACCTTTCAAAGAGCTACCAATTTCCAGCACTTAAAAAATTCAACTAAGCTATAAAAGTCGGGTTACAATCCAGGTGTTCTAACCCAGACCCAATGTTCTTTCCTTTCAGTCACACACTGAATCAGATGAGTGATCAGTGGCAGTGAACTCTTTTGGAGGATTTTAGATGTCAAATGTCTAACTATACATTTTTAAGATCTGAGATGCACTCTGTGAAGGCTTAATTAAAAATCAGCATAGCCAAACACAAATCACACATCCAACAACCATACTTTAGTCTCTCAACATTGTGTGACTTCATGTTTCAGCTTTAAATTCTTTCAGTTAAGTGCAGCAATACTGCTGCCTTTGTCCTTCCTCCCAGTTTTCCTTGCCACATCAGAACAAAAGTTTTGTGCCACCCCCCTTTCCCAGGATAACCCAACATATTCTCTTGGTTATAGTTCTTCTGAAGTACTGCAGGATAGTGAACATCAATTATCCACCTGTTTTATTTTTAATGCTTATTTTTTATTCACTAATTCTGTTTGCTAGGACCACCATAACAAAGTGGTGCAAAATGAGGTTATACTAGAGTAGGGTGGCCCCTAATCCAATATTAATAGTGCCCTTATAAAAAAGGGGAAATTTGAACATAGATACACATATATCTGCTAAGAGCCTATTTCCAAACAAGGTCACCTTCTGAGGTACTGGGGTTGGGAATTTAATATATGAATTTTGGAGGAACACAATTCAACCTATAACATTAATATATAATTAAAAATTAATTCAAACCATTGAAAGTAGTATTCAGTGAAAAGGAGTCTTTCTTCCCCGACTAGTCTTGCACCAGTCTTACTTCTCTAGAGAATACTAGTAACAGTTTCTATTTTTTATTTACAAATACTTAAGCAGCTTTATTTGTAATAATAACAGGAAACAACCCAAATGTTCTTCAACAATTTAAGTAAACTTTGCTACATTTATACAATGGAATACTACCCAAAGTTAACATAAATACAGAGGATAAGAATCATCATGATGAAAAACATAAAAAGCTCTGACTTAGAAATAAATATACCAGTCTGCTGTGGATCTATAATGTACTAACAGAAAAAATATTCAGATTACAACCCAATTCTCAGAGATGATGCTTCTAAACCTAATGATGAACTGCAATTTCTTGTCAAACATGATAAAAATCTTTTATTCCTCTCATTTCTCCTCGTTCAAATTATCTTACTAAAGAAAATTTGACCATTCATCAGCCATTTTCATTTCTCCCTAGCTCTCTTAAGATATTCTGCTAACAGCTTTTTATCCTTCCAGAGATAGTCTACATAAAAGATAAGTATAATTATATAAATATTTATATTTTTCCACACATGTATTGGCTTGATGTAAAGTCACTGTTCTTTAATCTCATTTTCAGGTATAACATTTTTTGAGAAAGAATAACATATGCAACTTTGTGAAAAGTGAAAACATTGAAAATCACCCCCGTTGTCACAACTAATACTATCACCTCTCCTTACATGTATTTTCAACTGCATTCTCTATACGATGCTGGTCATGGAGTAATAATAAATCATTACTCATGTAGTTAAATGTTTTGATGTTCTTTTCTTAACCTACTCTACCTGTCATCAGTTCTGGACAAATAGTTGCATGTGGAAGGGCAGAGTCACTTCAGGGCTAAATTTTTAATTCTCAATATGAGACATTGTGAGCCTTTCTCTTACTTTCTGCCATGATAACTAACAACGCCTGGGATGATAGCTTCATTGTCAGTGCTCATCCAGTCCACATGACATGGGAAGTCTGAGCAAAAAGTAAACCACTATTATTTTAAGCTACAGAAACATGTTTGTTTTTATAACATTAAAACACACAGCCCATCCACCTCATTTGGCTAATTCACATGTCATTTATGTTCTTTTGAAAAATCCAGTGAGGTGAATGGCACTCCTTTTTAATCCATTCAATTCAACATTTTTTTTTTTGATTAGTGTTAATATGATGTATCTTTTTTCCACTCTTGTATTTTTCACCTATGTTTTTATAGTATTTTATATGATTTTTCTCATAAGCAGATAGGCTGGGTCTTGATTTTTTATCCAAAGTAACAGTCTCTTCTTTTTAATTGGGATAATTACATTGACATTTATATTCAGTATGGTTATTGATATTTTTGAATTTAAATCTACTATCTTCCTATTTGTATTTTATTTTTCTTGTATGTTCTTTCTTCACTCATTCTTTTTCCACCTCATTTTGTATTAACTGAGTATATCCTTTTTCCCATGCAATTGATAATTTATTAACTGCTTACTATTTACGTTCTGTGATTCCAGTGTATCTCCTTTGCTAGCTTAGTAGTTTCAACACTATTTTATTCCTTTTATGGTTACTTTATGGTTTGTAATACCCTATAGTATCATATCCTTTATTATATTCTACTTAACATTTTGCTACCTCACATATAAGAACCATATAATAGTATGTTTTCATTTCTTCCATTTCAACCTTTTTGACATTATTTTCATGCATTTATTTTTATAAGTAATATATCTGAATACATTTTTACTTTTTATGAAGTTAATTATTTTTAAATATTAAAATTATTTTATTTTTACTATTTCCAATAGGCTTCATTCCATTGAGCAGATCTAAATTTCCTTTTGGTATAATTACTTTTTATCTGATGAAATTTTATTTCTGAGAGTAAAAGACTGATGCAATCAATGTTTCAAATTTTACACATCTGAAAGAATTTTAGTTTTGCTTTAATTTTGAAAGATTTTTTCCAGTGAGTATGGAATTTTAGGTTGACAGTTTTCTTTCATTACTTTGGAAATATCTTTTGCTACACCAAGTTTGTAATAAGAGAATAGCAATTAGCATTTTATTTGTTCATTTATATTTACTATGCATTTTCTATGACTGTTCTTATGATTTATCACTGGTTTTGAGTAATTTGATTACACTGTACCTTTGTGTAGTTTTATTCATTTTTGTTTTCAGTTTCATTGAACTTCTTGGATCTGCGAGTTTATAGCTTTCATCAAATGTAGTACATTTTTGTCATTTTTCAGTTTTTATCAAATTTATTTGTTTAATTTTTTGATTGAGGTATAATTGATCTATAACTTTATGTTAGTTTCAGGTATACAACACAATGATTTGATATTTGTATATATTTTGAAATGATGACCACAATAAGTCTACTTAATATCTGTCACCATGCATAGTTATAAAATTTTTTCTTGTGATCCAAAGTTTTAAGATTTACTTTCTTAGCAGTTTTCAAATGTGCAATGCAGTATTATTAACTATAGTCACCATGCTATACATTATATCCCCATGACTTATTTATTTGTAGTTGGAAGTTTGTACGATTTGATCCTTTCACCCAGTTTTGCCCACCCAAACTCCCCCACCTCTTACACTCTTACAATCACCAATCTATTCTTTGTTGTTTTTGTTTGTTTGCTGCTAGTTTGTTTTTTTCAGATTACACTTATAAATAAGTCATCTGGCATTTGTCTTTCTCTGTCTCACTTATTTCACTTAGCATGATGCTCTGAAGGTCCATTTACCTTGTCCTAATAGCAAGATTTCGTTCTTTTTATGGCTGAATAATATATCACAATTTCCTTATCCTTTCATCTATCAATGGATACTTAAGGTTTTTCCATATCTTGGCTATCGTTAATAATGTTTCAATGAACATGGGTGCAGATATCTTTTTGAGTTAGTGTTCTCATTTTCTTTGGGTTAATACCCAGAACTTATTTATTTATTTTTTTTTTGAGGACTCAAATCATTCAGATTTTTGGCCACTTTTGGCTGTTCTGCAGCTCACTTATACTTTATTTTTAGTTTATTTTTTCCTCATTGTGTTTCATTTTATGTAGTTCTATTTTCATGCCTTCAAGTTTTTACATATTTATTTCTGCCTATGTATTTTCTGCCATTAAGCCTGTCTAATATATTTTTTATCTCACACACTGTGGTTTTCATCTTTAGAAATTTGATTTGGCTCTTAAAAAAAATTTCCCATTTCCATACTCTCCACTGACAATGATTCTCTCCCTAACTAAACTCTAGCTAGGTCCCTTGAGCATTCTTCTCAACTCTGCCTCCACCTTGGTCTATAAAAACTGCAGACTCTCAACACAAATTATTTTGTCTGTATCCCCTCCTCCTCACACATGCACACATTAAAAGACATGAAAAAATTCTAACAGCTCAAGTCTACATTCTTAAGTTGATCCTTTCCCTTCTCAAACTTCCTGCCTGACAAAAATTAAGATTACCAAAAGAATTCACTGTTTGTTCTAGCCAACACCTGAAGATGGGGCCCCTGTCTCCTAGTCTCTGTGAGAGGTAGGAGCCTGACTTCAAGAAGTACCACTTAGCAAACAGAGATAAGTTTGACGTAGACCAACTCTTCCTTCCCATTTTTATAAATCACCTTACCCTCCTCAAGCCCCCACCATTTCCACTTCTGGCTCCCTCTTTCTCCCATAAAACTGCTCAGTCACATCTGTATAAAACAAAACTGAGTACAGTGTAGGGTGTACCCTCTTATCTATTGCAATAGTGTATAGCTAATTAAATCTATTCTCACCACTTTATCTAGTGTCGAGCTTTATCTTTGACTCCATGTTTAGTCTTTTCTCTAGCTTCATGAACATGTAGAATATAGTTGAAATAACAATTTATTGTCTTCTATAAATTCCTGTTTCAGTATTTACTGTGTGGGCCAGGACAATTTTTAGAATATGATTAATTTTTCTACCACAACTTAAGCAATGATGTTCTAATTTTTTTCTGTCTATGCCCCTTGAATTGCATGTTTCCACTCAAGCTGCTAGAAACACAGACTACTCTCAGCTGTGTTTTTAACTCAGAAGACTTTTGTCTCAGCTTTTTTTTTCCCCTCCCAGGAGGTGCTTTCTTCAGTATTGGGTGGTTTTCTCATGTAAATACACTGGAGACCCATGGAAAGGACTTGCACAGAACTCTGGAGCACTCTTTGTCTTCAGCTTTCTCCTGTCTGACACATGCCTGGTAAAATCTAGCTGCCCTGCTATCTCTGGAATCCAGTTCTGTCTCCTCAGCTCTGGGAGAACTCCAGGATCCAGCTGGATTTCCCATCCATGTGACACTGAAGAGATACCAGCTCTAGGAGGTAAGGTGGGGCAATTATAAGCATCCTCTCATTTGTTTTCCCTACTTCAAGGATCACTGTCCTGCACTGTATTTTTTCTAAATCTGGTAAACTGTTGTTTCATCAATTTTGTCCAGTTCCTTATAGGCCAGAGGGTAAATATGGCACCTATTTTTCCATTTAATGCAGAAGCAGAAGTACACTTCCACACACTCAATTTAAATTTAAATTGAAGCGTGTTATCTCCCTTTGTTATATTCCAAGCTCCCAAGGTAAGATTTGACATATAATAGGCCCTCTAAAATGCTTATTGAATCAATCAATAGATAAATCAGAGAATGAATGTCTCATATAGACAAAGATAAGATCATATTTCCTTCAAGTCTGTGCAAATGTAAATGTACTCCTCTGATGAAATCTTGACTCCAAAGATATGTCTGTCCTCTCTCTCTCACACACGCATGCACACACACACACATGTGGAATTTTTTTCTAATTTATATACATTATTTTGAAGAAGTTTTTGAGATCATAAATTACATTCACTTCTCTCATAATTCACACAGTGTTCAGTAAACTGCATTCTGTTCCTATCATTTGGCTGATTTTTTTTTTTCTGTTTTACATAAGACATGACCTAGTTGCTGAATCAAATACCTATTTTATATTCAGGTTGACATCTCTTGAGGATTTGGCAATGAATCATCATCCTCTTTAGAAAAATTTCTGTTTCTTTGTCTTCGATCTTTCACTGCTACCCTCTGTAAGATGCTGGCACACCACTTGCAATTGATTTTGGATCCCGATGTGCTAAAAGAGGTAAAAACATGGTTTTACTTCTCAGTTTTGTTCATTGTGTCCTTTTACAAATCTTTACGTTTTGTAGTGCTTTCAAATGTAATTCACAGCCCTTGTTTTTTTTTTTTTTTATTCTATAATTACTCTTCCAGCTAATTCTATATGTCTAATGTCTTTTAAAAGTCTATATCCAACATTAATTCTGAAATGTGTATCTACAGCTTTGACCTTGTCACTCAGTTCTAGGCTTTTTTATTTGATTGCCCATTTAAAAATACCAGTTGGCTGTCTAGTACATGTTAAAGTATATAGCATGTCAAAAATAACCTTTTTTATCCCATCCATAAATTGCAAGTTTCTCAAATGAGTAAATTTTCAGAACAAAAATATAGCTGTTATTTTTTAACTTTTACTTTATTTCCCAGTCAATAATCTATTAATTGACAAGCTTTAAAAATAAATTTTGGGTCTGTCCACTTCTCAGATTCTCAACTCTGCCTTCTTTTCCAAGGCACTATCATCTTCCACCTAGATTATGAAAATTCCTTCCTAATGATTTCCCTCCTCTGATTCCTAATTTCTGCTTTTGTTTTAATCTTCCAGATAGCAAACAAAAATAATCCTTATGTTTAACTTGCAAATGGGACTATATTATTCTGCCCAAAATCATTCAGTGGCTTTTTACTACATATATACTAAATAGATTGTACATGGTATATTAGTTTGCTAGGGCTGTGGTAACAAAGTACCACAAACTTGGTGATTTAAAGAAGAAATATTTACTGTCATAGTTCTAGAAGTTAGAAGTCTGAAATTAAGGTGTCAGCAAGCTGGTTCTTTCTGAAGGCCATTAGGGAAGAATATGTTCTGGTTCTCTCTCCATGGCTTATCACCATTTTTTCTCCCTGTCCCCTCCTATCATCTTCCTTCTATGTGTGTCTGTCTCTGTGTCCAAGTTTCTTGTTTTTATAAGGACAGCAGTCATTTTGGATTAGGGCCCACCCTGATGACCTCATTTTACCTTGATTGCCTTTGTAACAACCCCATCTTCTAATAGGGTTTGAGTTACTGGAGGTTAGGGCTTCAATATATCTTTTGTGAGGGGACACAATTCAACGCATAACACAGATATATAGAGTTTTGCATGATATGGTTTTTGCCCACCTCATTGAATTCATGTCTTTCCAGTCTCTCCCCTTCTCACTCTGTTTTCGGCATAATGAGCTCTGTTGTTGCTGCTGCCACTCTGCCTGTTTTTTATACTGGGAAGTTCACTTCCCTCTTACTATCTTAACACACAATGTTTACTTTGCCAAGAATACTCGATCCCCATATTTTCACTTTGTTCACTCCATTGCATTTAGGTCCCTAATCAAATATCACTTCTTCAGATAAACCTCCCATGACAGTTGTACCTAAATAACTCCCTTTCATCTTTCTTTCCCTTCACTACTTTATCCATTGTTATAATTATGTCTTTCTGGTGTATAATGTGCTATTTGTTCGTGGGCATTTCTATTCTACTAGAATATAAATTCCATGATAAAAGGACTGTATTTGTATTGTACATTTTATAACTCCGGAGATGAAAACAGTTCCTGATATGTGTGTGTGTGTGTGTGTGTGTGTGTGTGTGTGTGTGTGTATGTGTATATATATATATAGCATTCATTCATCATTTATCCATTTGTTCACAGGGAAGTTCCAAATGGGGGAAGGAGAGGAGAACTTTGTTCTCAATTTTAGTAATAAGCTGGCTTTCAAATTTGAAATTTTGAAATATTGTCATCTATCAAATTATATTAAATACTCAGTACTGGAAATAGTTTTGTGAGATGTGAACTCTAATTGACTTTAAGAGGTAGGATAAATTTCTGCAACAGACATTTTTGGCAGTCCATATTCAGAATCATTAAAATATTTATATTCTTGCACTTTGTTATTTTATACTTAACAGTAAATCATGAGGAAATAACAAGTCTACAGAAACAGAAATATGACCACAAGAAATTCAACACTTTTGTCTATGGCCATGCCACTCTGAACAAGCCCAATATTGTCTGATCTCAAAAGCTAAGCAGGGTTGAGCCTGATTAATACTTGGATGGGAGACCACCTAGGAAGACCAGGTGCTATAGGCATAAAAAAGTAAAAAATAAGAGGTTGTAAGCTGACAAGGTCCTTGCAATCTATGAGGACAACCAAGGGTTGCCTCGCCTTAAAAAAAAAAAAAAAGAAAAAAAGAAATTCAACACTAATTCTACTTATGAAAAAACTTGAAGCAAATTAAATATATAAAAAACTAAAGGGTTGCAGTTATAACTGTATACAGTCATATGCAACAAATAGCCCTACTACATTGGCTTAAGCAAATAGATACTTTTTTTTAACTTAAACAAAGGTCCAAAGGTAAGCAGTTCAACAATACTGTAAGGAACCAAAGCTGTTTGTCTATTATTGCTTCTTCATCCTGAGCACCTTGATTATCAATATTATGTTAGTTGCCACATGACTGCTAATGGCTACTTTCCTCCAGGAGTTGAATCATTGCTACAGGAAAGAAAAGAAAGAAGGTAATACTATGTATGATGTTATATCTCTATCAGGAGAGCCAAAGTTTTCTTAGAAACCTTCAGTTTACTTAGCATTTGTTATATGTCTCACCTAGAATATCTGGGAGACACTAGAGGCATCCCAGCCTTGAGACATTTGTAGGGCACATGTATATTTGCTTGCCAGTTTTCAGTGTCTAAAGTACAGGGGAAAGGTCATTTTCTTTGGTTGAGATTAAAAAACAGTTTCTGAAAGGTGGCTTTGTGTGCAAGAAACTCAATGGATACTGTCTTCATGGTAGGTGGTGAGGAAAGAGAACTGAGCGTTTTTGAACTGTAGTGCAGTTGTAACAGAGGTATGAGCTCTTTCTGTGGCAGGCACTGGCTCTGGCTGGATCCCTCTGAGTCATCCAATCTCAAGGCAAGTAGCTGGTACGTCATACTCCATAATTAGATGCAGACTGCCCCCAAGGAGGTGTGTAATTTTAGATGAAGTAAGTCTCTTAAGCTACAGGTACTTTGCCAGAGAGAAACACAGCTGAGAGCAGTCAGTCATTAACATGTGCAGAGACAGGCAACTAAGTGATTATTCCTGAAAGAGTGATCTGGGTGGTGCACCACAGAATCTGCTTCTTTGCTAAATAAATTAGTAACATTCTAATAGGAAAATACAGACATTACAATAATGTATCTGAACAATTTTAAATGACATGGAGAAATATACATGAAAAGTAGAATCTATAAACTGTATGTTGTATGATGATATGCGTTACATAAATGTTGTCTGTGCACTTGAAAAGAGATTGGTGGAACGTTGCCCATATTCATGCTCTGGAATCTTCACCATTATGCAGTTTATCCACGTTTAACAACAGTGATTTGGAATGCACACATGTCAGCACTTCGGTTGCCATAAAATGGAATTTCATTGTCTCTGGAAGAAACTTTAATATAGGTTTGATATGCTTTATTATCTTATTGCTCTTTGGATTCAGAGTCCTTATAATAACAATGATATATATAGCCCCTGGTGTAAAAATCATTATCTTTCACAAAGTAGAAAGAAATAAAACATGTTTAATATTGTATTATATTATTATATCATGTAATTATAATATTATCACATTATTTCAGTGCATTTCTTTTTTACTATAAATTTCACTCCTAGTTAAGAATACTTTAAAAATATTTCTGTGATAGAGTATTTTGAAATCTTAGTTAAGTATGTATTTATTTTAGCTGCCCGATTTTCTTTTATGGATGTTCAGGTTTCCATTCTTTGTTCATGGTGATGAGACCCTTTTATTTTCTATAATTATTTAGCAAATAAACAAACAAAAAGCTCATTGAAGAGCTTTTTGGAATAACCATATTAATTTACTCTTCTCATCGGGACCAATTATAACTGTGTTGCCAGAACATATTTTGAGCACTTTTTAGCTCTATTACACTGTTCTATTATTTATTTTCTCAGTCTCTGATAATCTAAATGTTGCTACATGTTCATAGACTTATCATTGCTGCATATCTTGTCTCTAGAGCAAAATACCTTTTACTATGATTTTACTCTCAAAAACATGCATTTTGAATAATGGATTTTCCTTCTGATATAGTTATTCTTCTTGTCCTCTTTGCTGATTAAAATGTATTCTTTCTTTAAGTTATATATTTCTACTACCCTTTCTACAGTGTTGAGAGATCTATTGTGTTAAGGTGTCACATTTATTCCTTAATAGCCTGTATCTGACTGTTAGAAAATAACAGTAGGCTCTAGATAAATCTACTCTTCTCACTTAAGTTATTTTATTATACTACAAGAACATTCCTTCAATTATTTGATTTTGTCAAAGAATTTGTATTAGATGGATTTAGGTTTGCCTTCAATAATTATAAAAATATAGAGTAACTGTGTTTCAAACAGATTTAAGTTTAATTCTGGCTGTCCTAAAGAAGTCTTAAAGTTTGCAGATAAGGAATGCAATTATCTTGCTGTTCTTCTAGTCTTGGTAACTCCCTGTGGTTCTATATGACTGCTCAAGTAACAACAATCTTCACTTTCTAGGCAGCTGACATGAAGGAAGATAAAGAAAATCTCTCTTCCTTTTTAAATTATTCTTTTTAATTAATATGATACAAACACAGAAAGCTTCGTGGATCAAATATGCCATTAATAAACTGTCATAATGCATTGTAACTGTCACCGAAATTAAGAGAGACTGCTTTGCCACATACCACAGGAGCCTTCCATTGACATCTCAAAATCATAGCCCCCCGCCACCAAGAGTAATCCTGTCTTACTTTTATTGTAAAACTTAATTACTTTTTCTTATAGATTTATCACTGAAATAAATACTACTAAAATTGTAAGTTACTTTTTCCTAGAAAGTCATATTAGTTTCCTTTAAACTGTATAATTTCCACAGCTTTCTTGTGCTTTACATTTCTTCCATGCAGTATAGTTTTTGAAGAACCCTGATGATATTTTAGAGTTTCTCACAGTTAATATTTTTATGGCATTTCTCTTATATAGTTTAACATATTTTATTAATTCTTAAAGAATATGTGTTCAGTATAGAATTTTATGTTGACAAATTTTTCTTTTTAACACCTCAGAGAAGTATTTGACTGACTCTTGGCTCTCAAAGTTCTTAATGAGAAAGTAGCAAATATTTGGAATTATTGTTTCCCTGTTGTGTTCTATTTCTGCTTTTAATATATTTTCTCTTTATTTTTGCTTTTCATCAAAAGCTTGAGTAGATGAACCTAAGCATGGATTTATTTACATCTACTGTTCTTGGAATTTGCTGACCTTCATAAATAGGTAAATTTATTTTTTTTCACAAAATTAGGAAAAATTTAGATATTTATCTTTCCAATTTACTTATCCATTTTCTCTCTAAAACCCCATGTGTTTATGTTCACTGTTTTGATATTATTCAGTAATTCTAAGTTGTTTATTTTTCTCTCTTCTTTAAATAGGATAATTTCTATCAGTCTTTTTCAAATTCATTGTCCTCTGTTATCATTATTCAGTTATTATACACATTCAATGATATATTTTAAATCTCAGAAATTGTATTTTTATCTCTAGAATTTCTATTGGATTCTTTTTCATAGTTACTATTTCTCTTCTGAGTCTTCCTACTCTTTAATTAACTGAGAACATATATTTTCTTTTACCTCACAAAGCATAATTATAATAGTTCTTTAAAATTCTTGTCTGTTAATTGCTAATTTTCATGAGATTGGGTCACATTCTTTAGTTTGTGAAATGTTGATTAATTTGGGATTTTTATCCTCCCTCAGGCTAAAAGGAATAAACAATTTTCTGTATTTTGTTCAGAGTAATTATAATATGCATGAGGGATACTTTGATAGAAGCTAACAACATAACTGGAATGAAAATTTTCATATATTTTTATTTACTCACTCTACAAAATGTTTTATTATTATGTTTACATCTTTAACTACAGAAGGCATTTGTAGTATCTATACTACCATTGTATGTTCATTTAACTTTTGTTATTCTTCCTTCTTTCTTGTAAACTCAAGCTCCCTTCTGGGATTATTTTTCTTCTAAATATTTTATTTAGTGTAAATTTGCTGGAATGAATTCTCTTCCTTTTTGTTTTTCTGAACTTTTTTTAAACCTCAATTATTCTTCATTGTTTTAGCTGGTTATAGATTGTATGTCAGAAGTTAAATTCTTGAGCACATTGAAAATATTTCATTGTCTTCTGACTTACATTGAGAGAGTAGAATTGAGAAAACTACTGTTGGTCTTATTAATGACTCTTTGAAAATATTTTTTTCTCTCAAAGTTTTTACCTGCATATTAATGTTTAAATATATTGTTATATTATGATATGCCGAGATGTGATTTTCTTTGTTTTTATTTTTTATTTTCCTGTTTGGTAGGGTTTCTTAAATCTGTCCTTTGTTATTTTTTGCCATTTTGGAAAGCCGTTATCTTTTCAACTACTTGAGTCCCATTATCTCTCCTGTCCTTCTCTGTGATTTCCTTTATCCATAAGTTTCACTTTTATACAATACTTATGTCCCTTAGGTTATTTTCTATATTTTATTTTATTTCTGTATGTGTGCACTTCAAAATATTTTCTTTTGAGATGTCTTCTAGCTAACTAATCTTGTATTTTGTTAAGGTAGGCCCTACTTTCTATCCATCAACTAAATTCATAATTTCTGAATTTTTTATTCTTTGAGCTCTTATTTGTTAATTTTTATATATTCTACTTTTTTTTTTTTTTTTTGCCAGTGTTAGCAGACTTGTTTAATGCATCATGAACATTTTAAGGTCTACATCAAATACTTCAATTTTCTGGATGTACTTTATTTCAGTTTCAATTATTTTTTGTCTCTTTTGTGATCATATTTTCATATTTCCTAATATGCCTATTTTTTAAATTGTAACCCTCATATTGTATATAAAAATATATAAACATAATTTGAGGCCTAGTATAGTGTTATATCTCACTTAAAGGATTTACCTTTTCTTCAGGTAGGAAGCTAGAATCACTAAGAATTCCAGATTGCTCTGATCCAATCAAGTCTTCATCCTTTATGAAATTCAGTTTATTTCTAGTTCACTTTTACTCCTATTTTATAGTCTTTCTGGGTCACAAACCAAAGGGGTGAGAAGGATTGGTTAGCAAGTGCTTTCTGTAGGTAGTCCCAAGTTCAATTTGCCTTTCTAGTCCTATGAATTTTTTATAATTCTGCTCAGCTTTTCAATTTTTTCATTTTTGGAGCTATACGCATTTGGCTCTAGGATATGTGACACTAAATGTGAGAATTATCATTTTATGTTTCTTCATTTCTTCTAGTTCTTGCTTCATATTTATTCACTGCTTTATTAGTTCTCTGGTGCCACAAACGTATTTCTCTTAGTATTTAAAACAGATTTCTAATTATTTTCTACAGGATAGATTTTCTGAGTTACCTTGCCCACAGATACTAGAGATAGAACATATATACAATAAACTGAGAAAAATAAAAACTAATTTACTTTTGAAACATGATCCATTGATACATTTCTTGCCACAAAGTTCATGTTATAATATTACCAGATACCTTCAGATTTAGGAGGCTTTTCTATAGCAGTTGCCTACTGATTGACTTGAATTCAGCAGCTGACACATACTTGTTATGGAGTGTGTTCAAGAAGGTGTTTAAATAGATTGCAATATATAATAAACATAAATTAGGTTGCCAATGCAGGCTTGGGATTAGACACACTGAATTTATCACCTATAAGCTTTTTGACATTAAACAATTTACCTAATATCTCTATGCCTTAGATTTTCAACTGCTAAATGATGAAAAGAGTACATTCTTCTTAGAAAGTTTAAATGAGTTAAATATGAAAGTATTAAGAACACTGAATATTAGTATGGTCCAAATGCTCCTTCACCAATTTCAGGTTATTTTACTTGTTCTTTTTTCTTATGCATTATATCCTTTCCTGTGATTTTCTTGAATAGCAAAAATCTTTATTATTTTTCAGTCAAAGATTTGACACATATATTATTTTATATAATTTTACTAATAGTCTCATATGTCAGGTATGAAAAAAATGATCATCAGATAGATTTAAGGATATAAAGTTATATATATAAAGTCAGTGAATATTTTTCTCCTCTGTAATAAGTAAAATGAAAATAGAGACAAGTTATACAAAGATAAAATCCAAACAAAAACAAATATCAGCAGCTTTAGCTGAATACAATAAATATTACCAGAAGATAAATAACAACACAGACCACAAATGTCACCAACAAAGGATAGAAAGCACACCAAGAATGGATAAGTGCAAGAGTACAGAGTTAATTTAGCTAGTAAACTTCTCCCTTATCACAAATCTGTGAAATAGTAATCATCTACCTGTAATCATATGATAAAAAGTACATATAAACTGTTTACTAAGACCAGATATTCTAAGTACTTTCATGTCATGACTTATAACTTTCCCAACTCCCTCTTTTGCAGAAGAAATAAGAATTATACTTCCTCCACAAAGTAATTTTTCTCTTCAACAGACTTTCCCCACCAGTACCATCCAATAAAGTATATAGTGGCATGATAAATGCCCTTTACTATTTACTATCCATATTTGAATAGCTGCTATGAAATTTAAACTTACTCAGTCTTTGGCTATAAAAGAAGTTCAAGGAGACTTTACCATTGAAAGTCATTAAGTTTTGTCCTTTTCTACCCCGAGAATATCACTGCATATCCACACCATCCATTCTCATTGCCACCATTTTTCTGTGAATTATAAGGATCTCTCACAAGGAAAAAGCAACAGAATTGTATGTGCTTCTCCTTGCCTTTTATTTTGCTTTTTCTAATGGATTCTTCACAAAGCCAGAGTGGAATATTAAATAAGAATTAATAACTTTACCTTCTTGCTTAAAATGAATTAATGACTTTTCATAGGTATTAGAATAAGTACAAACTCATGTCATGTCAGAGATTTTCATTATCAGTGTTTCTAGCTTCAACTTAGGCTACTCTCCACCTTGCACTGTTTACTCCTGATATACTTGACTTTTTCTAGGCCATTTAGTCTGCCATGCTAATATTTAGATGAGGCATATATCAGTCACTCTGCCTGGAACACTCCTACCCCTCCCCATCATGTCTAATCATCTAATCAACTATAGGTCTCACTCTAAATATCATATTACCCATGAAGCCTTTCCTGACCCCATACATTTTCTCAGGAAATAAACTGACTTCTGCATCAAGCTTTTACCTCTTTCAGTTGTAACATAACACATTATATAACAACATGCCTTTCAGGCTTGTTTTAATACATGTATTAATACAAGCAAATGTCATAGAGTTTTGCACACAGACAATAATTAAAACAAGATTTATTGTTGAAATTTTGGATATATATATACATGTACGTGTATATACATATATACGCATGCACACACACGTGCGCGCACACACACACACACACACACACATACATATATATATGTATATACACACACACATATATATATATATTAGATCCAGAAGTCACTCATGAACTCCAAGTATTTGACCTGCAACTAAGAAACAGGTTACTTTTTACTTACCCTTTAAGTGTTCATTCTCTGAACCATCATCAGAGCGTGTTGGCATTATAATTATGAAAAAATAGTTTCATAGTATTTCTCATGACATTTCAGTGAAGATATAATGATACACATGAGAGTTTTATTTCCTGAGCAGCTTCATATATCTCCTCCTTTTTTTTCGTTTTTTCTTTTTGTGATTGATTAACAATGCCAGGAATCAGGGCAAGCTGGGAGTTTTAGACTTGATTTTTGAGAATGAGCAGGAATGACCCCCCACACACACTCCCACATTTAACTTGGACTGTGCAACATCAATATAACACATTTAGAATGTTCTAAAGACCAGGCTATTGTTTCTGGACATAAACGACTAGAAAAAAAGTGAATAAGGTGCTGCTTGTCAAGGAGCTTAGTTGCTACAGAGGAAAATTGACATTACACTACTAAATCTATATATATACAAACATATGTATTCTGAAAATATAAAACATGGTTTTATGGGAGCTTAGAACAAAGGGCTGTTATCTAAACTGCTATTAGAAAGGAAAACTTGAATTAAAACTAGGACATAGAATTTAACTGAAGAACAGGCGGAAATCATTCCATATGGAGGAACAGAATGTGCAAAGATCCTGAATCAGTAAGAATCACTGAACAATAGTAGAGCTGAGAGAACACAAGTGAGGGGAAATGCAGAGCCAAAAATTTTATCACCTTTGGGAAAGATTTTATTTTATCTTCATCCTAAAAGCATATGGAACCCTTTAGTTCATTTTAAAGACAGAGATGATATAATCAGATTGCATTTTGAAACAGTTTTGTTTTTATTTGTGACTTGATATCTAGAAAAATCACTATTGTTTAGGTCTTTACTCCTCCTCGTTCTAGTTTAGGAAGACAAATTGAATTACTGGAAGAACAAATGGAATGATCATATCCTGTGATATCTTTCAATGTTTACTTGGTTGGCTGGAAAGAAACATTAAATAATCGAAATGAATTATCCCTTCATAGGCTTTAAATAATATCCCCTTGACACTAGTTTTTTTGTTTGTTTGTTTTGTTTTGTTGTTGTTATTTGTTTTATTATGAATCCTTTGGGCATAAAATAGAATCTTTACTGCCAGGCATACACAGTAGTATGATTTTTAAATGAAGAAAAATTTAATATAATAGGAAGAAATAAGTTTCAGGCCATCTTTAAAAAAAAAGGGGGGGGGGGGGCTTGAGAGGTCAGTATTTTGTGTCAGAATTCAAAACAACCATAATAACCAGAGACTAGATAGCAATTTAAGCACTATTCCGTGGGGAAGTATGCATGCTTAAAATAAAAGTTCTTGGATGTAAAAATGATTTTCAAACAAGTTTAGAAAAACAATGATCAGCTGTATACAATATGATTTAATATAAAGTAAAATCTTTTAGTATTTTCATTCCATTTTCTATACGTCATAGCATTGTCATACTACATGTCTCTTAAATTTTTAAGTCAAATTAGATCACCCGAATGCTTAAAAAGCAAATAAAGAAAAAAACAACTCTAATATTTTCTATCTCAAATAAATGACTCTGATCTAAGAAGAAATGTGATTTTATGGATTTTCTCAAGTATAATCTAGTGTTTGTAAAGTCTGAGAATTATTTCTTATATGTTATATTTTGACGTTTTTATGTGTAATTTGTGATATTTCATAATTAATATATTGCAGAACCATTATAAAATAAAAATAAAATCTAAATGTAATGATATTGATATACTTCATCATGCCAATAAGGAGGAAAATCCATTGTTATCACACTTATTAAGTTAGAAAGAACATAGTCTATAGAGTTTGACAGAATTAACATTGAACTTGAGCTCTGTCACCTTGGGAAAGTTACTTAACCTCTAAAGCCAGAGTTTCTTCAATTCTAATCATATTTCCTTCAAAGTTTTATAATGACTATTAAAATTTATTATACATATATATATGAATAAAATATATCTTGCTCATAGGAAGAGCATAAGCATTAAGTGTTATAGATAGCACTCTTAACTTGGGTAATTGGAAGAGAGATTTTATAAAGGGCTATTGACAAAGAATTGGCCAGAGTTTAGGAAAACCACATGACAAAGGGCAGTCATATAGGGCTAGTAACCACAAAAGAAAAAAAGAGTAGGTTAAAAGGCCCTCATAGCAGGATATTTGATCTTAAGCGGAGGACACATCACATAAGGAATCTTTCATAAAGAGGATCATATATTAAATGTACTGACCTTACTCTCCTATTTTTTTCTCCTCTGTGGATCTTCTATCAGTGCTTACCTCTGGCTGAACTTAACTGGAAGCTGGAAGATAAAGAATACACTGATAAAACCTTTATAGTTCAGCCTTTTGGGACACAAAGGAAGGTAGAGCACAGAAAGCTATAGAAGCAAATGGAAGAAATACAGCTCAGTAAGTATCAATAGAACTTTTTAAAGTAAACTTTTCTGGTTGGTGGAGTTTTTTAACAAATCAGAAAATCATATACTTAATAAATTTTTACAAAATGAATATCAATTTAAGAAACAGAAAATAAATGTATTAGCAATAAGAAGACAGGGCAATATGTAGACCAAAAATATTGGAAGTTGCTTTTCTTGAGCTGTGAGTAGCCATTGATTGAACCTAGCTTACTGGCATGAAGCCCCTTTCTCCCTCAGTGCCTCCTGATCTCTTTCAATACTTTTACCTTGTTCTATTGTCCAAAGAGAACTGAGGGATATATGCCACTGTTCAAATATGTAGGAACTTAAGGAAGAAGAGAAGCTCAAACTTTTATGACTTCATTGAATACAGGGACCCAAGTCATTATTGTACTCAGTCTCATCTGGGAAGATATCATCTGGATTCAGCTGATGGTGTTTGCTTAAGATTCACAGTGAGAAAGAGAAGTTCAGTTGACTGTATTTGTGGAGCCTTTCGGGCCAGTTCCATGGACTACAGTTTTTGCTTCTGTATCTCAATACATAGTAGAAATTAATGTTATACAGTTGTACTTCATTCCAAAAGTGGCAGAAGGGATATGCTAAATGGATTAGATTCACATGTCAAGAAGTGCTATTGGGTCATGTAAGTACTTCTTCCTGGTCCCTGCCAGCTAGTTCAACAGAAACAATTCGGAGAAGATGGGGACTCACTGCTTCGATTATAGACATGAAGGCAGCAGGGTAGAAGATATACGGTGCCCCTATATACCAGTTAAAGAAAAAGCAACAGGAGGTATAGGTTTATGTGGGATTATTACAAACTGAATTTACTTGTTGCTCCTATTATCCCAGCTCTTCCAGACATTGTGAGTGGAACTGAATCCATTCCACAGGCTCATGGCACTGGGTACACTGTCTCAGACATTGCCAATGCCTTATTTTCTACACATTCACGTGGTGTGGCCTCCAATATAAGTTTCTTGTTCTCACCAAGAGTTATTTAAACTTCCCTACCATTTGCCACCAGTGAATAGGTCAGGACATAGGATACTTCTGATGTTCAATGTTTTCACTAGATAGATGATGTTCTGTTGATTGGCAACTCACAATTTCAGTCTGAAGGCACTGATGGGATATTATCATACATCTAGCAACAGGAGTGGCTCAGGTACCCTGACAAAATTAAGCAGTCTGCTCATCAAATAAGTTTTCTTGGGGTGGAATCCTAATGCAAGATTCCTGTAGCAGTCTAAGAAAGACTGCCATCTCTTTGATCCCCACCACCAAAATGAAGACCTAATACCTTAGTGAACCTTTTGGGAAGTGAAGGCAGTATCCCTTAAGCATTCTACTTGATCCTTTATTGGCTAACCTGCAAATGAGCATCCTTTCAGTGGTCCCAAACCAACAGGCTGCATTGCAAGCTGCCTAACAAGCTGTAGCGTTCTACTTTTGTGGCCTCTGCAAGTGTAAGTATCTCTTTAGGCTACAAATCTCTATATTGCAGGATTACTCCACTGAAAATGGGTTTGGTATGCCAGCTCATTGTTTACTAATATTTCAGGTTCTTCAGGCTCTGTCTTTGTTGCCACTGTTGCAAGCCTTATAGAGTGCCCCAGGCAAAATAGCTACTAACTCATAATTGTCAGTAAGTGCTACTTCTGTCTTTCAGGGGTAGACTTTTCTCAGGTTTCTGCTTTCTTTTGGTTATACTATAGTGCCTTCAAATAATTTCTTCAAATAATTTCTTTTGTTGTCTGCAGGAAGTTTAGTCTGACAACCTATTCCACCACTAGCAAAATCTAAAACGTCTTGTTTTTAGTTTCATTTACATTTTGCAATGACTTAAACACATTTTCATGTGTTCAGTAGCAATTTGGATATCTATAAACTGCCTGTTGAAGTTTTTGCCCATTTTTCTATTGGACTGTTTTATCTAGTTGGGTAAATTTAGTTCACTCCCTTTGACTTCCTGACTTTAATTGTTTCTAGTCTGAAATGTAGGCTCACATACAGATATTTCAGAACTTTTAGTTATAGGGTAAATGTTGGAATATTGTTTATTTTCAATTTTCAGCTAAATTTCCTTGGTTGATATTCTAACACATATTGGAATTCACACCTTAGTTGCCATGTCTGTCTGAAGCCTTGCCATGAGGAGAGTAGTCCTTTAATCATCTTAACTAAATTAGCTATTGCCTTCGTCATATGTAAAAAGTGATTTGTTGTGTTACCAGATATAAAATAAAAGAAGGTATTTGATAATATTTTATATATCTTTATCACACTGTTTTACATTTCTTTCTTGGAACCATAATTTATCAAGAACTGTGATTTTTAATTATATTTTCCATTGAACTACCTTGCATACAGCATTTGAACTGTGTTCTGGTTTGTTCATATTTAATGTCAGCTTCGAAATTCTACCTTAAAGCACAATATTTTTAAAACTACTTGGCCTTTGGTAAAATGCCAAGTTTGATTGCACTGAGACTATGATCAGTAGTTGATATACTCATAGATTAAAAAGCTGAGGAAGAGACAAGAAAATCAGTGATATTGTGGTGAACCGCAGTTTATTGACTGCAGGTGAGTCACATCATAAAATTGTCATTTAATTCAGGAAAGAAAACCTCATGTATCAATTTTACTTCTTTGGGTCCAGTTTATTGTTGGAAATCCTGTGATAACCTACTGTTAATAGCCAGTTAATGTCAAATGTTCTTTATTTATCTGCTGAAGTAACTGCATCAGAAATATTTTCATTGAGCTTTTTTTCAGTAAACGTACAAAAAAAAGAACAATTTTTATATTAATAAAGATGGAAATGTATGAACATATTAACCATAATTCAAATGAATGTAAGATTTCTGGAAGTAAAGAATTCTTGTTATTCTTGTTTCTAGGTGTTATGGACTGAATTTTGTCACTCCAGAATTTATATGTTGAAATTCTAACCCCCAGTGTGACAATATTTTTAGAGACAGGACCTTCAGAGGGATAATTAAGGTTAAATGAAGTCATAAGCCTGGTACCTTAATCCAATAGAACTAGTGTCCCAATGAAAAGAACAGACATCAGAGATCTCTCTCTCTGTTCACACATGCACAGAGAAGAAGTAATGTGAGGACACAGAGAGGGCCAGCTATCTTCAAGCCAAGGAGAGAGTTCTCATCAGAAACCATCTCTGCCAGCATCTTGATCATGGACGTCCAGTTTCCAGAACTGTGAGAAAATAAATTTCTGTTGTTTAAGTCACCCACTCTGTAGTATAGTCATGTGCCGCATAACGATGGTTCAGTCAACAACTTACCTCCTATACAATAGTGGTCCCATAAGATTATAATGGAACTGAAAAGTGCATATCACCTGGTGACATCATAGCCATCATAACATCGTAGCACAACACGTTACTTATGTGCTTGTGGCGATGCTGGTGTAAACAAACCTACTATGCTGTCAGTCATATAAAAGTATAGCACATACGAGAACAATAGTTGGCTATACCATCTAGGTTTGTGTAAGTACACTCTTTGACATTTGCATAGGAGGAAATCTAATGGTACATTTCTGAGAATGTTTCCCGTCAGTAAGTGGTGCGTAGCTGTATTTTGTTATGACATCCCTAATATAATACTATGGGACATATATTTAAGCAAATAACTTTTTTTTGCTCTTTTTATTATTCTAATATATATAACTGAGAATGAAATTTCACTAATGTCAAGTTCTACTCAAATATGTGTTCTCAGAATTTTTGTTATCCTCAAAAATCTCTACATGTAGGTGTCAGCAGCCCCAAACTACTGTAGAGTCTTATTTGCAGGAGCCCCTGGTTTGTGTGGAGTAAGCCAGCTCTGTGTGTAGGCATGCTTCCTTCTCTTAGGCTTTTCACTAGAGTGTCTAATGGAGGTCCCCTAATGGAGAATGTGTCTCTAAATGGCAGGCTATGCCATTAACCTTTCACATGGTTTCCTTAGCTGACTTTATACTACTCAGGGATCTCTTCATGCCAACGCTGCGAGTCTTTACTGAGTCCCCTAGATCCATTCCATTCACACTCTGCATTTATTTTACATTAATATAATTCGAATGCCAAATAAGCTGTTCATGTAAAAGTTACTGTTGTTCCAGCTGGGTAGAAACAAGTACTGTAAGCGAAAGGAACATAGTAGAGGGAGAAATCCTTTTAGGGTAACAGACAAATCAGTGTTGACATCTACTCATTCACAGAGTCAAACATTTTCAAGATGAGGGACAGAAAGCTCTGTGATGGGATCTATTAAACTCCCGTAGTGATGGTGTAAAATTGGTAAGTCATAGCTAAAAGGATCTGTTCACACCAATGGAATAAAAGTACCAGTATTTGGCTGTGTAGCTGCTAAGGAAAAGGAGTCAAAACAAAAGGTAAGCAAGAAATGTCTACTGAGAGGGCAGAGCTTTCAACATTCTGTTTTAGAGAAATATTCCTTTAATCTAGAACATTTGCAAAGGTTCAGTCAACATGATATAAATAGCCATGAAATGAATCAGATCAAAAAAGAAATACTTTTTCTACATATAATTACCTCAAGGATGGAGAACCAATACTCACTGGAAAGCGTGTAACTTTCTGACCATTAAGAGAGATTGATTTTATGAGTTCCAAGATTCCATTGATATATGACATTCTACAATGATAAACCTCCACTGCGATTTAAATTCATCTTCATTAATATGGACTATGGCTATCTCTCCAGCTGTTTTTGTATTCCTTTGTGTTGGATAGCTGGCATATACAGAAATGTGTATTTAATAAAATTTTATAAAGAAGTATACACTCAAAAACTTATTTCAAAGATAACAGTGTCATAAGCAACAAAGTAAAGAAAATGCAGTTACCTATATACTAAAATCATTCCCTTATTTCCCTCATAATCACTACTCCACTCTTTTTCCTAAAAGAAAGTTTCCACTCTAATTTCATGCTAATAAGTTTCTTGCTGATTTTTATGATTTTATTATCTTAAATATGTGTCCCTAAAACTAAATTGAATGGAATTATATGATATGAGCATTTTATGGCTGCTTTTTTAGCTCAATATTACATTTTAGAGAATCACCCATGTTATTCTGAGCACATGTGCAAGTTTGTCTGATGGGTATATAATTAGCAGTGGATTTTCTGGGTTATAAGGGTATTACTAAATATAGAAAATATAAACCACCAAACTATTCACCATTATGATCAGACTAAGTTACTTACCCAGTAGAATTGTAGGTGGGTCTCTGTGTATCACTTCTCTTTTTAAGCAATTTTGGTTAGTGCATAGGGGTATTGCCTTGTGGATTTATTTTTAATTTCCTTTGTTATTACTGAGACCAAGCATATCGTTTCGACTAATTAGATTAAACACATTTCCACTGAGAAATCTCCCATTATAAAGAGCCTGTTCAAGTTTCTTATCCATTTTTCTTTTGAGTAGGTTGATTTGGAGGAGTTCATCATAAATTATTTTCTTAGATGACATTTGTTGATTACATGTGTCAGAAATATCATTACTTATTCTTGGCTTGCCTTTTCACTTCTTTAATGGTATCTTGATAAATAGAAATTTTTATTTTTAATATAGTATAATTAATCATACATGGTTTTTTTTGGTTGGTAACATTGAATCTGGCTTAAAAAAATCTTTTTTGACACTATATCATAAATATATTCTTTTATATTATATTTTAAAAGCTTTATATTTCATTTATATTAGATCTATAGTCACCTGGAATTGACTTTTTTTGTGAGTGTTGTGGAAGGGTCAAGTCGGTTTTTTGTTTGTTTGTTTTCATTTTTGTTTTACTGTTACTTTGGGGTGGAAGATAAGGAGAATCTAACTGTCAATTCAACATTTAAAGATTTGTCTTTTCTACCTTGAGTTTATATATCCATTTGTCTCTTCTTGGGCCGTAGTTTATTCCACCTCTCCTTTCAATCCCTGAGCCAATGGACACTTCCTCAGTTACTCAAGTTTTAAAATAAATCTCAGTATGATCTTCTTACTCTTCTTCTAGAATGTTTTGGCTATTTTTCACCTTTTATATTTCCATAATTGTATTAAAATTAGCATGACAGTTGCCACTCAAACTAAATAAAAAACCTTTTAGTGCTGTTATTAGAATTATTATTCTTGCAGAGATCAGTTTAGAGACAGTTGACATTTTTAAATAGTAAGTATTTCTGTCAATGAATATGACATATAGTATATCTCCACCTTAATGTCTCTCAATTACAACAGGTATAATTTTGCTTTGTTTGTTTGTCATTAGTTTTGGAAATTGAACTGATATTTTTAAATAAACTTTTTTATCTTTCCAACATTGATTAATATTTTCTTCAGGATTTTTTTATCTAGGACTCTAGAGAGATTTGTGTCACTTCTAATATCCTTAAAAGATTTTTATATTGAAGTTTTTCTTGCCTTATAAAATGGATTAAAATGTTTCCACTTTTTCTATTTTCTGGAAATAAGTATAAAATATAATGTTTGATAGAATTTGCTGGTGAACCCTCATGAGTTTGAAGGCTTGAAGTTATCTTTGAGGAAAGGCTTATAATTGTGAAATTTAATATTTTTTAACTAGTATAAGATAAGTAATTTTTCTCTTTTTATTTGTGAATTTTGATAGGATGTGTGTTTTCTAGGCCTTTGAGTATTGCCTCTAACTTTTCAAATTTATTGGCTTAAAATTGTTTTCAATTTCTTTATTTGATATTTTAAATATCAGCAGAAACTACATTGATCTCCCCACTTTTATTACTGAAGTTTAGTATTTGTGCAATTTTTTTGTTTCTGTTGTTTAATTTCATCAATAATTTATTGAATTTTTTTAATCCTTTCAAGAATCAACTTTAGCCTTTATCAATCTTTATTTCATATTTATTTTTGATCATATTCATTTATTCTCTTATCTTTTTTAATTTCCTCAGTCTTATTTTTTAATGAATGGATTTGGCCTAGTATAAAAGGATTATACTGCAAATCAACCTCATATCAGAGATCTTACCCAATAACAGATTTACTCATCTCTACTTTTGTTGAAATACAGAGATTTACCTTTGTTTTTGAAGATTTGTGCTGTGTTTGAACATCTAGGTTGGCAGTTGTTTTACTGGCCTCGGTTACATTTTTTTATGCTGAGAAATTAACAATCTTTATTATTGTTTCCCCGCTAAACGTGAATCTCTTATTTGTCTTCTTCCTTTTAGAATTGTCTCTTGAATCCCTGATTTAATTTTTCATTCTTTTGTCTAAAACTGTATGTGCATATTTTCTGCTGAAAATAATTCTTCCTTTAGTTGCTGTGGTAGAAGGATGGTCTAAAATGTCCACGCCTTTATCCCTGGAACCTGTGGATATTTTATATCACATGGCAAACGGGGCTTGGTAAATAGACATGAACTTGTGGTTCTTAATATAAAGAGATTATTCTGGATTATCCAATCTCATCACATGAGCCCTTAAAAGCAGAAAACTTTCCCTGGGTAAAAACAGGAGAGATTAGGCAAAAGAGAGATGCCACTAAAGAGGATGTCCAAGAACTGGAAGTATGAAAAGGATTTGACCTGCATTGCTGGCTCTGAAATGTGGGGACCCCCTGAGGCCAGACAGAAGCCTCAGTATTTTAGGGCAGCACCCCTCTGACAGACAGCAAGGAGACAGAATCCTCAGTTTTACAACCACAAGGAATAGAATTTGAGCCAACACCCTGAAAGAGTTTAGAAGTGAAGTCATCACCAGAGCTGCCAGAAAGGAACTCAGCCTCACTTCATTTTGATTTTAGTCTTTTGAGACTAAGTGGAAGACCCATTTGAGTCATGCTGTACCCAGACTTCCAATCTAAAGACCTCTGAGATAATAATTGGGTGCTATTTTAAATTCACAAAAATGTTGGTAATTTGTCATTCAGCCATAAAAAACTGAGGCATTTGTATTAATCTGCTATTAAACCTATCTGTGTTCCAAATACCAGTGACTGTCATCTCCACTGTGTATTAATGTCTATGGTTTCTGCTCCTTCTATTTCGTATTAGTTTACTCCTTATTTACTTGTTTATTTTTGTACAGTTTTCTCAGCAGTGTATTTTCAAAATTATTATGGAAATAATATGATTTTATATTTAAATAGAATGATGTCTTCCAAAGGTTTTCTTTTGCTTGCACCAGGTGCCTTGTAACATTAGCTCTCTAGAATCCTCATACGATTTCAGGAGTCAAGGTTACTTGCAGGTAAAGTGCAGTTGCTGTAAATTTTTGTGTAATTTCTTGACTCCTACAATAACAGTCTTTCAGGTGACACTAGAGCCACACATACCCAGCCAGGCCCTGGACACCCATCCTCATCCCTTTTGTCCACTGAGGCTTTTGAATGGACTTCTTGGCTTCTCAGCCACTCTGGAATCAAAATATACCTTCTATGGAATAGAGTTCATAAATGCCAGACTTCTTCTCTAGAATCTCTTCTAGATCCTAGAGCAGTAATTCTTCACTACCTTGTTAGGTCTCTAATGCCTGGTAGCAGACATTTCTTACATCTTGTATAGCTTTTTCAATTTCTAGAAATAAAAATATTAGTCCAGAATTAGCCTTACTTCAAACTTTGTAAACTAAAGAATCTTTATCTTTCAACTATTCAGTTTGAAATCCTACACAAAACATAAGACTAGTAAATAAATATATCTATATGCTATTTGATATATCACACAGTGAGTTTTTAGAGTCTTTGGCTATGGAGCCAAACTACTTGGGTTCAAATCCTGGTTCTGGTATTTATTAGTTTGTGACTTTGATCAACTCACTCAACTTTTCTGTGCCCCAAATATCTCCTTGGTGAAATAGAGATAATAATGGTACCTCTTTTATAAAGTAATGGTGAGTATTAAATGAGTTAATTCAGGTATAACAACTAGTAAGAATTTAATTAAAAATATCTCTAAATCGTATTAGAAGGTATTTCTAGAAAAAAGAAAGGTATATTTTATAGCCACCAATTTGCCCATATTTTCTGTTTATGAATAACTACTTAGCCAATGTCCATAGTTTTTAAAATTATAACTCTCTAATAGAGAAGTAAAAATGTAATGAGTCTAACCCCTATTACACAATTTGTATAGAGGGTGACTCATAGTAAATATAAATCAATAATAGCATTTGCATTTTCCTTGCTATTGATTGACTTAGATGTGAGCTTGTAATGCACTTCTGACCAATAAGTAAGGGTAAGTTTTTGAAGGCCCTCCTGGACGTGAAGGACATCAAAAGAAATGACTTCTTTTGTATTATCTACTTAAGCCAAGTTAAATTGAGGTGCAGCCAAAGCTGTCCTACCTGATACAATCACCATCCTTAGTCCTTTCTGCTGCATGAATACCCTGCCAATCCACCCCCTCAGTGCCTCAGTGGGTCAACATTATGTTGTCCTCTGTTTATAAAGCATGCTAAAATGGACATCAAGGGCAATGCAAGGTATATTTCTCTCTATAGTATATTTTTATACTAAAACAGAAAACCACTACAGAACTATGTCTATTGAGATCAACTAATTAATATTTATATAATAACTATTTACTGCATACTTGAAAATAATTATTCACTTTTCTCTCAGCCTTCCCTGTGCTGGATTAGATTCAATTTCTTTAATATTTGTTCATAAATCATCCTACTTTAATCATTTTTCTGTCTTTTCTTTGGATACTTTCCATTTTCTCCACATTCATCTTTTGTGAGCATTGAAAAAGAAAAGAGAAATGAAAAAATAGTCCAAATAACATTTCTGACTGATTTCATGGTAATCCCAGCTTGCCAAGTGAGAAACAAAGATGCATTGTCCATTTTCTTTGTTTTAAGGAGGAAACAGCAGAGTCTCTGTGAAATATTTACTTACCTGTGACAGAAGGAGACTAGAACTGAGTTTCCATGGGGCATTTTTGGCATGAAGTTATATCCATCAAATGGCCTTTAAAATAGCATGGAACTAAGGAGGAACCTCTTTAAAGTGAGACTGATCAATGGCTAAGTGGCTTTAGTCCCATTATTAAACATTACTTGTTCTGTATTACTAGGAAAAATTTAAACATTTGCTATCAAGAATGTCAATGATATACAAATCAAGATATTCAGTTACTTATTTACCACATTTGGGGAAAAGAAGAGGAGATTACAATGTCATTAAATAAACATCTGAGAAATTTCCATCTCCCAAGTTTTTATAATATTGTCATTCTCATGTGGAACATGCTATTTAATCTCTGATATGGACATAACTTATGACTATGTGTCTTCCTTCATATGTCTACAATTCCAAGTGGACAGTGATTGAATTTATTAAGATTGAAAAAATGAATCTGGAGAGTTTTGTTTAATATCTATTTTATCAGATGCATATTTTATTGCCTGTTTTTATATGAGCATAACAATGAATAGGTAATTTATATACATATAATTGAATAGTCAAAGGCAAAGCAAAAAAAGTCCAAATAGAACTAAGCCTGCATTTAAGAATGATTTAATTGAAACATTTTCATTTTGTAATGTAATGAACCAAGGAACCAAAAAAAAAAAAATAGTATAATGTAATAGCTTCATAATAGCCAAGTAACATGCTAGAAAGACAGCTTTATGAGTATGGCTTCTGATCCTTTTATGTTTTTGGCATGGATGCATTTGAAGCCTGGTGAAGCCTAGTGATCATTTTCAGAGTAATGATAATAGCAATTAATAATGATAATAATAATAGCAACATATGTACATATATAAACATAAACTAAAATAAAAATTATGAGGACAACTATTTTGAAATATCAAAACATAGATTTATGATATATTAGCATATATGAATCTTTAATAATGCATTAAATAATAAGGTGAAGTCACAATTCTGATCATTTTAAGCTAGTAGTAAAGGTAAATTATATTTGAGATCTCTGTAATAATCATAAAGTCATATGAAATAATCGAAGATTTTTATTGATGACAAAAATTCAGGCACTTATAATACCACTGTGATTTGTTGCCTTGATTCATTAATGGAAAATACTAAATTTAAATTAGATATTCAAAAAAATAAAAGCATAATTTCTCTAATTTCTAGGTCCATTGATTTTTGTCTATGGTTAGCTGGGGGATCTATGGTCTCAATAATTAGACTCCCCTGGATGAACCAGGGCTGTCAGCAAACCTGAAAGTAAAGCCTGGCTTTCTCGGCTAATAGTTGTGCAAACTTGGAAGAGTTCCTCTACCTTCCTGAACTTAATTTTATAATTAAAAAATTAAAAGCATACTAATATCTATCTTTCACAGTTATTTTTTAGCTGAGCTATCTCATCACAATACATAATATATGCCTTGCAAACTGCTAGACATCCTGGATTATAGAAGTATTTCATAGCCTTTAAAAGAAAAATGAATGCCTTGGTATATTTAAAAAGTTGTGCGTGTTTGTGTCTCTGTGTGTAAGTGTGATTTAAGTTTTATCTCCAACAGTAATATCTAGTAAATATAATTATTCTTCTATATTTTCACTCATTCAGTCATACTACTTACCCATTTAGAACTGCTCTTTCTTCTTTCATTGTTCATCTTCCTAGAAACACTATGTGAAATAGGCACCCAAAGCCATGCTAAAATCCTTTCTGTGTCTGGCCTTCATGACAGGCAACAGTTTAGATCTTTCTTCAGATTTCTGCCAATGTTGTTGGCCTTCTTTCACACCTCCAACAACAGTTACCTAAACTTTGAACTCTTCCCTCAGGTTTTTCCTCTTTCCCATGTGTACTAGTTTCATATTGCTTCTAAGTAATTACCACAGACTTAAGGCTTAAAGCAACACACATTTATAATCTTGCATTTCTGGAGGTCAGAATTCCAAAGTGGGTCTAACTGTGCTAAATTCAAGGTGTTGACAGAGCTACATTTCTTTCTGGAGGTCTTCAGGAAGATTATATTCTTGAGTTTTTCATCTGCTGCAGGCCTGCTGAATTCCTTGGTTCATGCCCTTCTTTCATCTTCAAAGCCAGCAATGACTGCTTGAGTCTTTCTCACATTGCGTTGCCCTGACCCTGACTCTGCTGCCTTCCTCTACAATATTTAAGACTGGTGTGATTACATTGGACTCAGCCAACTAAGATATTCTCTCTCTTGAAGTCAGCTGATTAGCAATTTAATACATATACTAACTTAATTACCCCTTTGCCATGTAACATAACTTCTTCTCAGCTTTTGGATGTGCATGTGGACATCTTTGGGAGGCCATTGTTTTATTTACCACACCAGGTGATGAAGAGATGATTGTTAATGTGCAGATGAAGGCTAAGGAGTTCATATTTTTTGGCAGAAATATTGTTAAGGAATTTTTGAAGAACAGTGATTTTACCCAAAGGAGTGACTAATAGGTGTAATTTCAAGCTTTATAATAAGACAATAGGAGAGATATTCAGGACTAGTCTCAGGCATTGTCAGGTTTCTAAATCACACTTGACAGGTGGCCTTCTATTCTACATGCATGATATGCTCTGCCTAAATAATAATAAAAAGCTGTGTTTTAAGTTTAATGTAGTATGGAAAAATGTCTGTCCTTGGTAAAGCACTAGGTGAAGGCACATATGAAAATCTAAAATCATGATCCAAATAGGAGGAGTAAAATTGCAACTGTATATCGAGGTGCTTTATTAATTCTGATCACAATTTTTTGACTTTGATACTTTATATATTCAGTTTGAATGTAAAGATGACTTTGTGTCTAATTTAAAAATACAGAAATAGTACCAGCTATGTTATAACAGAATATATGTTAAAAACATTAAATATTGATATCCACGATTTTCAAACTCTGTTACCCGAGCCTTAAATACTATACCTTGCAGTGCTCAGAAGAGGTAATCAATGAAGTAACATTTTTAACAACACAAATCTTTTCCAAGTTTTGTGTTATTTTCTTTATATTTCAATAAACTTGTGTGCCTATTCATATTAAACGCGATAATTTTGATAATTATTTCAGATACCTCCTCCAAGTATAATGCTGAATTGGGTGGATATTTGACTATAATATATCAGATGTTACTACAATAATGGTGCAAAACTAACCATTACAAAATCCATGGCATACAATATGTTTACATATTGACTAGCTGAGGATTGGATAGGCAGGTGACAGTCACAAGACTAGGAGTGAGCTGATTGTTGACTGACCTATGCTGCCTTTAGGTGAAGTAATTGGAAAGACTCAGATCTGCTCCCCTTTTCTCAACCTCCCCCAACATATAAAGCTTTCTTGGAGATGACAGAATCTCAAGGAGTCAAGTCCCAGTGCACAAACCCATTTTGAGCCTTTTTTTTTTTTTTTTTTGCATCATATCTGCTTACAAACCATTGACCAAATAAAACAAAACACATGGCCGAGCCCAGGGTCAGGTGGTAGAGAATGTCATCCTGCCCACAATGGAAAGTTGCTTAAAGGTTACAGGGCAAAGGGCATGGATAGAGGGAGTACTAAAGAGCTAAAACCATCATTGAAATGTTCCTAGCCAGCTTGAGAAATCTGTGACTCTGGCAATTGTTTCTTCAGCTTAAAATGTTACTATATAATTAAATCAATTCATCAGTTTTCAGTGAACACACTACAGGAGTTGTCAGGAACTTCTAAGCATATTTTGACTTGTTAAAGTTGGTTTATCTCTTAACTGAAACTGAAAAAAACTGTTTTAAAGAGTCAATAACAGAACAAAATCCATTATTTCTAAAGTGGAACCATCAATCAGTGTCTCAGACATCTCAGAATTAAACCATTTCAGGAAATAGTTTTGTGGTTATATTACTAGAAAATGACTTTCGAGGTAGTAAAAATTAAATGTACCCAAAAAAGATTATTCTTTATTTCTCAAATTAGTGTGTGTTCAAGAAGGCTTTTGTTTTCTTTCATTGTAGTATAATCACAACTTAAATTATTTTAAGTATAGTAATTCATATAGATCAGATTTTGGAATTAAAAAAACAGAAAGAGAACATGTTTAGAATATCACAATGTACTTTAAAAAGCAAATTCTAGAGCAATGTTCAATAGCAATGTTAAATTTTAGGTCAGTGATACAGCCTACCTTTATAATCTCAGTAGAAATATAAATGAACCTTAATTAGGAAAAGTGAGCTAAGGAAATTATATCGTCCAGGGCACCAAAACTGTGGTGTTAGGACAGTCATTTTTACATATTGATACTTCTTGTGAATCCTTGTTTATAGCTCACATTTATCAACCACTTGTTATATTCCAGGAATTGTTCTAAATAAAGCAATAAACAATAATGAGAGCAAAACTATGAAATAAGTATTATTTTTATTATACTGTTGATTAAATTGAGGACAGATTAACTACCCGCCCATGATCAAATAGCCAGGTGATGAAGGCCGGGATTCTAAGCCTTGTGGTCTGGCTCCATATTTGGCATTCTTCACCACTGTGACGCCGAATTCCGCAATGCTGCCCCACAGTGCCATGGAGGCTTTCAGAACATGGCCATGCTGGGTCCTGTTTCCAGAGAATTCTGCCTAATATTAGCTGCTCACTTCTTTGGCACCATTTCTTTGTGTCTCCACCAAAATCAACAACCTGACCTCAAGCATGTGCTGCTTTTCCATACATTAAAAAGCCAACATGGATTATTTTTTCGTATCAATGAAACAAGATCAAAGTAGGGAAAGACTAGGATTTCATAAAGGAATTGCCTCAAAATCCATGCTAGAAATTTCTTCATAGGGCTCATGCATCTCTTTTCTCTTGCAATGCAGACAAAGGGCTATGTGGTATCAGCAATTATGGTGTCAGGTGCTTTCACAGTGTTCATTATATACTTAGCCAAGTGTATATTTATTCTGTTTTGAAAATATGATAGTAACAGGATTAAATAGCCATAATAAACCAAGCTTGCATTTATTAGCAGGCAGATTTTTCCAGAGTAGAAAATGGTGACAATGACATCAACGAACCATCCTTCCACTTAGTTCTGTTTCAGTCTGAGTAGTGTCTGATTTTGGGTTTTGTGGATCTCAGAACTGTGCTGGTCCTGTACAACTAGCACCTTATCACTTGGCTTTCACAGGGGTTTATTCTGCTCCTTTGCTGAGGTTACTGTTCTTAGGCTTGCTGCATGCTAATAGTACCTCTCAAGCTATATTTTTAAGAGTATTTGAGAAATCAGAACCTTTTATTTCCTGTTTATTTAAAGAAGAAAAAAATCATACTTAGTTTTCTTAGCCTCAACAATCAAGACATAAAAGGAGAATGTTCTTTTAAATATATTTTACATTCTTATATTTAATATTAGTTCACCTCCTTATAATATTTTTTATCAATAGCTTGTAGAAATAACAAAAATATGCATAAATTAAAATAAGCATTACGTAATTTTTTTAAAAGCCAGTGAATTAGCTCACAAAAAATTTGTTATCTTGCTCTTTATTCCTAAACAAAAGTACTATTCATTGTTCTTAGATCTAAGCAGAAAACAAGATCTGAAAATTTGCCCAATTTAAACCCATGGATATCACAAATAAAAGAGATTTTGTTGTCGACATACAAATAAAATAATTATCTCAACTGACCATGAATAGCCTTCCAAGCAAGACATGGAATTAATTTGAATGTAATTATTTACACTCATCATGTAAATGTAGAGTAACATTTAACATTCATATTTTTAAAACAAGACAATAGTTATATAAAATTTAAATCCGAGGAGAATTTATTCCAAAGCATAGATGAACTTAATTATTAAAATTGTAAAGTTGTCTACATCTGTCATTGGAATCTCCAGTCTCCTTTCACTGTGTCTGTTTTCCTCTCTGACATTTGAACAAAGATTTGAAAAAGAACATAGGTAGTATAAATAAGAAAGAAAAATATTTAAAAATTAGTGGATTTGTGTAATGTACACCAAACACAACAGATGAGACAATAAATTGGAAGGTAGGTCAGAAAAAAAAAAAGTATTCCAAACAGAGCATGTAGGCAGAAGATGTTGTAAAAGAGAAAATAGAGGGTAAAGAAACTAAATAGGTACAAAGATAATGCCAAATTGTCTTCAAAATGTACTCATAAACACGCATACCAGCAATAAAATTATCAATTATATACACACTAGGTTTTGTCATTTATTTTAACTGTTCATTTTAACCAAACTTGAATATAAGCAAGCCTAAAGCAGAATATAAAAAAAATTTATTAGTGCACCTCAGTATTATTCCTAGTATTCAAAAGCAGTTATATAACTGTTACAAAGACAGTTTCAGAGATCAGATTGCTACTATTTGAATCATAATATTGCCCGTTACTAACCATGTGATCTTTGAAAAAAATTGCATTTCTCTGAGGATTGATTTACCTTTCTATAAAATGTGGATAATAATATTCTTCACCCTTAAGTATCATGAAGAACATATGAAATGAAACAGTGCCATTCAGCACAAGTGATTGCTATTTTAGTAGAATTATAATAAAATCATCTGTGAAAATGTTAATAATATTTAATATATAAAATAAGTAGGATAGATCCAAACAATTACCTATAATTTAATTTCTTTGTGTTTATTAAGAAAAATCCCTAAGAAAATAATAATTTTATTAACCAATGTTGCCCCAAAATATTTAATAAAAAATAAATAAAAAGAATAATAGATTCTTCCTTACTTCCAAACACATACTCACTGTTTAATATTTCATTCCTGTTCATAATTATAACTTGTAGAGTAAATACACTTCTGATCTTGGTAAAGCATAATTTTATCTTTATTGGGTTGGAAAATAATATTATATAAAGATATAAATTTCTATGTCACCAAAACCCTTTTAAAAAACTTTACCAGTTGCTAGTTTATATCTGTATAATATAGCTTCATTCTTTATTAAATTTTACACTTTTACAAATGTTTTCTGTTTTCTTCTATAGTTGAACTTCCAGATAAGGGATATCATAGATTCTCTTAGTTTATGAGAGTGCTTCTGTTTGTCATTCTCAAATTCTAGTAAGAGTTTGTGTCTCCTGATATTTTGAGTTAATCTCTGATTTTAAAAATAAATTCACACAATGCCAGGATATATTAGTTTTGTAACCCACATCATTCCTGCGTTTGGTAAGTCAGATGAGTAGTCTTAAAATTTCAGAGATGACTATAATCTATAGACTGCTTCAATATATTTTGCAAAATGTAGAAAACGACATAAATATTTAATAGCATGAAATGGTAGATTGCTTGAAAAGAATAGTCGAAATAATTCCCTTCCCTGTAATCACTCATATTTGTAGTAGGACTTCTTGAGTTTTCCTATGAAGAATGGAAGCTTTTGTCACTCCTTGAATTCAGGCTGGATTTTTTATTTCTTTTGACAAATAGCATGCGGTGGAAGAAGACATATGTCTCAAGAGACCTTGCATGTTTCAGCTCATTCTCTTGGAATGTTTCCCAGCCACTGTGAGAATAAGCCAAAGCTAGCTTGCTGGATGATGAGAGACAATTGGCCCTGAGACTTCCACTGTCCCAGCAGACAGTTAGACAACCACAAGACATACGAGGCTATCCTACAGGAATCAGCCCTCAAGCAAACTACAGCCTGACTACAGATGCATAAAGGTGCCAAACTGAGATTAGCTAAGCCTGGCATAGATCTGCAGAACAATATAGTGCCTAGTCAACTCACAGACTCAAACAATATAAAAATTTGGGGGGATTTAATCCACCAAGCGTTGATTCTACAATCAATCTTCTAAAAAAAGTTGATTCAATATAAGTTCATACATAGTAAGTAGGGAGCTTCTTAACAGACATTTTAACACACATCTCAGTTAAATTTTTTTAGTTATTTATATACTCTAAAATTTTTTTATAAAGCAGATTGTTTCCATAGTAGTCAGCGTTTTACTTAACTATTATCTTATTTATAAAACAGTCATGTTTTATTTTTCAATGTTTATCTAAGTTCAGTAGCTTCTAGATTGATACTTTTATAATTCCACCTACTGGCTCTTTCTTTCCAAGAGAGATTTTAGATTTAATTTCTCTTTAATATGTAATCAAACTATTCTGATTTCTCAGCAGTGTCTATAAATAAAAACAAACATAATCTGGAGTATAATCATTTAGTTGTGAGTTTGAATTTCACTCTTTCAGAAGATAAGTTTGTTCTCTTTATTCAGTCAATATAGTACAGATTGACCTATATTCTTTAAAATCAAAGCCCAGTTGAGTTAATTAATTTTAGGTATCCTAACGTTGATGAAGACTTTCAACTGAATTTTCCCTTGAAATTCAATATTTTAAAATATTTAATGCTTATTTAATATTAATTTAATGACTAACTAATGGGCATTAGATATTCAATATAAAGAAATGTTAAATAAAATAAAATAATAGCACTATTTTCTAATTTTGTAAATATATATTTAATTTTTAGTTATTAGAAAACTACATCTATGGAACACAAAATAGTTCTTTGGGATTCTTAAGCAATAGACAAATGTGTATAAATTTGGTTTCCAGTTTAAGCAACAAGTACGCTAATGCTTTTTTTCCAACTAGCAAACTTTTTCAATACTTTAAGTTACAAAACAAAATTAATACCTTCCAAGAAGTCCTTGCCAGTTCTCTCAAGCAGAAATAGCATATCTAGTTCTGTGCTCATAGGAAGTTTTTCTCTTTACACTTTTTCATTTTGTCTCTCCAATTAAATCTTATGTTCCTTAAGATGACATCATTCACATTCGAAAGACTATATACTTGCACATTCTAAGGGCTCCTGGAGGTTGTATAAATAAATTCAGTCTGTATTAAATTATTCTTACTGTTAATATATGTTTCTGTTCCTCATTTACTGTGGCATTAAAAAACTTTAGAACTGAGTAAACATTTTATGTTATCATTGAGTGATGGAATTGGAAGACAAACTTTACTAGTTCTTGGCATAGATAAATTATAAAGTCTTATCCTAGATTCTCTCCTTAGAATTTTTTTTGTATAGGCACAGTAAGACAATAAGACCAATAAGACAAGATAATTGGAGAGATAACTTTAATTATTGCTATATCCAAAATTTTCATATTCTGAAGCACATAGGTCAGATTCTGGTTTACATTCACCACTCATTTTTTTTAACTGATAGGTGAAAGTGATTAATGTGCTTTTTTGTTTCTCTCTGAAATGATTGCATTAAAGCAGAAAATCTAACAATGACACAGGTATCTCCTTTTTTTCAACATTATTTGATATTTATTTTTTCTGTGCTAAAGATCAATAGAGGTAACACAAACTTTAAGTGAATATCAGAAGCTAGCTTTCATTTTTGGAGAAGTTTACTTCAGAAAACACCTTTAAGAAACTTTCTTGTTTCACCAGTGCTCTCCTTATTTTGTCATATATGCTCATATATAGGTATGCTCACAGAAGCCCTCAGTGTATTGAAGGTCACTCCTCAAAATTTATTCTTTACTGTGGCAGTACATTCCTGCCCCCACCAAAATTTTATCTATTTCTCCAACTTTTAAGTCTTGAAGAAAAGGGCAAAACATTGTTTTAGCATGAGAGTTCATAGAAACCAAGAAAATTGAGAAATTGATGTATCAAAAATATGGCATTGAGTTTTTGCATTCATTTTAATCAGTATTCCATTAGAGTTTATGGATTATTGGGATGTATATGTTCCTTCAATATGATTGGTTAATGTTTAGAATTTTGTGCACTACTAAAAGTGTAATTTACTCTTAGACTCTCTTTTTCCTTAAATTATTCAACTCTACAATTTATGAACAGTTCCTCAAAAATACTCTAGAGTCAATGAGAATTTTTATATCAAAAATTGTAAGGCCGTAGCCCAGTAACAGAGATTATAAAGAAATAGCTTTTCTTTATTTATTAGTAGAACATTCATAATGTATGAGCACTAAAGATGAGCCTAAAATCTGTCATGGACTTGAATTATGTGAGATTTTACATCTATAGATGTGAAAGAATGTTAGATGTAGAAGAGCCTTCTTTTTTTGAGCAAGATTCATATTGTAGAGTTTTTCAATCATTTTATGTATACATATCATTCTGATAATTTATCTACAATTTGGGATACTATTTGCAAAGGTTAAATTTTCAATGATATTATTAAACGTATGCAAAATATCCATTGGAGAAAGCCTAGAGGAAGAATTGACTCTCTATATATAAGTTATTAGAAGTTTAGAAGTTAGCATTTGTTTTATATTCTAAGGAAATAGCTGCTTAAGCTACAGCCTCCATTCACTTGACTGTTGGCTGGCAATAATGAATGATATGGACACAAGTTGTCAGGAGGAGGTTCACATGGCCAGGGCCCTCATTAAATAAAGTAATGGTGATACTGATAGCTCCCTGCAGTATCTCATCATAGAGACAAATATCCATACATGGAGTCTGACAGATGGTGAATGACAGTTTTATAATTGGATAGTAAGTTAGAAGCTAGCAGATGATGTTCATGTGATAGATTTATATTTCACCCACTTTGTGGGCCTTTGAAAATCTTACTTTCTATAAAAATTGTATCTGCCTTTGTATTTTTAATTTTTCCACAATGGCTGTGTATTCATTTGCATTCATGTTTCTATTTTAATACACTGAAAAATATTTGTAATGCTTTTTTTCCAGTCTATTTCACCATAACCCTCACAAAATGAGCCTTCTGAATTAATTGAAACTAAAGCATTAGGCAAATGAGAATGAACTAAAAATCGCTCAAAAATTCTCTAAATGTCATCATGAGTTTATTCAGGAACACGTTTATAAATTCTATTGAGTCAGAGAAGTTTCAAATCAAGTATATAATAATAAAAATCTATTTCTCGAAGCAGTAGAATAAATCAACATTAGTGTAATTATAGACTGTCAATTCCCTTTCACCACGAATATGTTTTAAATATAAACACTTATATACTTGCACTTAGAAAATATCAATAGAAATTTCTCACAGCAATTTCTAGTAAAAATATAGTTATAAAAAAAGGGACAGATCTGTTTTTGAGTGATTTTGCTACTAAAATGATAGCTTATAATAAACTTTCTTAGAGTTTAATAGTGGACATTTTCTATTAACCCAAATTAGGTCAAAAAATGAAATAAAAGAGGCTCTAAGTACTTTACATTTTAAAATGAGTTTTCAATAAATCTTCTCCCCTTAAGGTCAGTTAAGAGTTAGTATTCCTTTTTAATTCTGTCCTCCAATACAGCAACGAACGAAAGGGGATGGAAAATCAGTGAGTG
This sequence comes from Eidolon dupreanum, assembly GCA_028627145.1. NCBI lineage: Eukaryota > Metazoa > Chordata > Mammalia > Chiroptera > Pteropodidae > Eidolon > Eidolon dupreanum. Next base: position 23,947,372 of record CM053512.1, read on the forward strand.
GGAATCCAGAGCTTGTTGCCTACAGGGAATACAATGTTTAAAGTCAGAGGTAGGCCTGCTTCAAAGGTGCGGTGGACAGATGCTTGGTAAGCTAGTATTCTTATGCCTTGGTGTTCACAAGCATAATGTATAATATTCACCCCTTGAACCTCGAGATAATCATGCTAAGCAAAATAAGCCAGACAGGAAAAATTGAAAATATAACTTATGGTATGTAAACCTAAAAGCAACAAACAGGACAAACAAGCAGAGACTCATGGACATGGATGATAGACTAGTGGTTACCAGAGGGTAAGGGGGAGCATGGAGGGGAAAGGTAGATAGAGGAAAAAGAGGTCAAATATGTGGTGACAGAAAGAAATCTAACTATGGGAGGTGAACACACAGTGTAAATATATATATATATATATATATATATATATATATATATATATGCCTTACTATTAAAATGTACAGCTGAAACTTAGTGGATTTTGTTAACCAATGTTACCATAAAAAAATAAAAACAAAACAAAACAAAAAAATATTCCCCCCTTGAGTATGAGAAAGATCTATGATTTCATCTAGTTATAGAATATGGCAAAAGTGTAGGGATTTTGCAGATGTAATTAATGTATGAAATTAGTTAATTCTGAGCTAATCATAAGGGAAATTGTCTTTGGTGGACCTAACTTAGTTGACATAGAAAAGGACTTGTACTGCCTTAAGTGAGAGACTCTCTCTGTGATGTTGCCTTAAATAAGTAAATTGCCATGTTATAGAGGCTCTCAGAAAGATCCTACATTTGGTTAAATGCTCTGCTATTGCTGTCTTGAAATCCTTAATAATTGAACTTGTGCTTTGTAAGTGAAACCCAGTGAGACAATGGAGCATGTACATTATACTCACTCACATATATATCTTCAGTAATCCCTTCTCTTGTCTCCCCATTCACTTATAGCACTCACAATGCTCCATAAACACAGAATTTTAGCATGTCCATGATGTTTGGCAGTTCGGTATGACACAAAGTGAGTGCAAGTTAGACATGTTAGGGACACTGCCAAACTTCCACTGAAAATGATGATATAGAATGAAAGTAAAATATCATGCAGCTTACAATACCTTTTCCTTTCAGTCAGTAGGCCAAAGATAGCATTAATAGAGTGTCTGCATATAAGTAAAATAAAAATACTTGAGTTAAATTTGTGTAAAGGTTTCAGCATTCTGGTAAGAATAAAATACATATACATACACAAACTGCAATTTTAGTGACTTGACAAACAAGTTAAATACTCTTATACTTGCATTTAAAACTACCATTACACAGTATAAAAATTAACATTAAAATTCATGCTAACAATTTAACATTTTAATTTTTCTTTACTTAGAATGACGTTAAATTCGAAGTAAAATGAAACACCATGTCAAAGTAGGAGACACTACAGCAGAATAAAGGAAAAAGGTTTATATTTCACATGACCTTTTATATATTTTTAATGATATCTTTTACTACTTTTTGGATTTGTGGGCCACGCATTTTTCTTTTACACTAAAACTCAACTTTTGCAATTGACTATTACAGACTAAGTTTTGTGTCCCCCCCACCATTCATATTTGAAGCTCTAAACTCTGATGTGATGGAATTTGGGAAAGGGGCCCTTCGGAGGTTTAGGACTAAATGAGTCCACAAGAGTATGACCCTCATGATGGTATTAGTTCCCTTATAAGAAGAGACATCAGAGAGTTTGCTCTTACTCTGCACACACACAAATAAGAGTGCCTGTCAGCACACAGTGAGATAACAGAGGCCTGAGTATAAGGCAAGAGAAGAGGCGTCAGAATAAAACCTACCTTGCTTGCAAACTTGATCTTGTACTCTTCAGGCTCTGTACTATGAGAAATAAATGCCTCTTGTTTAAGCCACTAAGTCTGTGGCATTTTGTTATGGATGCCTGACCTGACTAATACACTGGCCCTGTTCATAGGCATTTTCTCCTGCCGTGGAAAAGGGTAAGAGATATTTACCCCTCCACATATGCTAATTCTAATTCTGCTCCTTATTTCTTTCTCAACATAAAACAAAAGTAGCATTGGTATAGTATGCCATTTTAACTAATGTGAAGATATGTGTGGGTAATGATACAAAGAAAATATACAACTACTTCATAACCACAAAGATGCTCATCATGCTACTTACTCCTTTATAGTCACACGGACCACACTATCATCCCTCAGCATTCACAACCCATGGTCACTGCTAACTGAGTATATGTACCCCCTTTTATAGGTTTTTTCTAGTTGTGGTTCAGGTATTACATTATGTATACATTAGGTATCACAATTTACTGGGGTTGATGTTTTACTAGGTTTTGTAAGTGTAGAATCAGTTATCACTCTGTAAGCCCCATTTACCCATCCTTGTTTGATATAATTGTTTTATATTCTCTTGTTATATTATGAGAACCACATCAGATAATGTTATAACATTTGTAATTTTAAAAAACTGAAGGGAAAAACCACAGTCTATTCTATTTACTCACATTTTAACTCTGCATTATTCCTGCTTATTCCTGATGTTTCAAGTTTTCTTTTGTAATTTACTTTCTGTTTCAAGAATTTCTTGTAGTCATTGTTTTAGGATAGATCTGCTGGTGGCTAATTCTTTTAGTTTCCTTTTTCTGAGAATGTCTTTCTTTCCTCTTCTTTCTTGGATATAGAATTGAGGTTGACAGGTTTCTCCTTACAGCTCTTATAAAATAGTGTTCCACTTTCTTCTGGCCTCCATGGTTTCTGAAGAGAAATCCACTATCATTCAAATTGTTTTTCCCCTATAGATAATATGTTGTTTTTCTCTGACTGCTGTTAATATTTTTTCTTAAAAATTAGGTTTAAGAATTCAGGTTAGCAATATGATAGAATAGAAAGAACCAAACTCCATTTCCCCCATGGAGACACTGGCTTAACAATACATAGTTCAACAAGTTTTTGTGAGAACTACAAAAACTAGTTAAGAAATCACAGTACCCAAGGCAAGTGTGAAGTCAAGAACAAATACATTGAAATGGATAAGAAAAGCCATTGTATTTCCCCTATAATAACCCTTTTACCAAGCCATCAGAGCTCAGTGCATTAGAGGAAAAAAACCCAATTTGAAGCTTCTACCTCAGGAGGTATGACTTCGTTAAATTAACATTTGTTAAGTAGAACCCCATGGTGCTTAATGGTGAGATGTTGTTCAACAAACCACAGAAGAAATTGAAGTAGAGAGGCTGATTAATCACGGGTCCTGGGAAAAGGACCTGGAACACCTTAAGGAGCAAGGTGCAGGCAGAGAGAGGCAGGACCTGGGGCACATGGCCATTAAAGGTTTGCAGATAGGGTACTTTAGTCAGAGTGGCTAATTCAAACCAAAACAAGTGGAGTTTTGGTAAGCTCCACAAAGGGCTTATCTAAGGAATTCACAAAGGGAAGGCACTGAGGCAGGGAAGACTGCTTATCACAAGAGCCATTGGAGGAGTCGTATCTTTAACATTTAGTTGTGGCTCTGTGCTTTTTAAACTGGAGAATGCTTTTGCATAAGAGGTTAGTGTTAGTAGAAGGCCCTTCAGGTTACTTGGCCAAAAAAAAAAAAAAAAGAAAGAAAGAAAGGATGCTGGGATGTAATACCATGGAGTAGCTCAGCTCAACTGTCAAAAGGAAGGCAGAAAAGAGTGGAACATGTGTCCATCATTCATAAACTGCTTTCTATCTATCTTGCCTGACTCAAAGCAATGATGGGGAACAAGGTCACTAAGAACAAAGGAGAGATCAGCAGATTGTGACATCAGAGAAATTGCACTACAGCAGACAGACACCAGAGGGAGCAAGAGACTAAGAACTCCTGAAAAGAAATATGCAAACCCCTCTTTATATGGGTAATTACATGCATACTTCAAGACAAGATGGATCTCCAGAAAAGATTTGAGAAACCCAAGAATCTCTAGCCAGGGTGACTGATGGAGAATTTCCTCTGTACTAAGCTGGTCCATAAAGAGTGGGAGATGGATTATTTTCAAATTCTCCAATCCAAGAAAAAGTAAATAAAAATAACAAGGCATATAAGGAAACAGAGAAACATGGCCCAATCAAAAGAATAAAATCTCCAGAAAGCAGTCTTAAAGAAATGGAGAACTATTAATTACCTAACAAATAATGCACAACAATCATCTTAAAGAAGTTTAATGAGCTGCAAGAGAATGCAGAGTGATAACTAAATGAAATCAGGAAAATAATACATGAACAAAACAAGAATATCAACAAAGAGAAAGACAGAACCTATAAAAAAATGGAAATTCTGGAGCTGAAGACTACAATAACTGAATTGAAAAAAATTCACTAGAAGGGTTCAACAACAGACTTCATTAAGCAGAAGAAAGAATCAGTGAACTTGAATGCAAATAATTTGACATTATCGAGTCATATAAAAATAAGAAAAAATAAGAGTCAAGAAAACCTGAGAGATTTATGGAACCAATATATATATTATGTAATCCCGGAAGAAAAAGTGAGAGAATGGACTATTATGGACCAAATTTTTGTGTCCCACCCAAATTCATATGTTGAAGTACTAACATCCAATGAGATGCTAATAGAAGGTGGGCCTTAGGGAGTTGACTAGGTCATTAGGATGGAACCTCTATGAATGGGATTAGTGCCTTTATAAAGGAGACCCCCAAAAAGCTGTCTCATCCCTTCTCATCATGTGAAGATAGGTAGTACACAACTCAGAACCCAACTATGCTGGCACTCTAATGACATGATTATAATAGACTGCAGTACTGTGAGAAATTTATCATTTATAAGCCCCTCAGGCTATGGTATTACATTATAGCAGCCAACACTGAAAGATGGGCAGAAAGTCTATTTGAAGAAATAATGTCCTAAAACTTCCCAAATATTAGGAAAGAAATGGGCATTATATTTAAGAAACTCGAAGTACTTCAATCAGAATAAACTCAGTGTCCCACAAAGAGACATGTTTCAATCAAACTGTCAAAAGTAAAAGACAAAGAGATCATTTTGAAAGCAGCAAGAGAAAAATGACTCATCATGCACAAGAAAGCTTCCATAAGATTATCAGTGGATTTCTCAGCAGAAACATTACAAATCAGAAGGGAGGAGAATGGTAGCCACTTTCAAAGTATTAAAAGATAAAGAAAAAAACTTTTAACCAAGAATAATATATTAAGCAAAACTATCCTTCAGAAATAAAGGAGAAATAAAGACCTTCCCAGATAAACAAAAGTTGAGAAAGGTCACCACTACTACACTTACTAGATCACTAGAAATGCTAAAGGGAGTTCTTCAAGTTGAAATGAAAGGCTGCTAGACAACAACAAAAAATGATATGAAAATATAAAACTATCTGGTAAAGATATATACATAGATATATACAGAATTCTGTAATATTGTTATGGTAGTATATAAATCATTTTTAATTCCAATATAGAATTTAAAAGGTAAAATAGCTACCACCCCCCCAAACAAGAAAGTAACAAATAACAACACCTGTAAACCTATGTTAATGGATACAAATTATTAAAAGGTAATTTGTGACATCAATAACATAAATTGTATGGGCAGAAATATAAAAAAAGTAATATATGTATGTGATTGAACTTGTTACCACTTTAAAATAGATTGTTATGAGATATTTTATGTAATGCTCATGGTAACCATTAACAAAATACATGTAGAAAATACATAACATTAAATGAGAAACAAATCAAGCATAATACTACAAAAAATAAAAATAAAAAAAATAAAAAACAATGAAACAAATGAAGACAGCAAGAGAGAAGAGGAACAAAAAACAGAACACAATAAACACAATAGCAGTAGTCCTTCCATATCAGTAATTACTCTAAATATAAATAGATTAAACTACCTAATCAGAAAACATAGAATGAACAAACAAAAAAAAAAGCCAAGAGCTTTCCTACTATGTTTTGTCTATAAGACACTAATTTTAGATTTAAGGACACATAGACTAAAAGTATAAGAGTGGGAAAAGATATTCCTTGTAAATGATCATGACAGGGCAGGAATGACCATTGTTATATGTTACAAAATGGATTTTAAAGTCAAAATGGACTTAAAATCAATCAGAAGAGACAAAGAACATGAAATAATGATAAAAAGACCAATTCTCCTGAAAAATATTAGAATTATAAATATATATACACCTGACAGCAGACCACGTAAATATATGAAGCAACCATTGACAGAATGGAAGGGAGAAATAGTTAGGACCAGACATTAAGCTTTTCATTGCCAAGGCATCCATTTCAAAGACATTCATCTCACATAAACATATTTCCAACTATATGACACAGCTATTAGGAAAGTCAATTAAATAAGGAACTAGGCCCCCCACCCATGAAATTCCCCTTTCAAAAAATCTTGGGTAATCTAAATAACCAACTGCTTGAGTGATCTCACTTTTCTCTTTATGCTCCCTAATCCTTGCTCTTACGTTTTATAACTAGTAAACAGTAAACTAACAAAACCAGACCCTAAAAAAGGCAGAGCCCTACATCTGTCTAATTTCCTCCTTTTATAAGGACTCCAGTATTATTGGATTAGGACCCACCTTAAAAATCTCATTTTAACTTAATTACTTCTTTAAAATTCTGTCTCTAAACACAGTTACATTGTAAGGTACTGAGGGTTAGAACTTCAACATAATCATTTGGGATACAAATGAGATACAATTTAGCCCATAACTTTCCCCACATGGCACACATGTGCCTTAGTTCACCTGCAGCCAGCATTATTTATGTGCTCTTTTTATTTACAAGTAATTAAACTTTCTTTTGTATAAGTAGGAACCTAACTATGCTTAACTAAATTATATGGCCCTGCATAGGCCATATAGTGACCTGAGTTAGTGATTATGCTGCTTGTATGTATTTTCAAAATTTATAATATAATTAAGCAATGCCTGATGTCTATAAAAAACGTATTTCTCAAATATATGGCACAGGTTAGGAACATAAAAAATCAGAAATGATTAGCATTTTATCTCAGTGAAACACTCACTTAACTTTAAACCAGCAAGGTAAGAGATATATTTTTGCTTTCAGCAGCTAAAATGGTCTTGCTGATTTGTAGAATTGTTATTCATTTACTTGTGATAGAAAACTGATGATCAGAAAACTTACAATAAGGAAAAAGAATATTGGAAAGCTGATGAGTGTAAGATGGGAAATGTTCAGAATCATTAAACTCATTCACAGAGGATTCTATCTATAGCTTTCCAATATAGATAACATGGTATTATGTCAAGTAAAAGACTACAAGTTTAATTGTCATCCTGATATTATGCTTTCTAGTAAATGGAAAAAATTCTTGTGATAATTTAATTTCATAAAGCAATTGCTTACTAAATCATAAAAATGTAAAGACTAAAATATATATTTTATAATGCTGGATTTCATTAGCAATTTCATGGAAGCCACTATTTATCTCCTGTATGAAGTTTATTTCAGACAGATGGATTGATATACTATCACTAAATGCAAAATTCAACATTCTCTCAGGAAATTGTGTGCCTTTTAAGTTCAAAATAACCTTGCCATATACATGAAAAGAAGAAACAATATATATATTTAAAAAAAAACAGTATATTTCATTACAATTTTTCTGAAGTGGTAAATTCACAGTAGTTGTATACAATAAACATAGTAAAATTATTAATTTTATTACATATTTTGACTTTGATAATGAATTTTAACCACTTTTCAATTTGTTAGCACAACTTTACATATAAATCATATAGGCTTTTCATATCACTGTCAATTTCTATCATTTGTCAATAGCTTCTGTTTATCATAATAAGAGTTTTAGAAGTTCAGTGTATGTATCACACAATTCTATATTCAGTAAATGGTTCAAGTCTGTAGTGAAAAATTAAATAGCAAAATAAAAAAAAGCCTTCTAATGAGGGTTGTTTAGCAAACAAAAAGAAAGTAAAAATGATTTACATGTTCAAAAGAAATGGCATATTTTCAGTTTTGAATTAAAATACTTTAACATTATTAAAAATATTTGATGTATACAACCTAATGGGTTAACCTTAACTCAAATAATTTTATGGTGTGCAAAACCTGGTTTAAATATACGTTCTCTTCATTCATGGGGCATTATGAGGCTTGCATTAAATACATGGACAAAGGTTAGTTCTAAATTTTGCATAAGCAAAGAAGTGATACCTAATACGTTAGACTAACTCAACAATCCAAAAGTATTCTTCCTGCCCATTCTCCCTAGCCCTTCAATCTACTCTTGTTTTTTTGTTTACTCGTAAATAGCATTCTATAAGGAGGGCATTTACACGAAGGCTCATTCTGGTTTCAGGTTGGTAGGCATTCATTTATGCTTTCACAGTGCTGAGACTCAGCTGTCTCTTACAGCCACTGGCTTTGCTTGCTTTTCCGGACAACACTCTCCAGTGCTCTCCTGAGGTAGAAGTGAAGTCCCAAAACTGGCCCTGTGGAACTTAATCTTCCGCAGTTCTCTCTAAATGTACGGTCGTATACACATTCTATATTGGTCAGTATACTTTAGTTTACATTGTAGAAGCAAGCAATTCCCAAATCTTTGTGGTTTAAATCACAAACATCTATTTCTCCCTTGTAAAATGTATCAGTCACCTACAACAATGCTTATTGTAGTCACTCAGCTTTCAGGGTGGGGAACCCTAGTGAACATTTTAAATATTACCAGTTTAAAGGGGGCGGGGGAGGAAAAGAACAAAAAAATATTATTGCAATGACAGTTATCCAACCTAGAAGTAAGAAATGTCACTTATACCCCAAGCTCATTGGCCAAAACTAATCATACAGCTCCACCCAACCACAGTGGACTAAGAAGGTACATTGTTGCTCTGTTATGGAAGAAGAGAGTAGAAATGTTTGGTGAACAAATGTGTGGTGTAACTACCACATTCTCTGGCATCTTTACCCATTAATCTCACCCCCAACTTCACGACGCTCATATACACACACAAACACACACACTTCAAGATTAAGGGATTTTCCAGTATCTTCCTCATGTTTATAATTATAAAGCCCCTCTCCAAAAGGCCACTGTAAACAATTAAGTTACTTAGTTTCTTTTCTTTCTTTCTTTCTTTTTTTTTTTTTAAATCAACACTGGTGGCTTTGCCAATTAGGATTATAAATTTAGGATATTGTATTAGGTATCAGTTCTTAGAGTTCTTCAGATAACAGACCAATAGTATCTTTCTCTCTCTTCCTTCATCTCTCTCTCTCTCTCTCTCTCTCTCTCTCTCTCTCTCTCTCTCTCACACACACACACACACACACACACACACACACACACACACACACGAGGCATTTTTTTTATTAAGACCTTTGCCTAATTGGAAGAAATTCAATCATATTTTGGAGGGACTTAATTTAACTCAGTTTACTGATTTAAATGTTAATCTCATGGAAAAAACTACCTTCACAGAAACAGCTAGAATAATATTCAGGCAAATACCTGAGTACCATGGCCTAACTAAGTTAAAACATAAAATTAACCATCCCAAATATCATCAGATGGGGGAGATTAGCTGCTAGCACCTATCAGGAATAGGGTGGATTCAATCACCATAGAGGGCCACCAGTAAATTGTGACCTATGGGAATTTGTTATGATACTAACAGACTGTTATGTCCTACAGATGAGATTGATGGGAAGACAATGAAGTAATAACCAAAAAGCATAAAACTCTGGTAAACAAAGCTAATATCAGCCACCAAAATAGAAAACCATAATGTTTTCTAGTATTTAGATTGAGCCAGTTCTCATGCTGAGATACTGCTGATTAAAGGATAATCCAGTTCCCTGTGGTTAGAAGCTAAAAATACCACTACAATTATATACAATTATCTTCCCAGTTTTTCTTCAATTATATACAATTATCTCCCCAAATTTTCTCCGATTGACCAGAATCCAGTGACCTGTGTGACTGTACATTAGAAAGAGAAACTCCCAGATCTTTCCAGGGTTATTATATGCAGAACCCGAGCTGATATTGATTCTAGGAGAAACAAAATGCCATCTGTTTTAACTGTTAGACTGCAGGCAAATGGTAGCCAGATGATAAATGGAATCTTGACCCAAGTTCTTCTCAAAGGGGATCCAATGGGTCTGTAGAACTACCTAGCTTTTCCCCTCAGAACTTAAGTAACTAATTTAGGTAAATATGCTTAGCAGCTGAAACAACCTCTCTCTGGTTGTCTAATCTTTCGGGTGTGATCCACAATGGAAGGAAGGGATGTGTGAGAGACCCTAAAGCTCCACATCTCCCTCAACTAAAAAAAAAAATAGTAAGTCAGAAGTAGAATGACCTCCTGGGATACCAAAGGTTAATGCTCCCTCAAAGACACAAAGAATTCAGTGGTATTGGACTCTATTATAGCTTCCACTTAATTCACTTATATGGTTTTTGAAAAGAAAACAAATGGATCATGTTGGATGACAGAGAACCACCATAAAATTAAGTGTGTGGAAAACTCACTGCAGTTCTGTGCTGGATGCAATATCATTACTAGAAGAGATCAATACATACTGTAACTTTTGGTAAGCTTTTATTGATCTTGAAAATGTGTTCTTTTTTAATCCCCAAAAAGAAAAAGCATAAAAGTAGTAGTTCAAATTCACCTGGAAAGATTTACACAAAATTGACTATCTTAGGTTAACTCTATCCTCTCTAGGTGAGGAGACCTTCATCTTGGCAAGCAGCAAAACATCACTGTGGTTCTCTATTTTAATAATATCATGTGAATTGAATTTGTTAAGCACAGCAACACAAATAATTTGTTAGCAATAATGGATGCCAAGAGTGAGAGATAAAATGTGATCATTATGACACTGCCATACTAGTTATTGTTTTTGTGATTTAATGATTTGGTCTACACCATAATATGTATGCACTCTGAAATTAAGATCAAGTTATTTTGCTTTGTATCTTGTACCTGTAAGAAAAAGGCCTTTGTGGGCCTTTTCGGAATTTGGAGGCAGAATATTCCACATTTGAGAACACTGTTCTAGCCTATTAGGCAATTCATAAACCTGTCAATTTTGAAAGAGACTCAGAGAAAGAAGCCCAGGAGTAGGTCTCACTATTTTGCTACACTGGCTACAAGTCCCAACAGATCCTTTGATGCTAGAGGTATGTGGAGAGGAATAATGATTTTCTGTGAAGTCTAGGACAAGTCCAAATAAGAATTCATAATGTATACCCATAGAGCTCTAGAGCAAGGCATTCTTTCTAGAGCAGAGAACCATTAACCATTCCAAAAGGTTATGCTTATGTTATGCTACTTGGCCTTACTAGAGACAATCTGGCAATGGGCATCACATGTTTGGGTGATTGCATCTGGTTTCATAAGCTCAGAACTATCAGATCCACCAAGTCATAAGATCAGATGGGTTTATCATCAAGTAATCACACTATGAAATTACATTTGGGGATAATACCAAACAAGTCCAGAGGACACGATTAATTCATGCAACTAAGGGAGCCAGAAACCTATGTCACCTTTCACCTTTGCATGACCTCTTTCTTAGTTCACTGTTTAATGGCCTTATGAACATTATGAGCAGCTGACAAAGGAAAAACAGAACTTGGAGCAGGCTCATAGGTTCACAGATGGTTCACCTTGATAAGATAGTGGGATCAAAGAATGCTGGAGTTATATTCAGGGGTAACTGCCAAGAAAAATAATGAAGGAATAAATCTTCCAAGTAGGTGGACTTTTAAGTAGTGTGCTTGGGCATCTGTGTTGTATAGAGGGAGATATGACATAAGAAAATACATGGAATCTTGGTTAGTGGTAAATGGTTAATGGTTGCTCTTTAGCAGAGATTAGATTAGAGAAAAGTAGTTTGGGGGAAGAGGTATGTGGAAATGAAATGCTCAGATATTGTACGTTACATCTATTTCCACTAGAGAATTTATTATAGAGGAGATATTCATCTAGTGGTGGTCAGCCAGCCTCTATCTCCAGTAGTCCTAGGACTGCACAGTAGGCTTATAAGAAAGTTACAGCAGCAGCATTTACTCTGTCTTTCAAAAAAAATTATGTATATGCAATAGTTAGTACTAAATATTATATTATAAAATATTACTAAATATTATAAAAATAGTACTAAATTTCACACCCATTAGCCGTGTAGACCAAGAGACTTGGCTATGGTTCACATCAACAAGGGAAAGAAACAGCCACTTGTGGCAAATTGATTCTACCAAATACCTTCTTCCAAGCAAAAAATTCAAGTTTATTGGACATAATAGAATAGAATGACTTCGTATAATACTAGAAGAAAACATTGGAAAATTCTTCTATATACTGGGAGTGTGGGAAACTTTTCAAAAACTCAAAATCCTGAAAAGATGAAGAGTGATAAGTTTTATGGGACTAAAATAAAAAGTGAGAGTGAGAAGAGGAAGGGATAGAGAAAGAAAATAGAAGACAAGAAAAAAAAAAGAAAAAAGAAACAAACAAAAAGCCATGATTTTTGAATGATAAATTTACTCCATAAGAGTATTCAAAAAAAGATAAATGACAAAAGCTGGATATAATAGCAACTAATAGAGAAGTGTTATTTTTAAT
>CM053512.1:23960520-24137644 GCA_028627145.1 Eidolon dupreanum
AGGTTCTGAGGATTAAGACATGGACATCTTTAAGTGAGGGCCTACCACACTGTAATATAGATCTGTATCTTTGTAAAATGCACACACAAATTTGAGCTATTGAATATATATTTTCAGTTTTCATCAGTTTATCTCAATATAATAGGGGCTTTATTCTCTGAAAAATTTCTATTTTAGTATTTTTCTAATTTAATTTTTTATTACATGCCAACAAATTGGAAAAGTGAGAATGAACAATGACAAGATTACCAGATGGCCTTTAAATAGGGTGTCACCATGTGGCAGGAGTTTATCTAGTTATTTGTGTACTGTTGTGTGAGACATGAGAGAATTACTGTTAAAACTTTATAGTTTGGTTTAAATTTAAAAATCCAGCAAATAACCCCTCTTGATAATAATCATGTCTAATATTTGGTGAGTATTATTCCAAACACTTATTTATCAGTGGAAATAATTTTAAAACATGGATTAATTTCTTAGGCACTGGTTTAAAACAATAATAATTTTACTTGAATTTAACATAAAAAAATCTAAGATGAAGGAATTCATAAATTTCATATAATTTCATCTCTACCACAATGATGTAACTATTGAAAATTGGTATGTGTGTGCAAGCTTGAGAGTGTATGTCTATGCATGCATACGCATGAGTGCACATGCACATGTGCAGATCTGGTGCAGTTGGAATTTTTATATATATATATAATTTTTATATATATATAATTTTTTTTTAGGCGAGACAACCCTTGGTTGACATTGCAAGGACTTTGTCAGCTTACAATCCCTTATTTATTTATTTATTTTTTTAGGCCTACAGCATCTGGTCTTCCTAGGTGGTCTGTCATCCAAGTACTAACTAGGCCTGACCCTGCTTGCTTCTGAGATTAGATGGGATTGGGCTCGTTCAGGGTAGCATGGCTGTAGACCCAGTTGGAATTACAAAACACAATTATATGTGCTCTTACCTCATTTTATCCCTATCTCTTTTTATGGTTAGATTATAAATTTTACCATGTCGAATTTTAAATGTTATATTCTGTTACTATAGATTCTCTCTGTCAGTCAGCCTTAGTTCTGTATTTAAAGAAATGTAATGATCATCATCAGTTTAATTTTTACATTTCTAGGATGTATAGTTTCATTTCATATGTAGTTGTCTGCATTTCATTATCAAATAGTTTTATGCAGTAAGTCACACATACTCTGTATTTTCTAATTTTTCATGTGTTTGAAAATGTTAGTCTATTCCTTTCATATCAAGGGATGTCTTGGACGACCATTTTACTTTTCACACACCTCTGTAGACATTACTTCATGCATTTGGTTGTTTTCTGTTGCTGTGAAGACATTTGGATCCAACCTTCATAACTATTTACTATTTTAAGTATGTTTGGAGAACGTTCTTTAGCTATAGCTTTGAAGTTAATCATATTTTATAAATTTTTTACTATGGGATATTATATAGTTTTTAGCCACATGTTTAACATTTTCCTTTCTTTTAGGAAATATACCTGTATTTATATTAGAATAATTTATTTGCCTGCTGTTTCATTTTTTAGATCTCTTGTTTAAGAAGTCTAGCATATGTGTATATTGGACTCAATTTTTCTGTCTTCTCTATTGATGATTTTCTACCAAATCATTTTTTTACAAAAGATTTTTTTTTCCATTTTGTTTCCAGAGGATTTTCAAGTTTGGCTAGAAGTCCCCTATTTTCAGTAATGTTTATTAATATTTCATTTTTCTAAGGTATTCTCTGAAAGTCTCTTGTTTTTATTTCTTCTATTTTGAGTAAGACCAACTCCAACTTTATTTCTATTTGCTATGTCATCATCTCTTCTCTGAACCTTTATATCTCATTTTTTCACTTATTTTTTGGTGTTAACAGTGTTTGCAATTTTCTTTGATAACTGTATTTTTTTCTGAATATTCAAGCATTTCATTGAGTATATATTTTTATGATATTTTTTTCATTTAACTTTTGCTTGTGCTTCTCTATCTTTTTGGTTCTTCCTTCCTTCCTACCTTCCCTTCCCCATGCTACCCACTCTCTCATTCTCTCTTTATCTTTTTGAAATTTTTTTGAGCCTAAGCGAGGTATGGATTCCTCTGTGACAATTATCTTTGAGTTGGTCAAGCTGCACAAGTGTTTGGGGGGTAGTGTGTGTGTGTGTGTGTGTGCGTGTGTGTGTGTGCGCGCGTGCGTGCAATATACTCCAATATGATCTGTAGTGGTCTGCAAGCATTACAAAGATTTATTACCCACAGCACCATATAGCCAAATTGTTTACTCTGGAAGCTCATGCCTTTTTATCATTCAACTGCACACTGGAGGTTGAGAGACTTTTATCATTCATTATTGAATTGTACTTATGTCCCTTTTTTTTCCTTTGAGGAAAAAGAACAGTAATGTTTATTAATTTTATTTTTTTCTCAGTGAAACTGGAAATCGAATAATGGTGCAAAATTGCCTTTATTTGGCCACCTTACCTGGAGTTTGAAACTGTTAATAACTTCTTCAAAATCTAGACTAGGCATATCCAAATTTCTTCCTTTAAAAAAAAGTTTTACATATTTGCTTCTTGTTACCTAAAATCTTGTGAAAGAATGAGCTGAAGAATGACTGTGTAAAACATAATTAAATGGAAGGAAGTAGTAGACTTTTGAGAATGTTATGATAGTCAAAGCAATAAGTTAGTAAAGCTCCCATTTTCTTGTAAATTGTTATTTCAAAGAAACATTATTGTAATTGCTACACTAACAAAACACATAGCATTATAAGCATTCTCATCCAGATTTAAATTTGATTTAGAAATAGTCTATATATCTTTAAACAGTAAAAGAAAGTTGCATGTTTAGATATAATCAATTGAAATTGTTCGAGTAGTAATTATTTTCTACCTTGCAATGTTATTCATACCAAAATTTCAAAATCAGCTACTGTCTTTAAATATAATTATAATAAACTTTAATATATATCTTAGTACAATATATCTTAGTAATATATATCATTTATGAAAACAAATTTGGTCCAACTGAAAATTAGATAATCTTAAAAATGTTTTGATTACATTATTACAGCTGTAGTGTAAATTGTAAAGAACCAAGAAATACAGCCTGGCCTAGTAAGCATATTTTTAGAAAACATGAAATTGTGAGATTTATAATTTTAATTAAAAAGAATGGAAAGAGTATTACTTGCAAAGCTTTTCAGTCATAATTTTGCTACATGAGTTTTCCCCAGAATCTTAAAACTTTATAGTATTTACTTTGTATTGCTTTTCTACTAGAACCAAGGTATTTTGCAAACCAATTTGATTTTGGTTTATACAGCATCAATAATATAATGTGGAAATTTTTAGACATTAGGTATCATATTGATGGACTGGTAGGAATGTATCTTCCTTTGAAAATATCTCTTATCATTTTTATTTTTGTGATTTGCAGTTTCCTAATCACAGTTAACTTTAAAAAATATCTATTAGTTACAATGCACAATAGAGATTACTACTAGATCTAGAGATTTTGTAGCAGGGATACTAAATTTAGGAAGATCACTTCTCATTGGCATCCAGTTATGGTTATGCTGGATATTTTATCTTGCAGTTTGCAAAATTAAGTGGAATAATCCAACATATAAAAACTGAATCTCTAGTTGGATTATGCATTTATATTAATTTCAAAACCAGAACTACTCCCTCAAATATTTTAAGATGACACAATCATTAGAAACATCAGTATCATCATTTTTACCCCAATATTTTATTAGAATGCATTGAAATATTTTGGGGGAATGATGTATTCTCAGTTTATATTATTTACTTTTTGTTGTCTGAAGCTCTGCTTCCCTTTCACCAGTACCAAATATCTGTTGCTAAACAAGTGAAGTTGCTTCCAGGTGATAGTCAGCAGAAGGATGACAGATAAACCTAATGTTACAGTGGTGCAGTAAAGCTGGCTCACAGTATTTAATTATTTAATTTTGGTAGCTTGGAATCAGCCATTGTATCAATATTTGCACCATGGAAATCAGTAAATACTATAAGGACTTTTAAAGAAAAGCAAAAAGTTGAGATAGCTAGTTATTAAACATTTACCTCCACACCATCTCCTAATCACTTCAAGGGAAAACGAAAGTTTCCCTGGGCAAACCTTATGGCAGGCAATGGGCAGTTGGGTGTGTGGATGTTTATCAATGTGCCATCAACACTTAAAGTCAACTTTGTGGAGGAATCAAGTAATTATAAAAGGTCACCTAGGAGACAAGCCATAGTTCATTCAGTAAGGTTATGTCTTGCTGATCAGTTGCCCTCTAGGGTATGTAGCCTAGAACTTGAGCTCTAGAGATAGTGAGACAGAGCTTGATGAAATTGGTGTAAATTCTGAACCTACCAATTCCTAGCTATGGTACTTTGAGAAGGTTACTTGCTATTTTCAATTCTGTGTCCCTATTTGTAGTCTGTAAACAAGGAAATTCCTTACTCAATATATTTTTTAAAGAAGGAATAATAAATTTCATATACCATGAGTGTTCTAATTTACCTACATTTTAAATGTTAGTTTCTTTTTTAGGCTATTTTAAGCTAGTTGAGTTTAATACAATGTCTTTTATTTCTTTTTTTCTACAGTGCTTGTTACCAGGTTTTCTAATTTCTTGTTATCTCCCCAAGTCCTCAAAGTTAACCTTTATATCTGCATTGATCCTATCTACTTTTCTGAGTTTTTATGTCAAATTGTCAAATGGGCCACATCCTGACAGAGATGAAATCCTGGAGGACATTAATAGGACCAAAAGATTTCTATAATTTGTATGTGCTCAGTGCATTTTATTAAAAAATGAATAAATAATAGTTATTCCTTTGGGATTATCTTATTCCAAAGATATATTTGATTTATTTTGATATATTTGATTTTTGTTCTTTTTCATGTGTATAAATAAGAGCAAGTGTAAGATAGGGGCACATATCATTTGAAAAAAAATCTTTTTATTTAGTTTACTTGAAACTGTCAAATATGATTAAATATGATTAAAGGATGTGAGGTTTTATGCTCATCAAAATAATGCGTAGACTAAAGCAAATTGACAAATAGCAGGAAGCTAACGATGGTTACATCAAATAGGCTTTAAAAAATGTAATTCATTGTTAAAAATGCTTCTTTACTTGTCCTTTTGATTGCAAGTTTTCAACTTATAGGTCTTAAATTTCATAACGCTTCTTTATATTTTCATGTGTTATCAATCTGTACTTTATGGCTATAGTCTAAATATATTCTACCTTTCCTTAGGTTTTATTCTGTATTATATTTGACCTATCAAACACTATATGAATTTTAATCTTTTTTCATAAAAGACATAGGCTTTTTGATTGAGGCGATTGAGACCTTGAGGAGGGCTGTGGGTGGGAAGCGAGAAGTATTTTGACACAAAGGTCCACTAGCACCTGCAGTCCTTCCTTTGCCAGGACAGACTCTATCAGGAAAATCTAGAACTTCAACTTTTTCATCCTGAAGTAAAACCTACTTAAGGGAAAAATGTTTTACATTGCTTAGTGCTGCGTAAACTTTCAGCATGAAATATTTCTCGTACCAACTCACACAAAAATAAAGAGGACAAAGTTAAACTTTTATTAATCTCCAGAGTCTAATTCAAACTTATACTTTCCTGGATCTCCTAAACACAAGTAAATAAAGCAAATGCACCCTAAAGTCATCTTAACTTAAACTGTGGCAAAAACAGATAAGCACAGTAAACAGAGACAGTTCTTTCAACCTCAGCATCTATACCTAAGAGCTGCGTCTCTTCTGAGCAGGGTGAAATGCAGTATGCGATGCTTGTGTTGTGTTTTCTTGTTATTGGAATTGGTATAGAGAGGGCAGGCAGAGTAATTTATGTAATGAAGTTAAAGTAATGAATCAGGTGCTAGAGGCCGATAAATGACCACTGAAAATGAGCAAAGGTTTGGGGAGTGGTGTGAATTCTTTCAGGTCATAGGCTTCATTTCAGCAGACCAAAAAGCAATGCTTGTTAGAAAAAATAATATTCGTGCTTAATAGAAATGGTGAGGAGTATTTTTATGATTTATGAAAAACGCAGCAAATTAACAGTCAGTTTCATAAGCAGACTATTATATGAGGAATCAAAAAAAATCCTATCACAAAGCTTACATATTACATAATGCATAAAAAGTATTCTAATAATTGAAACTTTCTATAATAAGTTTCTCAGTCAGAATAGATAAATGAGCAAATGTCTAATTTTGTAGAAAAATAGAACCTTACAGAATTTATTTTGAAATAGTTTAAATATTTTATAATTTTTCTTTATCGGCCAGGATTTAATATTTTGAGAACCAGTTCCAAATTTGAATTAATTAAAATCATTGTTATTTTAATTTTCCACACCTGTAATAAATTTATAACATTTAATGAATTTTTAAAATTTTAAAACATCAACACCATTTTGAGTATAAGAACCTATTTTTATATTAGTTAAAAAATTTTATTGGACTTAATTAATTATACATTCAGTATATACTGATTGAAAAAAATATAATAAAAAAATTACAGTGACTTCAGTGTATCTTTAAATCCCTCTGCATTTTATATAGCCAATATTTTTGAAAACTAATATTCTATCTATATAGAAAGTTGTGTGTGAGTGCATTTATGGGCCACTTCTACTTACTTTGCAACTTCTCAGGAACTCATGGCCTAGCTATGGTAAGAAAGTTGTTAAAGTGAGTCCTATAAAACAGATAACTATTGAAATGGTGGGAGAACATTTAATATTAGTGATTAAAATATGTGATAGTCATATTATTTTTGATCAATAGCAAACCTTCTAATTTAGTTTTGTGTATACTCCAAAGTTGTGCCACAAAATTAAAACTGATTTACTTAGTTTTTGTTATTGATATATGGGTGCTATTTAGATTAAAGTACTTGTGATTTATAAAAAGCCTAATTTATTTATAAATGCTATATAAATCATTCCATCTCTTAAACACTCCAGTTTAATTTTCTGAGTGCTAAATTCTTCTATAGTATGTGAGATATTCTTCAGACCATTGTGGAATATTTTGATTGAAATAACACTTTTAAGATAAGAAATCTAGAAAAAAATAAACATTTTCATTATATTTCCATAAACCTGAAAACTGGCATTGGTTTTAACTCTGGCTTTTTTTTTTTTTTCCTTAAGTAACAATTTACACTGCTCTGCATGTAACACAGATTCTTACACTGAGAATTTAACTAATTTACACATTTGATGTAAGTGTGAATTAAATATCAGGGTATAGCTTTCCGGTTATCTGCAACCAAAGTAAAATTGTTATATTTCAATACATCTTTTCTCTAACATGTATATTTATACATGATTTAAAATACACATTTATAAACTTAGCATTAAAATAATTAAAATAATGAAACACTGATTTGAAAAGTAACTATGCATTTGTTTTTGTTTTGTTGCTGTTATTGCTATCATTACATACCCTCAGTCACTATTTTCAGAGTTCTTTTCTGGAATTCAACAAGGATATTTTGAACCTTTCTACTCAAGTCAACTTGCCCCTCCTTATCAGGCTTGATTCCTTTCATGCATGGCAGTGCCAGATTCCATGCTAGTTAAGTAATAAAATGAAAACATTCACAAAATCGTAAGACTCTTGAATTATTTTACATTCACCTGTAAAAAGCGGAAATTACTCTTTGGAGAAATCTTGTAATGAAGTCTACCTTAAATCTCTTATTTTTAACTTCTACAACATTCATTTTGTTTCTTACATACTGATTTGCTTTTTGTTTCAATGGCTTCGCATTTTCTCATGTTCTTTCTCTAAAAAATTTATAAAATCTTTTAAGGACATATGTTACACTTTTCATGTTTCACAGTACAACACCACACATGATACTAATAGTTTTCGAGTACTGGTTAACAGTTGAGAAACTTAAATTCAGAAAGCACTTCATGTAGATAATTTGTATCTTCATGTATGCAAAAAGTTGCAGTAATTATTACAGACTTTCATCAGTTTTCAATAATCATGGTAAAGCAGAAATCAATTTGATATATTTTCTTAAAGTTCCGACAAGAGCATTTTCCATTAAGAAAATGGACAGAAGACCTGAATAGATAGTTCTCCAAAGGGAAAATTCAGATGACCAATAGACATATGAAAAGATGCTCAAGGTCACTGACTAATCATCAGAGATATGCAAATGAAAACCACAAAGAGATATCACCTCACACCTGTCAGAATGGCTGTCATAAGTAAATCAAAAACAGCAAGTGTTGGCCAGGATGTGGAGAAAAGGGAACCCTGATACACTGTCAATGGGATTGTAAATTGGTACAGCCATGGTAGAAAACAGTCTAGAAATTCCTCAAACAATTAAAAATAGATCTACCTTTAGACCTGCAATTGCATTTCTGGGTATTTGTCCAGAGAAAACCAAAACAAAAATTTGTAAAGATCTGTATATCCCTATGTTCATGGCAGCACTGTTTACAATAGCCAAGATATGGAAGCAACCTAAATGCCCATCAACAGACAATGGGATAAAGAATTTATAGTTCATATATACAATGGCATATTAGCCATTAAAAAATTAAATCCTATCATTTGCAATAATGTGGATAGACGTAGAGGTTATTATGTTGAATGAAAGGGACAAGAGAAAGATAAATATCATATGATTTCACTTAAATGCAGACTCTAAGGAACAAAAAGAACAAACTAACTGAAAACAGACCCACAAATATAGAGGCCAGTTGGGTGAGGGCAGAAGGATAGGGAGTGGGAGGGTGCTGGGAGAAAGTGTTGAAGGGTTAAAGAAGTGCAAATTAGTAGTTGATAGAAGGTCACAGGGATGGGGAGCATGACATAGAGAATGTAGACAGCAGTAAGATAATGGCTATATGTAGAACCAGAGGGAAGACAGAGTAATTTGGGGGATTGTTTCATATACTGTATAAATGTCTAACCAATGCACTGTATATTTGAAACTAATAAAGAAAAAAGTTTAAAAAAAATCATATATTCAGTGGTTAACATTTGAAGAGTGAGCCTGAGTCTATGCTTTTTCGTCCCTTGTAATCCAAGTCATGGCTTCTATAACCAGACCTCTGGCTTCTATTTGAGAAGTTTTCTTACATATTGCAATCAGTTTCATTTTACTGAACTGGAATTTTAATAAACTCTGTCTGCACATTTACATAGCTAAACTGGAGTGGTAATCTAAATAAAATATTTTAGTGAGGTTGATAATTAGAATTTAATGGATGCATTTTACTCAATAGAGGTATCACTGTTAAATTATTTTGATAAATGTTTTAACTCTTCTCATTTTATATATTTTTTCATATCTTTACTTTTACCAGTCTTTTATTAGGGAGCTATAGTAAAATGCACATAAAATTTTTAAAAACTTCTACTTGGAATAGTAACATTGTGAAGAAATTAAAATAATTTATGATGAAAAGAAAGACCTCAAATGTATAGGTTGATAAGGTACATATTTCAAATGTATTGATTTATTTAACATAAATTCATGATATTCACATTAATTTTCAATTAGATTATACCCTTTATGTTGATTTGTTTGATGATTTGCCTAATAATTATAATTTATTTCTTTTGCAGCAGATGTCTCATCACCTTTAGGTAGGAACAATAATATAGACTTTTTTAAAAAGTTGTTAATTTGAGGAAAAGGAAAAGATCGTCAATCTGTGACATCTCTCAAAATTGAGAAGACTAAAGTTTTCAATAGTTTCATATTAGCAATAGTAATTTTAAACATGGCTTCAATTGGTATATATGGACTAGTTAATTTCAAATTAAGTATTTAAAATCTTTATAAACTTAAAAAACATTTTTGGTAATTATTATACTCATAATCTATTTGATGTCCATTATATTTTTCCAGGAAAAACAATGGAAATATTTTCACATGTTAATATAAATGAAAGAAAGACACTGATTAATGTATTAACTGATTCAATGCTCTGTAATTAAAAATGAGATAAATATTTGCTCTCAATAGAGCATGATGTTCCTTTGCTTATTATCATCCTATTTTTAGTCTAATATTTGCATGACTTTATAAACAAAATTATCATTGACTCAAAGAAACTACAAAATGTATTACTGTCAAAATGTTATTTCTTCATCAGTGAAGCCAACATATTCTAATTCTGAAATATTAACTTGCCCTTCCATAATTGCCTTTAATTTTCCAAAGACAGTATATAAACAGATGTAAACAATTCTTTTTATCTTTTCTTATTAATTCATAAGATAAATAAAAACAGATATTTGCTAGACTTTTCATTTTCATTGCAATATGAAATACAATTTGAATGTCTCATCTAATAACTTGTTTCCTTGGAGATTATTTATTAGAGGAGGTGGCATGGTAAGTATGTGGGTTTAATAACTTTCAAGCCTCATGCTATTAGGATTTTTATGTGTCTGTATTATCACTATTTTTCTTTTTAAAATGTTAATTCCTTTGGGAAGTAAAGATTAGAAATGAATTTTTAAAGGATTTAAGAATCTCAGCATTTCTTAGAAATTTAGATTGTATCAGCATACAAATAAATTATTAAGTAACTTGGAACAAGTCAGCATTATGATTATAAATCCAGAACTAAAATTGTCACTTGGGTACCACCCAATGCTAAAAATGAGGTAATAAGTCACATTTCATTATTTAATTTTTTTTCCTTTGTAATGAACATCAAAGTTTTTGTCAAAGTAATATACAGCTGCTCTTATATTTTATAATAATTAAAACATAGGTGAAAAATCTCTCATGAACTAGGTCAGATATTAGTTCCATCTTTTATAAACCCATCCATATCTGAAATCCCTTATGTTTCTCTCTCTCTCTCTCTCTCTCTCTCTCTCTCATATACTATTCTATATATAGTTTTTTTCTTTTGTTTATAAGACTTATAATCATCTTATTTTCTACATAATATACCTATTTATTACATTTATTATTTATTGACTACTTCTCCTACTGTAATGTAAACTTCTTAAGGAAAGGCATTTTTCTAAACTTGTTCAATGATTCTTAAACAGTTTGACATCCCCATGCAAAAATAAATAAATAAATAAATAAATAAACAAACAAATAAAAGAAGTATGCTCCATCTCTTGCATTATATAGAAAAATTAACTCAAAATGGATTATAATCCTAAATGAAAACCTAAAACTATAAAACTAGAAGAAAAAATAAGAGAGAAATCTTTGCAATCTCAGGTTGGGGAAAATTTCTTATATTCTACATGAAAAGTGTGATCTATTAGAATAAGCAACTCGATAAATAAATCTTCATCACAATTATAGAATTATATTCCTCAAAATATACTGTTAAATAAAAGACAAGATATAGACTGGGAGAATATATTTGCAAAATATATATCTGATGAAGAATTGATATCCAGAATCAATATAGAAATCAGAAATCTCAATTTTAATAAAACATCCTAGTGGAAAAAAAAACAACAGGCAACAGTTTTGACACTTCACAAAAGAAACAGATGAAGAGATATTCAACATCATTAATATCAGGAAAATGCAAATAAAAACCACAATGAGATACCATTATACATCATCATTATGGAATATAAAGAAAATGGTATATACCAAGTTCTGGTGAGGCTGCAGACAATTAGAACAGTAATATATTGTTGGTGTGGATTAAAAATGGAGTAGCCATTTGAGCAAACATTTTGCAGAGTCATATAAAAGTAAACATACTCAGGGAAATGCAATTAAAACCAGAATGTGATACCAGAACACAACCACCAAACTGGTAAAGATGAAAAAGAAGGAAAATGCCAAATACTGGTAAAGACTTCAGGTAACAGGCACTCTCAAGTATTCCTGCTGCGTATCTGTGAGTAAAAGCACTTAAGGAAACTGGGAGGCAGTATCGACTACCAAGAACATATGCATGTCCTATGACCCAGTAATTTTATTCTTAGGTTTATGGCCAATGGAAAACTGTAGAGACATTCACCACAAGAAATGTACAAGAATATTCATAGACGCTCTATACATAATAGCACAAACCTAAACTACCCAGTGTTCATCAGAAGTGCAGTAGATAAATACAACATAGCATATTCACAAAATTCGATTTTGTCAAAATTCATTGTTGTTCATGATAAATTATCTTTTCTGTATATCTTATACTTCATTTAAAAGTTAAAAATCCATGTTAATAAAATTGGTTAACTTCATACAGGGAAATAAAACCATATCATTTAAAAAAAATAAAGTAAATGTATAATTACTATTTGATCCAGCAATCTTACTCTTTTATATTGACCCTAATGAAATAAAAATTTATATTCACAGAAAACCTTTTCACAAGTGTTTATAGTGACTTTATTTATATTCGCCCAAAACTGGAAAACCTCAATGTCCTTCAATGGGTGGATGAATAAACTGCTGTACAGTGGAATACTATTCATCAGTACAAAGGAGTGAAGTACTGATACACTTAATATCATGGATAATGCCAAATATTTTATGCTAATTTAAGTAAGCAAGTTTCAGAAGGCAATGTAAGAATGATTTTTATTTAAACATCTTTCTGGAGAAGCAAAACTACAGGGGCAGGAAACATCAGCAATTGTCATAAGAAAGGTGGGCAATCACCTTTCCACAGTATATTACCATAATGAGTAGCCAACAGCTGAGAGAAGCCTGAGTGATAAAAATATATTTGCCATCATCATGGTGGTTGTCTCATCGTGTTACATGTAATGTTCTTGTTTTACGTAGGCATGTTACAAACATCATAATGTGTTATAATTAAAAGTTAAAGCTAAAGACAATATTTAGGGACTCAAACTTTAGTATTAGCTAACAAGGTCTTAATGTGTTTTTTTTTTTTATATACATAATGTGGAACTATTTTGTTTTCTTTTCAAATACTATGGCTAACCCTCATTCCTCGGCAATGAATTGAGTGTGTCTGATATCACCTTTTTTAATACAGTTCCATTTCAGTGTACTCTAGAAAGGCTATTGCACAGATTCTGCATCTGTGAATAGGCCTCTTAGATCCTCTGTCTAAATCAGCACAAAAGAATGATCAAAGATGAAAACAATTTATTTGTAGATACAAAAAATGAATTTCAAAGACCCCTATAACATCACTCAGTTACTCACATCTCAGCAGTCTTTTAAGAATTATTAGGTCATTATGAAGTTTCAAAAAATACCTCAGGAAAAGTAGAACTTTTCAATCTTGCAGCACAGGTTAGATTGTTTTTTTAAAAAATAAATATCTTTAAATGATCCCTTATGATGGTTGTAGTAGAAAATTTAATTGACACTATAAAGCTAGAGTTCAAGAGATTTTGCTTGCCTGGGATTTTGGTTATCATAAATTTTATCATTAAAATTTTACCCTTAGAAAGACCTCATATAAAACAGAAAGTTAGTATTTGAAATTCAGGGGAAAAGTCCATTATTTATTCGAGTTAGTTGTATTTGAGGGAAAACTCCACAAGTGTGCAAATCCAAAAAAGAACATTTACCTGAAAATGGGAGACATAAAATAGCTATTCTATTTTGACTTTTAATACATTGAAATTTAGTCAAGATATACTATTATTTGATAAAAATATATATAGTTCAGAGTCAAAATACAAATGGAATTATGAGGTTATCACACTTCTTAAATAGGAATAAATTTTTAAGCATTTTACCAATATCTATTTTTATTCAAAGGGACAATATGCTGATAGTGAGCTGGCTTTAGTGTCACCTTTTTTTAAAAGCTAATTCCACAAGATTCTCTGCAAGATGACATTTTGTTATTCTATATCAACATTTTTCTGGGTGTTCTGTAACTTGAATTTACATAAGAAGTATTTAATTCAACTTTTCAGTATTTTTGTAGTAATGTGCTTTTGCTCAATTATAAAATGCCTTATTAAGAACTTGACTGTTTTTAGTGACAGAATAGGAATTATAAAACAGAGAGAAGACACTCATTACTGGTGGATATGTAAAATGGTACAGTCACTTTGGAAGATAGTTTGGCAGTTTCTCACAGTCTAAACATAGTCTAAACATTAATATTTAGTGCAAATACTAAAGACAGTTTAGTGACTGTGCTCCTAAGTATTTGCCCAAATGATTTGAATACGTATCCAAATAAAAACCTGCATGTTTATAACAGCTTTATGTATAATTGTCCCAAACTAGAAAAAACTATGTCTTTAATAGATGAAAGGATAAACCATCTATGATATATCTATTCAATGAAATATAATTTGTACAAAAAGGAAATAGGCTATTCAGCCACAAAGGTACTTGGACCAACCTTAAATACTTATTGGAAGTAAAAGAAGCTAGTTTGAAATGCTACATACTGTAAGATTTCAATTGTATGATATTTGGAAAAGGTAAATCTGTTTTAAAAAATCAGAGGCTGTCAAGGGTTGGGGGGGCTGTTTTAATAGGTAAGGCATATGGAATTTTTTTTGTGTGGTGAAACTTTTGTATGACACTGTAATGGTGGATGCATATCATGCATTTGTCAAAACCCATAGAATTTTACAGCACAAAGAATGAACCTTAAAGTATACAATTAAAAAAAATCATTTAGGTGATCAAGGATAAAAGTTTGGAATCCAGAATGCGACAAAACAATCTAACCTATTACAAATTATGAAATGACTTCAGTGAAAGGATGAGAGGAAAAGATACAGTTCTAAGTAATATTGGAAATGAGTGGAATCTATAAGACTAAATGCAAAATAAATTATACTGTAGTCTCGTTGATAACATTTCTCATAGGGTATGTGTTAACAATTGTGATACCATAACTTGAAATTAAACAATTTAACAAATATTCAGTAGATGGTGGGAGCCTGTTTTCTCAGTGTCAGAGTAGGAGGTTACAGATAAGCAAAAAGAGGAAGCTAGAATGATCCATGTGGTAATGGATTTGAGTGGGAGACATCAGTATGAACTCATCTTAATATAGATATAGATAATTACATATAGATATAATCATAGATATTTGTCTATTCATGTTAGTGTGTGTGTGTGTGTGTGTGTGTGTGTGTGTGTGTGTGTGTGTGTGTATTCCCTTCCTCTGTTAGCTGAGAGGGCCTAGAATCAATTACACTCCCTCCAGTAGCAATGATTATACTTATCACCTAGAACTTGGTGTCTAATAACATTATCCAACAAAAGGAAACAGGACTTTTGGAAAAATGATGATTCTAAGACTGGGCAGGAAATACACAAGATGAGCCTGCAATATCTTTTAGTGTCAAGAAGAAAGAAAATACACACACAAAAAAAGATAGGGGTATGTCAGAGACACAGGAGCCAACTGAAAATCACCTAATTTTTAAAGCATTGGATTATAATCTAAAGTATAAAATAAAATATTCATGAGTTCATACTAATGTAAATATATGATTAAATGCATAAAAGAGAAGAGACATATTTTCCATGCAGAAAAATTCCAAATAATATGTGTAGATACTCTGGCCTCAAGGAGGTGCAACATAATTAACTCTGCGTTCCTTAAATATTGTTTGCAGATAGTAACTTCTTCCAAAGAATACAATTTGGGAAGAGGGCAGAAAAGACTAATTTCTCAATGAAAAAATTTGATCGACCCTACCTCAGCCAAGTGATCAAGGATCATAATGGTGTCATGTTGATAGTATGTACTTTGGTATCATGTGATAATTATGGGACTTTACCTCTGTGGTAACTGTGCAGACAGCTCAGTTCTCAGACTTCTCTTTCTTTTTGCCTCCACACCTATCTGATGTCTTGTCTAGTTGTCTCATACACAGGGATGTGTTAAGTTTTCTCACTTTCTTTTCTAGTTATTCTTACCCGAAGCATTAGTCTGTTACAAATTATTCAGTTTGTCCCTCAAAATAGAATTCTATCTCTTAAAAAAAAAAAAGAAATCATTTACTAATCTAATGGATATTCCACATGAAAAGCATACAAGCCCTAAGCACATACTATATATACTATAACAATGAGCACCTCTGTGTAACCAACACACAGTCCGGAAATAGGATCTTTCCAGCAGCACGTAATTTTCCCTTGCACCTTCTCGAAATTTTCTAACATTTCCACAGGTAACAATTTCTTTGAGTTCTACTTATGTTCAAACTTAGGGAATTTTGAAAAGGAAGTAATTTACATGGATATATGAGTAAAATTATACAGTATGTATGCATCCTGTGCGTAGCTGACTATTCAACATTATGTTAGTGACATTCATTGAAGTGGTTGTACAAAGTGTTAGTGTATTAATTTTTATTGCTGCATAGTATTTAGATGTGTGAATATGTAAGAGGTTATTTATCCATTATATTATTAGTGGATACCTGGTCGTGTCCATATCGGTGCTGTGAAAATTCATGAATGTGTCTTTACACATATTATGATTTCCTTTCAACCTTTATGAGCTACTACCTAGAATCATTCTTCCAGAGGACACCCTTGAGCCCTTCAGCACTGACTGTAATACAGGGTTTCTGCAGGCAAATTAGCTTAGTTTCTCTTACTTGTCTTTGGTGGGGAGCAGATAATATATCGTGCCTTTATTTCCAAAGACATTTTTTTTTCTGGATGTAGAATCCTAAGCCTCATCATATCATTGACATCCTTAGATATTTTAACAAGTCTCTAATAAAGGAAATGATATTCTCAAATAAGCCAGCATTTATTACTGATATAAAATGAACTTTTGTTTTGATATTCCAAGCCTTAGAGACTGGATGATAATAGCTAGAATTTATTTTTTTAGTCTGGGCCTGTATAAATAATTACTTTGTTAAAATAAACTTGTCCTAAAATATCACTTTCAGCAAAACTTTGGAAATTAATTAAATTATTATGGTTTGCTTTTACAAATTGAGTTATATTCAGTTAAGTATTAAGTTGAATTTTATTCTTTGTGTCATGCTTAGAGCATTTTAGTTATGGCTTATATAAAATAATTAAGAATTTCAGGGAACTAGAAACCTGTATTTTTGTTTGGTAATTTGTTTCTTCAGATCAAATTACTTAAATAGCCTTTCTTTGTTGTTGTTGTAAAGTTGAATTAAGGAGTATTAAAATTTTCTCTTAAATTTCAAAAGATTATTTTATGCAAATTAACTTTATTCTATACAATGTTCTATAAAGAAATTCATCAGATCAGAACTTTACTTTTCATATGAGCATATTAAATCCTAAAGACCCAAAATTGTATGTTATCAATTTAGAGCATTCTTTTGTATTGATAGTACTGTACCAAGAGAAAGGAAGATAGGAAGATAAGAAAAATTTGTGTTAGTCTGGACTCTTGATTTCCCATTACAAAATCCAAATTAAACCTAATATTATATTTAAAAAAAATACTAATCCCATTTGTTTACCTGAGTATGTTATGGGAAATTGTAGGTGGATTTAACTTTAGGGATGGTTGAAATCCATGTGCCTAAATATTGTAAATATCTTTTTCTTTCTTTTTTTTTTTTTTGATCCATACCTCTTTCTGAATGTTGCCTTCCTTCATAAAAGCTAGCTTGCCTTTTTACAACTTCTAAACCAGAGAAAAGACTCATCTATAGCTAAAAAAAAAAAAAATATCTAGACACTTTAATGTCCTAGCTCATCATCTCTAGACAATTATTGTTATTTAAGTGGAGTATGCTATTATTCCAAATTTGGCCATATGTCTACTTCTGTTCTAAATTTGTCCAATGTCCACTTCTTGGTTGGCAAACCAAGATTGGATCACTTTGTTGGAGTAAGAAAGAACCACTTCCTTACATAAAAAAAGGACATTTTTATCAAATAATCAAGAAAAGGAAGTGCGTATAATTTTACATATAATAACTACCAATTATGATATTTTGCTTCAAGAACTACACTATGGTAAGTTACTCTTCCTATATTTAGGAAAGTTTGTGGGCATAATATCACACTAATGCTTGAATAGTAACTTTTCAGATTTTTCTGTATTTTATGCTCTTTTATCCATTTCTCACAGTATCTTTTTTCCCCATTATTATAATAAATCTCAAGAGGAAACTTGATAAGTTTATCAGAGGCATACCTTATTTTACTGAGCTGTGCTTTATTGCAGTTGACAGATGTTGCATTTTTTACAAATCGAAGTCAAGACCCTCCACCAGCACAAAGATTGCAACTTGCTTTGTGATATTTGCTTTATTGTGGAGGTCTGGAATCAGCCCACAGTCTCTCTGGGGTAGTCCTGTATGTGTTGCTAAGCATTGACTATAATAAACTAACTACTTACTACCCAGAGCTTTAAAATAGAATCCTACCTTGCAAAAGCACTAAGATATGACATCTGTTGGTATGCCTCACAATGGATATAATTTCATTATTTATTCTCACTTTTGTCTGAGACAAAAGTTGTCAATACCGCAGGTAGGTATTTTTCCCCATCCCTTAATTTTGCTAATGACAGATATGTAAAGGTGATAAAGAGGAGAGGCTAGCGGTAAGTAGGTTGATAAACAAGCACTAAAGATAATATCTAGCAACATTATGTGGAAGACTGACACAAGAGAGCAACAGAGGTTTTGTGCCCACCCTCATAAAAGCTTTCAGGAAAATACTGCTGTAAAAGTCAGTTTACCCTTAATAATGACCTTTAAGGGTGTACAATGACAGAAGCTGATAGAATGGATTGAATAAGGCTGTCATCTCTGATGGTATTTTTCTGCAAACTTGCTTTTGATGGTGAAGAATTTTATTAGCTTATTATTTTGGCGTTCACATTTGCTGATACAACTTCTATAAGAGCTGTGATATAGTATGCACCAGGAACTTTTGTAATGAAAAGGGGCAATTTCCCATATCAAAAAGATGTATAGTAAGAAAATTGACTTGGAGTAACACATTTAACTTTGCAGGTTAGCGGTGCTGGATATTTATATTTAAATCTGAAATATACGTATGTAACATAAGTTTGTTAATTTAAAATGTAAAAGATTTTTACTTAAAAAATAAATTTTAAATTAAGAAAACAATTTTTTATAGGAAGCTGTTTATTCTCACTGGCTTAAAGCATTTTAAAAAAGGTGAGAAAGAGCTATAGACTTTATAAATGTATGAATGGATAGAATTTGAATTCAATTTTAACACCCCATATTATAGTCGTGATTTATAGAACATTATTTTGGAAGTCAAACAAATCAAAATTTCCTTTGTATCTTATAATGTGCATGGTTTTTATCACCAGTTTATAAAATGTAATTGCTAAAGGCATCAGGAATTCTATATATTTATATCTGAAAAAAAAATTATATTAATAGTCTATGCACATAAAGAAATGAATAGGAATAAAGTTGTAAAAAATAACTAATCTGGGTCTAAAGATCTAGTATATAAAGTTACATATACACCTACAAAAATGTTGTACAAAAGTATGATCCACATCATAAAATCCATAGAATATTTTTTTGACTCCCCAGAACCTTGTAAGTAGTATTCACCTAAAAGTTTTTAACAGGGAAATTAACAACAACAACAAAAAAATTAAACTAAGTTTTTAAAGTATACCAAAATTCAGAATTTTTTTAATGTAGTATTCTTATTGAGAGCTGAATGTATATTAAAGGCTTTACATACATTATCTATTAATCTTCACTTCAAAGGAGATTTCTATTTTAATCCTCAATTCTGAGAAAAGGAAATAGAAGTTTAGATAAACTAAACAATTTCCCCAACAAAAAGCAAAGTTGCGACCATTAAAATAGAAGGAAAAGAAAACCAATTCAAGAAAATGTTCAATGAGAAGCTAATGATAAACTGTGTCAAAGACTGCTAGTATGTGGATGAAGGTTAAAACTAGAAAATGAATAATGGGTTTAATGACATAACATGACTATCATTGTTGACTTTGGTAAGTGCAATTTTGGTGGAATTATAGGAAAATGTATGATAGGAGAGGATTCAAGAGAGATGCATGGAGGAAAATTGAAGACAGCAAATATATACAACGCTTTCAAGAAGTTTTTCTGCAAAGAAGAACTAGAGGGTAAAGTCAGGTCAAGAAAAATTTTCTTGTTTGCTTTAAGGAGAAAAAAACAATTCTTTTCCTCTAAAATTAGAAAAATTAAAGATACAGAAGGAACAGGGGAGTTTCAGAAAAAAGTTCCTTGAATAAGTAGGAAGACATGGAATCCGGTAACCAGGGAAGGTATTTGTCTTTACTAGAAACATAGGCAATCTGTCCTTTTCAAAAATCCAAGAAAAGGTAAAAATGTGCGGGTTTAGGTAGCTACATAGGATGTGCTGGTAGAAACTTGCAAATTATCTCCTATGACTGTTTCATTTTTCTTAGTTACTTAGGAAATGAGGTCATCATTTGCAAGTATATTGGAAGAGGGTTTGAGAAGGTGATTCTATGTGAAACTGCCATACAGATTAATTAGAGAATGGACAGAAAAGATGGAGTAATGTGACTGCTTATTAGCATTATGTGTTCACTTGAGAGTCAGAGGCATGATCAACAGCAAGGTAGTGTATCTTTTTCTAGACACATTCTGCTGCATTTTCTGTTGTGCTCTATATATTATCTCTAGATGATAGTTAAGAGAAACTTACTCAATTACTATGTCAAACCACTTAATCCCCCAAAGAAAAACCATGATTTCCATTCAGGTTATACCTTAATCACGGCTTAAATTTGATCACAATGCCTGGAGTCAGTGTGGTTCTCTTGTTCTGCTTTTTGGAGTATATATGAATATATGATCATTTAACTCTTATTTTCAGCTCTGTTGAGTTGAAGTAATTGATTTAAATTTGTAATAAATAATATTTCTTCATAAATGTTTATTTTAATTTGAAATTTAAAAGAAAATGTTGTTTTGTTTTCTCCTTAGCAAGAACAATTCTTGAGGTTTTCCTAGATTTCCAACTCTGATGACATAGT
This sequence comes from Eidolon dupreanum, assembly GCA_028627145.1. Classification (NCBI taxonomy): domain Eukaryota; kingdom Metazoa; phylum Chordata; class Mammalia; order Chiroptera; family Pteropodidae; genus Eidolon; species Eidolon dupreanum. The sequence continues at coordinate 23,981,495 of CM053512.1, forward strand.
AGAAATAATAATTTCCCAGAACAGAAGTCAAAAAGTAGAAGCTGACAGAAATGACAGGAACAGGCATCCACAAGTGTAAGATGAGAATGAACACTCTGACTTGTAAGTAACATAGGAGTTTTCAGTCAGCAATTCCATATCCATCACTAGAGATGAAATAAAAAGCTTGCCAAAAAGTTCATCTCTTAAAACCTGCATTTTGACTGAACAGATCATTCAAAGCTCTTAAGAAGATAGCTTTAGGAGATAAAGCATCTTACTATGGGGGGCTGAGATTTTTAGTGATGGCCATATAATAGGAATACTGTGATCTTAACATTCCTAAATTGGGTCATATGCATAAAAATACACTAAATAATTATTTTAACTTCAAAAAGAAATTGCAATATTTTCCCTTCCCAATATTTTATTTTTAATTGAAACAGTAGTTAGGGGACTATGGCTATCCAACAGGCCTGTGTTGGGAAAGTTGCCAATTAAATGAAATTCTTGACAATTGGGTCTCCGGGAATTTTCTTGATGTATTACCTTTCTGAAACCTGTGTAATGAAGTTATTTATCCTGTTATCTAAAAGATTAAATACTAAGGGGTGTATTTCTCTCTCGTCTCTGTTATTTTTAAACTTAGCATTTCACTTTTAGTTATAAACTCATAAGTCCTTTCTCTATTCATTCACACTAACTCTAAGGTCAGGAACATTGCCCATCAACTATAATAATTTTCAGAAGTCACTCACAGAGACTAAATTACGTTTTCACCTTTTTTTCTTACTCCTTTTAAGATACTGAATATCTTTACTACGTGGTGCATTCTCTGAGTTACTTTGATGGTCTTTTTATTCTAAGCAAAGCTTACAGCTGTATTATTATTTGGCTGAGCAGTGACTCTGTCTTTATATATTCCTCTTATTCCATTGTTCATAGAGTACAAAAATTGGCATGTACCTTATTAGAAAGGAGAAAAAGAACTCTGTAAAATGCTGATACAACATTATGTTACAATCATCGAAATGTAAGGAAATTAAGTCTGTAATAATATTGGTCTTAAATTTAAAATGTCCCATAATTTATGAATGCCTATTATAAACTTACTATCACATAATCTCCTGTACATTTCAGAAAGTTAACATAAAGCTGTGAAAACAAAGAGAAGCATAGAACTACATCAACCCTCACTTAATTTGCGAGGCACATTGGATATACTTACAAATATTTTAAATGAAATTTGTTGTGAGGAATATGATTCTCAAAGTAATTTTCATAAGTGCTTTTTAATAAAAATAATATAAAGGATTTATAATACTATAGCATTATTATTTTATGATATGTTTGATATGTCAAAACCATCAAATAATTATATTTTCATATCTATAATATCACAGCAAGCTATATTACATATCAGCTTTTAAATGCTGTCCAACATTCAGACTAAGAACTCTATATGGAAACCTCCTACTGGAGTTCCAGGAGAGGAAGTGGGACAAACACTCTCTATTTTCAGATTCTCTTCTAATGTATCTGGGTTCCTTCCTGTAGTGGTGCTACCATCTGTGAGGCACCTCACAGCTTCTGAAGGACTCAGGACTCATCTAACTCTATCTAGGTGTGGATCCTCTAAACCTCTCTAAGATCTCTTGATAGCCTAGGAATGGATTTCAGTTTTTCCTCATGGGAAATAGGAATATGTTGACTCCCACTCCCTGCCACGTGCTATGGTAAATTTTGATTATCTCAATGCTCTAGACTTTCAATGTTGATTATTTGAAATCCACAAATTTATTCTTTATTTAGGAAAGGTTCTTGAAAATTAAAATACTGGTTTTGAAACTTTTTTCCCAGAATTGGAAATTAACACTACATTCTGTATTATCGGTCCCTGGTTTGACCTGGCTGGACCTAGCTGTCTTCTTGAGGCATAACTGTCACTTTTATGGTGGAAGAAGAGCCAGAACAGGAAACTATACTAGAAAATTCAAATAATTCAATTACAGTTAAAAAAATAAATATCTTACTTTACCTACATATTAAAATGTAATACATTTACTGTTGGTTAAAATTCATTATTAATTGCTACTTCAAATTTTGCCAAAAAATTGTGTAAAGATAGATTTTTAAAGGAATTGTTCCCTAATCAAATATTTTGTTTAGATTAAAGAAAATTCTCCTTAAGCCACATAAGTAGTTGCAAGTTTCCTTTTTGGCTAGGTATTTCAAACAAACTTTTCTAGTAGCTACTTGGAATAATTCTGAAAAATATAACCTGCTTGTACTGCTATTCTCTCTCTAGCTGTGAAATGGAAACTTTCTTTGACCACATATTACAGCTTCCATTGCACAGTTAGTTTGCATATGCTACTAGACAGCATCCCTTTTCCATCCAATTCTAAACTTGCAAGCTTTATAATTTAACATGATTAAATTATAGCTATGAGGACAGGAGGCAATTCTAGTAACAGTTTTCAGATTTTGAAAGCAAGCAACGGGGTTATGTGTAGTAAAAATAGGAAAGGAAATAAAGACTCTAATAAGGCAAAAGTATCTCCTTTTGTACTTAGTGGTTCCTCACTTTGTCATGAAAGCACAAATATTTCTCAAATAATATATCTGCCTCTGTCCTATACAGTATGTCTTTTACTGAGAAGATTTAGAATGCTTTGTTTCCAACAACTCCAATTTATCTTCAGTGACACTTGAACTATTTAAGGCCTACTTTTAAAGTAAAAGGACAATGTAAAACGACAATTAACATAAAATCCCCGACTTTCTCAGTGGTTCTGTTTTAACTGACCATTATCATAAAACATAAATAGCCGAATCATAAAATTATTTTTCAAAATATGCTTGTTTTCTAAACTCTATTATTTAAATTTCACATTTTCTCAGTCTTCAACTAGGAAAGATATACTAATAGGGAAAAATACAAATATTCTTTATCACTAGCTTTGAAAAGTAGTGAATTAATGATTCTTATTAGAGGACAAGATAGTGATTGGTGAACTTTAAGTGCTAAGAGGATGTGGTTGACATAAACTGTATTGAATACATGATGGCTATTTTCATTTTGCCAAGAAATAAAAATAAAATCACTTCTTTATTGAATAATAGGCATGATTTAATCCATTTAATTTAAAAATTAAGAAAACACTAGCTTGTAAGCAGATTTTATTATAGGGAAGTACTGATTGTGTTTTTTCTTAAATATACAATTGAACCTTTACTTTCAAAAGTGATAGTAATCTCTAGAATAGTGTTAATGGCTTAGAATAGTGGTTTTGAAACTTTTCAGAAAAATTTTATACTTTTAAAAATCAATGAAGACCCTAAAGAGATTTTAATGTAGCTTCTACCTAGTTATATTTAGTATATTAGAAATTAAAACCGATAAATTTACTATTTAATAATTTATTTAAAATAAGAATGATAAGCTAATTTTATGTTAACATTAATTATATAGGTTTTACAAAAATTTTCAAAATTTTTTAATGTCCATGTTAGTAGAAGCTAGAAGAGTCTCATATCTGCTTCTGCATTCAGTTTGTTGTTCACATTATGCAGTTTCTGGAAAATTGCACTGTACATTCATGAATGGATTAGTGTGAAGATCAAAAATAATGCAGCGCAACTTATACATCTTTTTTTTTAAACAAGGATTCTCATTTGTATTTCCTCCATTACCATACACATGCATTTAAATAATAATACAAGCAATTCGATGTTTCTGCAGCACAGAATATTTAAATTGAATCACTTTATTCTGAAGATGATAAAGTTACCTATCAAGAATTTTCTGAAATTTGAGATAATGCAGCCATATTTCTTCTTCCAATGTAATAAACTATCAATAAACAAATAAGTACATGCATGCATAATATACTAATACATAAATACATGTCTCAGACTAAGTTGGACAAAGCAAAGATCATTCTGATTTAGAATACCTGTTTTACCTTCTCCAGTCTGAGCACACGTTGTCTACTTGGGAACTCCATTCTCTCTGCTTAAATGTGACCTCCAGCTGAGCGGCAGCTTCCTTCTACATGCACTTGTCCAGACCTCTGTAGCACTTACCACATTTCTGTATTTCTCTCTCTGTTTCTCTGTCTATGTCCCTGTCCCTCTCTCTCTGCCCTCCTCTCTCTTTGCCTATCAAAGGCAGGTATTATTAGTATGGACTTGATACATTTCATTGAATGAATGAACTTCTGCTTTGATTATTTTTTCCAATTTTATCAAGTTTGGTTGATTTCTGTACTAGACTCATATTTAAATAATTAGATTTTGACATTTTTCTTTATGTTGTGTTTAGTGTCCCATTATTAACTTTTCTCTCTGTCTTTCCAAAAAAAAAAAAAAATAGAATATAATACATTTGCTGTCTTGGTGCAATTACTATTGGCCTGTCTTTAAATCTTAACCAAAAGCAAGAGAATTAAACATAGGCTATAGAAGCTTAACTTGGAATAACTTGAAACAGGTCTGATTAAAGACTAATGTTAAGAAGCAAATTACCTTTTGTGCATGCTAGTTAACAAATACATGCTTATTATAAAGAATGCCTGATGTAGAAATTGTCAGGTAGTGACCTTCAGGACATAGAATTAGAAGTAATTAGATAGTGATTTAGATAACATAATCAATTCCAGGTTAGTAAAATATAAATGAAGAAATTTTTTGGCCTAGCAGTCATTTATATTTGCTTGACTATATACTTTTTGGTCATATTATTAGAGGGGAACTATAAACATTCCGACACTGACACCTAATTATTGAGTTCGTGTAGAATGTTTTAAAAAATCTAAGTAGACTTTAATTTTGATTACTGAAAACTTGTGATATTTTAAAATATTTAGCTTTATGTGTAATATTACAAAAAAGTTTTTGCTAACACAAATATTGTATTCTTACCTGAAGCTGCTTACATTTGCATATTGTTGTTGATAAAAATAATAACTATAACACTTTGCTACAAAAATATACTTCTTGAGTTTTGATATAGTTTCTGCTTCGATCTAAGCATTACAAATTAAGAACAAAGAGAATCTCTTAACATTTAGCTGAATATAGAAAAGTATATCCTTTACTTGCTTGCATTGTTTCAATTGACATTGTTTGAGTATGCACATGGGGTGAGTGTATGTGTGTGTGTATGAGAAAGAGACCATCATAAAATTAATTCCTGTATATTATTATATCAGAGACAGAGCACTAATCTTCCAGAATGTCATTTTTGTTTGCAACTATATGTGGATCAGTGAAACGCTTTAGACTACCCAATGTAATGATGCAACCCTGGAATGGTACAGTAGAGTCTTTACTTAATAACTAGTGCTATAGCTATTTTATTGTCAGTTTGATAATTAACTAGCCTATGTAATCAGAGTGTAACTTTCCATACAGAATACTAGACATCATCCCAACATAACATGGTCACTAGAATTATTCTTAATTCAATGATGTGATTCTTATTCCTTGATTTTGAAAGAAAATTGAAATATTCTCCACATTAAGGTAATTTTAGTTTGTGGCTTTTCTAAAATTGTGTAACATTCTAGAACATTCTTAACTATGTTAAATACAGTCTTGCTGATGAAATGTTATAGAATAATTTAAAAGTAAAAAATTTTAAAGTCATATATATTATAAAATTTATTTAACATTGCATTAACTTTCGTGAGGATTTTAATTGGTTTGTGGTCCTTAAAGATTTTTAAAAATTATTTAAAAATTATTATATAGTAAGATTGACGTTTTTTGTATGTAAAGTTCTTTGAAAAGATTTGTGTAACCATACCACAGTTATGATGGTTTTACTAACTTCCGCATGCTATTCCTTTATAGTTCATTCCTACCCAAATACTAAACCCTGGCAAGCACTCAATCACTATAGATTTTTTTTTTTGAGAATGTCATGTAGATAGGATCATATACTCTGACCTTTTAACTGGCTTCGTTTACTTAGCATAATGCCTTCAAAATGTACCCAAGTTGTTGCATTTATCAATAGTTCATTCTTATGTATTGCTGAATAGTACTTCATTGAAATATATTACTTTTTTTCCACCATTAACTGACTGAAGCACATTGGGTTCTTTACAATTTCTGACAATTATGAATAAAGCTACTATAAGCATTTATTTATAGGTGTTTGTGCGAACATAAATTTTATTTCTCCATAGTAAATATATTGGATTGGGATTTTTGGCTTTTTCAATAGTTTATGTTCTAGCAATTCGATTTCGACATATCTAGATATTGAATTCTATGGGTTTATTCTGTTTGAGATTCTCTGAGAATCTGTAAATTTGTATATTTCACTAAACTTGTAAAGTTTCAGCTATTATGTCTTCTTTTTTTCCATACCCTTTCTCTTCTCTTGGTGCTTTGTTTGCACAACTTTTAGACCTTTGTTATTGTTTCACATGTCCCTAAAGCTTTGTTTGTTTTTTAATTTACTTTTTAATTTTTCATTTAGAGTGGACAGTTTCTACTGATTATCTTCAAGATCACTGACTCTTTCCTCTGTCACCACATTGTAGTGAGAGTTGTATTTTGTTACTTTCTTTTTCATTTTTAAAATTCCATTTGTTTTTCTTCATGTCTTCTATTATTTTTGCACAACTCTTCTATTCTGTTGCAACCATTTTCATGATTTATTTTTGGAGTATTTGTACAAAAGCTGTTTTAAGTCTTTTTTTTTTCAGATAATTTCATCATTTATGTTATCTTAGTGTTAATGTTTGTTGATTGTCATTTCCACATAAGTTGAGATTTTTCTGGTTTTCATTATACCAAATGATTTAGGATTCCATCCTGGACATTTTGAATATTATGTCTTGATATTTAAATCCTATGAAGAAAGTTGATTTAGCAGAATATTGGTTGAGGCCACAACCGCTAACCTACCTTCAGGGAGGCTGTGGTCTCAATGTGCGTTGAGCCTCAAAGCCTTTTCAGGACTATTTGGATTTGTCTGGCATGTCTACTTAAGAACTTCTTTTCTGTCTTCAGCTAGAAAGCTAGGGTTTAGTTACTCCATTTTTCTATACGTTTCTGCGACTATACTCTCTTCTGGGGACAAGTAGAAAAAGAATAGATAGAAATGAGAAAACAATAACATTTTACGATTCAGAGAAAAGTGTCCCCAACCTCAGATTTTTGCACCTGTGGGCTCCTGCCATGAGATTGCTTAGGGCTAAATGCAATTAATTAAACAAACGAACAAGAAAACACACTGGGGGTTCTGTACTCAATCTGAGCATTAGGGATTCCCATTCTTCCTTCTCCAATGTGCACTGGAGCACATGTCCAGGTTACAGGGTATGCTGCATTAAGGCTAAGGATATCTGAAGGGAAATAAATGATAACTTCACCACTAGGTTGTTGGTACTTTGCATTTTAGTCTGCTTCTCCAGTTCACCTACTACATATTTACTTTTTAGAGTCCTTCAGTAGCTACTACATGCATTCTGTCCATATTTCACAACTGACTTCTGTAGGACAGACACAGTGAATATGCTTACAATATCTTACCCAGAACTGGAACTATTGTTTTCTCAAATGAATTCTATTTCTTATTATAAAATTAAGATATGTAGCTATTATCAAAATGAATATATTCAGAGCATATGTTGTCAGACAGTAATGAAAGTATGATATTTTGGCAACGATTGTCATAGTTTCCCTCCATGTTGAAAAAAGTGTTAAAAAAAGTAGATTTTAATATGTAAGAATGTTTTGTGGTTTTATATATTAAAAATAAACATACATACACACCCTTTTATGAGGACAAATGAAATTCTGCTGTATCTCACATGCTGCATTGTTAAATATGGCTTATGTCTTTGTATGAAATAAGTAAATATTGAAAACAAAGATATTTCTTAAAATCACAGCATTAACAATTCCATATATAATAATTTTTTAGTCTTACATTTCAATGGTGAAAATGCTTAGAGAATATTTCCCATTTTGAAATGTAAAAGGAAATGGGAAAATACTGACAATTATTACTATTTTGATATGGTTTCAGATGTAACAAACCAATTATTTGTCCTTAATTATTTGAAGGATTAATGAATATAATTTAACAACTGACAGTAATTTATGCACTGCTGTCAGATTTTGGTCATTTATTTCTATCAAACTATTGCCTGTTACTATTCATACAGAATATAAAGACAATCATTTAGACCTGTTTTCCTAAAAAGATAATATTCTTCTATAATTAAATCATAAAATATCCTCTTAAAATATATTTTTTACTAATCAGGATAACTTTTAAAAATATTCTTGCCTTCTATTTTATTTTTGGACATATAACCAACAAAAATTACAGGTGCCTCAATGTCTAGAATAATGTAGTCTATCTTAAAATATAGGGAGCTTAGACATATTTTTTAATTAAATTTATCAGGGTGACATTGATTAATACAATTATATAGGTTTCAATTGTACAGTTTAATGATACATCATATATATATATTGCATTGCGTGTTCACTACCTGAAGTCAAATCTCCTTCTGTCACCCCATATTTGATTTTTAAAATTAGTAACATAGGTATCTTTTTAAACAGATGTCTACAAATATTATAAATAATGGAAAAGGCATCTTGCCTCTCATTTATTTTAGGGATCATTAAAATAAGAATAAAGCTGCTATGAAGAGATAACAGGAAAAAATTTCAATTAATTGTAACTCTTCTTATTTCATCCTAGAAGACTTAGCAAATTTCACAAAAGATAATACAGTTTTAAATCCTTCAACCAAATTGTCCATCCTTATGAGGTGTCAGATTCTTTCCAGCTTTATCACTGTCATAATATATCACACATCTTATAAATGAATTCTTGTTCATAATTTCTTTTAGAAAAAAAATGAGAAATTCAAACGTTGTGTTCTTTTGTGGAATCAAAATTCAGTCAACCCTACTCTTCCATTTTTAACTTTCTGGGGTTGAGCAGTTTTTAAATATTTTTATGATTTCATACATTTAATCAGTCAAGGCTTCAGGACAAGAAACAGAAAATATTCCAGGCATGTTAAATACCAGGGTATTTAATGCAGGAGAATAAGTGCTTAGAAAATAGTTGGAAATTCTGGAAGAGTGAAAGTCAAGTGAAAGTTACCAGTATGGCTGATTAAAAGGACATGCAAAAACACTATTATCCAGAAGTAGGAAGCTGCTGCTGCCGCCGCTGCCACTGTATCTATAGCCACAGTTCCTGTGGGCATCTGAGTGAGGATGAAAAGCACAGCAATATTGATTCAAGTAGCTGCAACTGCTTCTAAAAAGTTTCATAACATCATTTGATAGCCAAAAGTGCAGCAGGAAAAATCTGGTTCAAAATACTTCTAAGAGTTCACCTACTGAGCCTAACTTGCGTTCCAGAACCCTAGCTATAAAGGAATCTAGCATAAGCAATTTTTTGAGTTTCCCAAGAGGTTGAAAATTGATGTAAAATATTTATCAGCATATCCAGCACACATAGAATATTTATTTTTCCACAAGTGTCTATTCACTTAACTCTGATATCTTTATGGATTTAGTTCAGGACATTTGGATAATTTACATTTGTTTGTTTAATAATGCCTTTATATACTATTACTTTTGAGAATATAGCCTTTTGTGCTGAATGTAGGAAATCTTGCTTTGTTATCTAATATCAAATATTTATGTCTTTCAATTAAGTGGACAGGAATATCTTAAACTGCTCAAGAAAGAAAATTCTTATAAGATAAAAATAGTTATTTATTATGTAAAGTTATCAGAATTGGGGAAGTGAGGATTTTGTTTGGATGGCAACTTGAGGTTTAAAAGTATAATTTTCAAATTAATGAGAATTAATAACCAAGCCAAAAAGCAAAGAAGGAAATTGCCAATATATCAGACATACCCTATTTATCAGCTAAATTGAGTTATTTTGTTTCATTTTATGTTGTTGTTTTATAATTAGTTTGAGGCACTGAATTATTTTTTAACAAGTTGGCAGAGCAAAGATTGACTACATATAATTCACTATTATAAATATGACTGATGTAGAATAGTATGTTGGATATGAGAAATGTTGAATATTATACATATATTTTTACAGCATAGCTAAATAGGACTAATACAGACTTTCAAGTTTTTAAGCTAAATGATAGTAATATTTTAACCTGTTACTTCACTGTATCTGAACTGCTTGAAGATATTTTCCATTTTTATATCTTACTGTAAAATCAAGTATATTATTAGTGGAGGTAAAATAATTCATGTTTCATATAAAATAGAATTTTGCAAAGTATTTTGAGTTGCATTTTCTAATTTGACAATCACGAGTACCCTGTAAAACAGGTAAATAGCAATTATTAGCTTGGTTTGCTAAAGACTCAGAAGTTTTAAGACTTGCCTAAGTTCACACAGGGATAAGAGTGTAAATCTGGGTCTACAATTCAGGTCTGTTGATTTGTAACCCACCACAACTTTTATAAGACTGTTATAAATTCAGTAAGATACTATCTTTCTGAAATGCATCTTTAATAAATATTATTTAGTTTTAAGTGCTCAATATAATTAGTGAATTATATTGATTCTGAATTCTACTGCAAACAATCTTAAGAGATTCTATAATATAAACCAAGCATTTAGGTTAGACAATTGGCATTGATTTGATTTATTAACATATATACTAAATATTATCCATTAATTCTTAACACCAAAACACTTAGTAGTTTGATATATAAATATCACATACATACATATATATGTCTTTGGGCATTGTGTATTGTATAAGTATATATATATATGTAAATGTGTATGTTTTATATAATATAAGATATGTATACATATCGGATTAATACATACATGCTACATTCACATATACTGTACTATAAGGTATATAGATCCCTAGATAACTATCTTACACTACACACCTACACATGTTTCTTAGAGGAATGACAAAAAGATTCCCCTGAGGAAAAGATGGTTGTGTTCATATTTGAGGAAAAGAGTAGGAGTTGCATCAGAGGGACTATGGATTTGAGGAGAGGTATCCATCTAATAGAATTGCATTAAAAGAAAACGGGTGAGAAGAGAAGTGAGGGACTTAATAAATAAAAGGATAATTGTTAAGTAGTAAACTAAAGGTCTCCTATTTTCCTTTGTGCCTTCATTATGGTTGCATGAAGAAGGCTATTGAATGACTTAGGCTAAATGGGACTTAGAGATATGTGAAAGAATTGAGAGACTACAGAAAGAGATGAGATCAATAAACATTTGGAATGGAAGGAAGTGAGGTAAAAACAACAATATTGTTTCATGAGATTCAGTGAGAGAGATGAACTGTGGCATATGACCATATTTTGTTATCTCTGCTGGTATACCCTACTTTTCGCTTTTTTGTCACTATTACATCTTCCTATATCATTCTATCCAGCAATCTATATATTTATATACACTAGCGATCAAAGTAAGACTTTGAAGTGAAGCGTTTTCTCTAGATAAGCAACCACCTTTTTTTTAAAAGAAAAAGAAAAGCAGGAGAAATAACCCATCCATTTAACTTCTAAATTTTTCTCTAATTTTCACATTATCCCAAGGTGATTAAATTCTATTGACTAGATTCTTTCAAAAATATCTTTCAAAAATTGATGCTCTGAGAGCATGTGTTATTGTTTTTCTGTTTGTTTTTGTTTGCTTGGTTTTTTTTTTTTTTTGCTTCTCATAACTGGTTTTATTTTAAGGACTATGCCATTCATTATCCTTAAAATTGGCCTTCAGTGATCTATAACGTCGGCTGTTCCATCTTAATGGAATCTGAATTACCAAAAAAGATGTGTAAAGGGTATTTTATTTTTACCATTCTTTTTTCTAGCATTATCAAGATATAATTGACATATAATATTGTATAAAATGTATTGATTTGATACACTTACATATCGTGAAATAATTACCATCTTAGCTAAAATTTCGATCACCCTGCATAATTACCCTTTTTGTGTGTGATGAGAACACTTAAGATCTACTCCTCTAGCCACTTTAAGTATACAATACAGTATTGTTAATTATAGTCATCATGCTATACGTTAGATCACCAAAACTTATTCATCTTATAACAAATTTTATACTCTTTGACCAACATCTCATTTTTATTATTGAATAGCAAACTATTTTTAATGAAATGGCTTATTCACATATTACTTTATAATGAATATATGAGAATACACATATTAAAGCCTTTGTAGCTACAAAACCACAATTTTCCTAGCACATGGAAGTTTAATTGAGTTTTGAACAAGACATTCATGTTCAAGACACCTAATCTCTACATTTCACTTTCTTCCTATTTATTTTGTTATTTTAACCTGTATATGAACAGAATATTAGTATACTACTGTGAATTATATTCCAAAATTTCCTTCTATTTTCAAACTTCTGCTAGTGGGTTTTGGGAACAATTGTCACTATGTGTTTCATATAGTTACTGCTGTTTGACAAACACTAATCTAAGAATAATTACTGTAATTATCACAATTATATGACCACTACTAATTTTCATCCAAAATATTCTATACAGATCTGTGGTTCTTGGTCAATATATATATATATATAAGTGTGTTCATAGAAGTGGCTGCCAACATAACAAATAGTTATTATAAGAATGATGCCACAGTAAACTAGACAGTGTGGTATAAGCACAAGGATAGGCAATACGACCTAAGTAACAAATAGTGTCCAGAAATAGGCCTACGCCCATATGGTGACCTGATTATGACAAGAGTCAGTGCAATAAAGAGTACTTGTATTTATTAGATATATGGTAAAATGGATATTTAACCCTACCTCATGCCATATACAAAGATAAATATCAGATTGATTAAAGTATTAAATAGATGTAAGTATTAAAACAAAAAAATATTTATGAGATTGCATTTCCAACAACATGGATGGATCTAGAGGTTATTATGCTGAGTGAAATAAGTAAGACAGAGAAAGGTAAACACCATATGATTTCACTTATATGAAGAATATAAGGAACAAAAGAACAAACTAATCAAAAAAAGACTCACAAATATAGAAGACAGTCCAGAGGGGAGGAGAATTTGGGGTCTGGGAGAATGAGTGAAGAGTTAAAGAAGTACAAGCAGTTGATAGATGGTCACGGGGATGGGGAACACAGCATAGGAAATGCAGTCAGCATCAATATATTGGCTAGGTGGAAAACCAGAGGAGAGAAGGAGCAATTAGGAAGATCATTTTATAAACTATATAAATGTTTAATCAATGTAATATATACTGGAAACTAATAAAAAATATTATATATTCACATATTGGAATAATATATAGAAATGAGAATGAACAGATGAAGTGATTCAATATGTACAACACTGTCTGGTAATATTTTATTTCTATTAACACTCAAAGCTAAAATGTGCTGTTGGAAATCAGGCTAGGGATCACATTTGGATCTGGAAGCAAGTGCCAGATGAATCCAGGTGAACCCTGGATTTGTGCTGAGTGTCTTTTCTTAATCCTGATGTTGGTTACAAGAGTTTGTTCAACTTGTGAAGATTCATCAAACTAAACATTTATGATTTGTTTGATTTTCTGCAGTTATATATCAATAAAAATTTTTAAAGAAAAATGTAAATTTAAATAACTTTTAGTAGAAAATCACTCTCCCAGTAATGGCAGCCCTTTTTTCTCCTCATTGTCTAATTTCTCTCTGCTTCACAACTTTAAAGCATAAGCCAGACCCCTGATGCTACTTAATTTTAGCCTGTGCTAGAATCTAGTACACAGATAAACTTCTTAGATCACTCAAAATAATTCTCAGTGAATTAAATTCTTCAAGTTTTTCAGACTAGGAGTTAATAAGGTAGAGTAGTTTTCCTTAAACAATCACATTTGTAAAACTATAACATTACAAAGCAAAGTATTAATGAGTTGTTATGGAGGACAATAGATTTTTGAGACATTGAAAACAAACTTTTTTTTTTTTTACTTAAACATGTTTAGATATTGGATATGTGTTATGGTTTGTGATTGCTGTTCTTTTAATCTAACATGGACAGAAATTGAGTGCTAACATACTTTTATGTAACATTCTTTACTAATAACATTTCTAAGGACTGCCCATTGCTTTTTTTTTTCATTTGAATAAAGAAATATGTCTTCATGCTATCTTTTAAAAAGTGATTGCTTCTTTTATTACATGCTGAGTGTCTTTGGTTTTATTTTATTTTGTTTCTCTATAAGCTAGTAAATACAGCAGATATTACGTTGCTTTTAAATCATATGGCCTCTAATGTCAGTGGACAAGTAAGTGAATAAAAAGGTTGACATCCAATTAATAGGAGCTTTTACAGGTTTAACGGGCGATAGTAAATTAACTCTCTTCTTTGTCACTTTTAAAACAGGTGTAATAACTAGTGGAATGAACTAGAGAGAATGTTGCTCCAAAGATTCATAATAAATTCTTTACAATGAAAGCCATAGTTTATTTAAACATTTGTGTCCTATAAAGCTAAATAATAAAATTCAGATTTCTATACTACATAACAAAATCATAGGTTCTAGGCCTAGGCTTGCTATTTTACTCAATTTTATTTTTAAGCATTCAATTTACAGCTGTTTATTGATTCTGCTTTGTTATTTTACTGCCAGTATACAGAATATTTCACGTTGTCAAGGTAACTTCAGAGGTTTTCATAAAAAGTAACATTAAAGTTTTAATTAGCTAGTAAAACTTTTGCAATACAAATGTACTGTCTCCAATTTTATCCCTATTAAGAAAAGTGTTTGCAAATGATAATCTAAAAGTTTTTTGCTGGTATGGATTGGTATAAATTATTGAAAGTAATTCCAATATAGTAATAATTAATTCAGCTTTTATGTGTATAAAATAACATTTTGAAATGATAATAGACAGTTACATTCATTCCATAGACAAGTGAGTCTAAAAATCACCTAGTGTATATCTGACTAACATGATTAGTTTTCATAATTGATTTATTATTCGATAGGATTGTGGTCATTTTCCCAGAGAGATGCTTCTCTAAGAATTGAGTTTTCATTAATTTTATTATCTCTCCCATTTTAAAAAATGCATTTTGCATATATATTGTGAGAAAAAAATGGATCCTTTTATGAAATTTACTATCCAAGAATATGTTCCAAGTGTCCTTTCAAGGTGATATTCTAAATTATTTCTACAGATACCAAGAACAAAAAAAAACAGTTATTCATGTAAACCTAGTTTATATTTATTTAACTTCATAAAAATTGGCTTTGGTAAATATTGTTCTGTGTGACTTTTCACCCAAAGAAGCTTTACTCAAATGTATGAGTATTTCATGTATAGGCACTTTGGAACTAGCATATTATATCTCAATCGAGTATAATTGATGTCTTAGTTATCATCACTCATGTTATTACCATTGAATGAGGTAGATTCCCATTAAATGTTTTAATACATGAAGAATAAATACTTTTATTCCTATCTCACATATAGCTAAAATTAATAGCATGTTGGTTATAGCTCTCAATGAAAAAATAATACAACAAAACTTATAGAATAAAATATAGAATATTTTCTTAATGAACTTGGAGGAGGAAAAACTTCTCAAAGCATACCAAAAACATTATAAGCAGAAGAAAAATAATTTGACAAATTGAATTTCACTAAAATTGAGAATATTTCTGTTCATCAAAAGATATATGAAGTGAATAGGTAAAACATTCTGGGAAAAAGAATTATATAGAGAGAGGGAATAGAAATATAGAAATAAAGATAACAAGGACTCATATCTCATGTGCAATATACATGAAGACTGTGAAAGGCAAACAGTCTGATTTAAAATGGACGGAATACAAAATAAGAAGAAAACACAACAGACAGCTGTCAGTTGATGGTTGTCTCAGAACTATTAGTTAAGCTCTAAAGTTTACCTGCTGAACATAACAATCTCACAGAACACCAATATCAGACAAGACTACTATGAGAGCACTGGAGTGAGACCAAAAAAAAAAAAGTTCCTTCATAATTATGTGCAAGCACAGATAGAAATAATAAAACAGTGAAAACCACAAAATGAACAAGTACTGTCCTCTCCCTATTAGCATGAGGGCCTGCTGATATTTTACCAATTAGAATTTTAGCTGTATTCCATTCTTTCCACCTCCTGGATTTGTCCAGCAAACCAAATCACTAAGTTGTCCCTGCTTCATGACACCTAATCCAAAGCAGACTCTATTTCCTTGAACATAAAACTCAAGTCTGAATCCTATGTTGAACCTCTGTGAACACTTTTATTAAGAAGGCTTGTGATTTTTCAGAGTGTATGGTCTTCCTTACTGAAGGAAGTAAAATAAGTAAACACACTAAAAATCATTATTTTGCAGAAAATTAAAATAAAAGTAGAATGAGAATACCTAAAATTTAAAAGTCTGACAATATCAAATGTCAGAGAATGTGGCCTAACTGGAAATGTTCCACATTATTGGCATAAGTGATATGTTTTTTTTTTTTAATTTAATAAGTTTTTGAAGAAAAGTAGCACATGTTTAAGGTATACAGTTTGATAAGTTTGGACACAGACACACACACGAAATCATCACCAAATTCAAATATGAACTTATCTCTTCCCACAAAGTTTCCTCATGCTCTTTGGTCATCCCTCTCTTTTTCTCTTCCATGTTCCTCAGACCCCAATAACCATTGCTATGCTTTATAATACTACGCATTACTTAGAATTTTCTAAAATTTTATAGAAATGAAGTTATGCATGTTTCTTTATTCCAGTTTATTTCAGTTAGCAAAATTATTTTGGGATTAATCAATATTGTTATGTATATTAATATCTCATCACTTTTCATCGCTGCATAGTATTCCATTGTATGAACTCACCACAGTTTATTTAACCATTGTTCTACTTTTTGGCATTTGGGTTGTTTCCAAGTTTTGACTATTATGAATAAAGCTGTTATAAACATTTATGTTAAAGTCTTTGTATGGACATCTGCTTTCATTTGTCTGCCTAAGAATGGAATGGCTGATTCATATCAAAGATGCATGTTTAACTTTTTTTAAGAAACTTCCAAATTGTTTGCTAGATTTTTTTAGCCATTTCAGTTCTCACCAGCAGTGTGTCCAAGTTCTAGTTGCTTCATATCTTTGCAAATATTTGGTGTGGTCAATTTTAGCCATCCTAACAGGTATGTAGTAATATCATTGTGAATTTATTTTACATTTCCCTAATGACTAATGATGTCAAGAATATTTTTATGTGCTTATTTGTTATCCATATATCTTCTCAGGTGAAATGTCTGTTCAAAACTTTACACAGTCCAAAAATCTATCAATGAGCGAATGAAAAATAATTAGCAGCATATTCATGCAGTAAAAAATAACAGAATAATAAAGAATGAATTACTGATAATATAATAATATGGATGCATCTCAAATATTATATTGAAAAACAACAACGGTAAATCCAAACACAAAGGAAAACATACCTAACGATATTTTGTGATGTTCAAAAATGGGAAAATTAAGTTATAGTGATATAAGACATAATACCTCTGGGGAGTACTTGAAATATTTGAGACAGGACAAAGGGAATCTTCTGGGGTTATGAAATGCAGTATATCTTTATTTGAATAGCATACATATATATAGATTCATCCAACTATATACTTAATATTATTGAACTTTGCTGTATGTAAGATATGTTAATTTTTTAAATTGGATTATGAAATATTCATCTTGATCATCAAAACAAAACATGTTTTTGAATGGTGAGCTATTAATGGGTCACAGGTGAATGAATGTAACCATTATGCTTTATCTGATGTAAAAGATTCCAAAATATATAGGAAAGTTTTGTTTATTTTTTTCAACATGCTGTCCATTAAATCCTCAGGACTTATCTTATATTGGAAGTTTGTACCTTTCTCACCTTCACCCATTTCATCCCACCCCTGTACCTGCCTGGCAAGTATTGATCTGTTCTCTGTATCAGTTCATTTTTTGTAAGATTCCACATATAAGTGAGATTATAAAGTATTTGTATTCCTCTGCTTGATTTATTTCACTTAGCATAATGCCCTCAAGGTTTATCCATGTTGTAACAATGGCGGGATGTTCTTCTTTGTTATGGCTTAAAAATATTTCATTATATGTGTGTGTGCATTATTGGGGCAACATTGGTTAATAAAATCTTGTCTTTTGGATGATAACCATTATAACAGGTGTTAGGTGATATTTCATTGTGGTTTTACTTTATGTTTCCCTGATGATTAGTAATGCTGAGTACCTTTTCATGTACCTGTGGCTATTCTTATGTCTTCTTTGGGAAAAGCCTATTCACTTCTTTTTCTCATTTTTTGTTTATTTGCTCATTTTTATTAAAATTATTGGGGCAACATTGATTAATAAAATCATATAGGTTTCAAGTATGCAATTTAGTAATATATCATATATATATTGCATTGTGTGTTCACCGCCCAAAGTTAAATTTCTTTCCATCACTGAAACTGATCCACTTTACTCCTATCTACCTCTCCTCTCCCCACTTCCCTTTGGCAACCAATAATCCACTGGTTGTGTTCATGAGTCTCTGTCATGTTTGTTGCTTTGAGTTTTATATCTCCTCGTTTCATAACCACAGTGTTTGTTTTCTACCAAGTTGAGTTCTTGATACATTTTAAATATTAATCCTTTATCAGATATATGATTTGCAAATATTTTCTCCTATTCTGTATGTTGTCTTTTCATTTTGTTTTGTTTGTTTGTTTGTTTTTGTTTTTTACTGTTCAGAAGCTTTTTAGTTTGATGTCATCCTATTTTTTCCTTTTTGCTTTTATTGCCTTTGCTTTTAGTGTCATATCCTCCCCCCCCAAAAAAAAAAAAATCATTGCCGAGACTGATATCAAGGAGCTTACCCATTATGCTTTCTTTTAGAAGTTTTAGAGTTTTAGATCTTATATTCAAGTCTTTCATCTATTTTGAGTTGACCTTTGGGCATTGTGTAAGATAGAAGTCCAGTTTCTTTCTTTTCTTTCTTTCTTTCTTTCTTTCTTTCTTTCTTTCTTTCTTTCTTTCTTTCTGTATCTGAGTGTCCAGTTTTTTTAACATTTTTTATTGAAAAGATTATCCTTTTCCCATTGGATACTTTGATATAATTCAATTAATTATATATGCATGGGTTTATCTCTGGGCTCTCTATTTAGTTCCATATAGGCATGTTTTAAAATAGGTAAGGAGATACCATTCTGTAATTACCATAAATCACATTTTATATGATCATAAATAACTTATTATGCTTAATATTCTATATTACTAATGTATAGATAAAAACATCAAAATAAAAGCTTTAACTTTGTATGGCTATTGAAGCATTTTTAAAATTTGTTTATAGTTTTTACTTGTCTTATAGATGTTACCCCAGAATACTTGTCACATTCTAGATTACTATATGACAGTGGATTGACTATGTACAATCATTTTAAAAGAGGCAGAGACATTAACAGCCAAAGACTTAAAAAATTGTCAGTCAGCTGCTCTGTGGAATGTGAAGTTTAATTCAATCACTGCATAGCATCTGTATGACTGTTATGTTTCACATTTATATCTGTACTTAATGAATATAATACATATATTCATAAGACAAAGATGTAGTCATTCCAAATAGAATAAAAGCTATATTTTCCATACTCACATTTAAGGAATTCTTGTTTATTGATTTCCCTCCTCATGTTTCAAAAGTTCAGAGATAAATTATTTTTATTGTGGTGAAGTCTTTCTAGAACATTTAACACCCGTTATTTTTCAGAGTTCTTGTTTTAGAATCGGCACATAATACCTTTTCATTCTCTTTCTTATCATTCATTATCCCCCTTCTTGCCTTTATCCCCCAACTACTAATTCTTTATGTTTCTACCCTTAAAAATTCAATTCTACTTGCCTTCCTCTTTTATTTTTTAAATAATTTAAAATATTTTCTCATAAATTTTGCCACTATTTGTGTGAACGTGCACCAGATTTTTCTTCTCCTTTAATATGTCAATATTTTTTATATTCTACACAGTGGGATTGACTATTATATAAAGCTCACTTACCTTAATGGTTTAGTTTTATGTATAAATTATTTTAATTTGATTTATTAAAAAGTCATGGTTTAAACAGAAAGACCTGTTTTCTTTGAACAAGTTCTTATAAATAAATAAAAAGAAGCATAATATTTCTAATCTCAACCAATTTCTAAAGCGCAGTCTATGCATGAAGCATTCCATGAAGATGCAAAGCTCTGATCTTATATTTCTTTCATTATATGTCTTCTTGCTTGGTTTTTGATTTTTCTGATATTGACAAAACACATTTCAGACATGAATTTATATCATTTGATTTAGGTACTAGAACCTAGAGCTTCTAAAGGTTTTTTTCTTAAAGGAATTATAATTTAGTTTTGTAATTGTATATTTAGATAGATATAATTCTTTTTATATTTTAAAAAGAAAATTTAATTTTAATGGTTCACATTATCACTACATTTACTAATTTTGGAAAAGTTTCCAGTTAAACTTGAGATATGTGATATTAGCTGTAATAAAATGAAAATGACTAATGTACTCTTACATTCTTCTTTTTCTCCTTTTCATTTCTGTGTTTGATTTGTTTTGAATAAGACAAGGAACATGTATCTAGGTGTTTCAACAAAGAATTAAGTACGTGAAAAGTAGACTAAGGGGATTCTAAGAAGGTTCAGTGGACATTATTTTTTAAAAACTTCGAATTTGGATTCAACTGTGTTGACCTTCCTTATCTTTGAAAGACTCTCTTCACTTATTTGACTGTGTTTGGTAAAGATGACTGTAAATTCTTTCATTAGTCTATGAATAAGTGGAGATTATTTTTCT
This sequence comes from Eidolon dupreanum, assembly GCA_028627145.1. NCBI lineage: Eukaryota > Metazoa > Chordata > Mammalia > Chiroptera > Pteropodidae > Eidolon > Eidolon dupreanum. Next base: position 24,002,393 of record CM053512.1, read on the forward strand.
ACCATCTTAAATCTGGACTGGCCTATATCTACCTCAACATATAGAATATGGTAGAATCAATGCTGTGTCATTTTCAGCCCTGGCTTTCAGATGACTGGCAGTCCATACTAATTTTTGTGAAATGCTAATCTTGGGAAGCTCCTTTTCATAACCATTGAAGGCACTATGGTCAACAACTCCAAGTGAGCTCCCAGCCAGCTGCCATCAAGGGTCATCCAAGCGAGTAAACCATCTTGGACCATCAGTGTTTGGATGTCTCCAGCCCCAGCTTCCATCTGACTCAGACCATTAAAGATGTCAAAAAGAACCTCCTAGCTAACCTCAGTCTATCTATATAATCATGAGAAATAAAAATAACTTGTTAAATTCTGAGGTGTATTTTTTTTTACACAGAATGGAAATCTGCATAATAGTTTTAAAATAGAGTTAAAAGAAGGACACTAACTCTATAGTTTTTCTCCCACATCTTTGGCTGCCCTCATTGATATCTCTTATAGGTTTATTCACCCACGTTCAGCTAATAAACGCTGGATGTCTCCCAAAATCAGCTGTTGTAGTCTACCTCTTTCAATTAATGTTCTGTCCTTTGACAGTTTCGTCCCTATTTGTTCTTTGATCAATATACAGTTATAACATACCTAATTTGCCTCTGAAAACTCCAGATCCAAATACTTAACTGCTTTCTAAATATTCTAAATATATTTCTTAAAAGACCTGCCTAATTAATATAGCTTTCCAAACTTTTTTTTTTTTTTTACCATTTTGTTAAGTATGAGAACTAGGGATAGATCTCAAAGATTTTCTCCTAAAGTTTTTCTTAAAAGTTTTATAGTTTTACATTTAAATCTATGATCCATTTTGAATTATGATTAGTATAAGAGATGAAGTGTAGGTTAATGATTTCTTTATTTTTTTAGTTTGTTTATTCCTTGCCTAAGAACGGTCAGTTGCTTCAGCACTATTTGTTGAAAAGTCTATATTTCCTCCATTGGATTACTTTTACCCTTCTGTCAAAAATAATTTGGACATATTGTGTGAGTCTTTTTCTTGATTCTCTATTCTTTTCCATTGATCTATGTGTGTATCCTTCTGCTAGCACCTTAACATGATTGCTGTAGCTATATACTAAGTCTTAATATTGGATAGAGTGATACTTCCCATTTTTATTTTTCAGGATTGTTCTAAGGCATATGCTTTTCCATATAAATTTTAGAATAAGCTTATCTTTGTCAAAAGAAAAAACATGCTGTTGTAATTACATTAAATTTATAGATTAATTTGGGGAGAATTTATATTTTCACTATTTTGATTCTTCAAATCATAAGCACAGTACCTTTCTCATTATTTAGGTCTTTAATTTGTTCATCACTACTTTGCAAATTTTAGGATACAAATTCTATATATGTTCTGACAAGTATACATCTTAAGTATTTCATTTGCTTAGGAACACTTATACGTGTTTTTAATTCACTTTCCTCCTGTTGATTTTTAGTACTGATCTTGTGTCCTGCAACCTTGATGATCATGTTTCTTAAGACTGGAAAATTTTGTTGTTGTTGTTGTCGATTCCTGGGATATTTTATATAGGCAATTATGTCATCTGCAAAGAGAAACAATTTTATATCTTCCTTTCCAAAATGCATGTGTTTTATTTCTTTTTCATGTCTATAAGTAGAACTTCTAGTACTATATTGAATAAATATGTTAATTGAATGAATGTTTAAGAATAAATTTGCTTACTACAAGTCTTAGGGTGCAGTTATTCAATTTTCTGCTACTAAGATGATATTAGCTGTAGAGTTTTTGTAGATGCTTTTTATCAAGTTGAGGCAATTCTGCTCTACTTTTAGCCAGCTCAGATTTATTTATTATCATGATTGGGTGCGGCATTGTAAAGTATTTATTATGCATAAATTAATATGATCAAAAGTTGTTCTTTAGCTTGTTGATATGGCAGGTTACGGTGATTGATTTTAAATACTGAACCAGCCTTAAGTACCTGGTATGAATTGCACTCAGTCATGATATATGATTTTTACCAGGTAAATTTAAGCTGTCGGTATTTTGTTGAGGATTTTTGTGTCTAATATCACGAAAGATATTATTCCATAGATTCTTTTTTGTATAATCATTGTCTCTATTTGATATTATGTTAAAACTGGCCTCATAAATTGAATTGTGAAGTGTGCTCTGCTCTTTTTGTGTAAAATTGGGGTTAAATGTTCTTTAAATGTTATGTGGACATCTTCAACAGAGATATCTAGACCTGGAGATTTCTAATTGCAATTCTGTTTATGTAATTAGATATTAGACTATTCAGGTTATCTCTTTAATTGTGGCTGAGTTTTGGTAGTTTATGGTTTTCAAAGATTTGTGAATTCATTAACAAAAAAGATTTTCCTTGTATTTCTTTTTTTATCCTTTTAATGGCTGCAGGATCTGTAATGACATCCCTTATTTTATTTTTAATATTTATCACTTATGTCTCTTCTTTTATATTTTCATCAGTTTTCTTGGAGGTTTATCAATTTTATTGATTTTTTTCAAAGACCAAGCTTTTTATTTCATTGATTTTTTTTCTATCATGTTTATTTTTTTTTTTCCTACTCAGTTCATTAGTAGTTCTTTCCTTCTGCTTTGTTTGGGTTTATTTTATTCCTCTTTTTCTAGGTTTTTAAGATAGAAACTAGATTTAAGGTCTTTCCTTGTTCTACTGTATGCATTTAGTGCTACAATTTTTCTCTTAGCACTGCTTTGACTGTATCTCATATATTTTGATACAGTGTATTTTTCTCTTCATGTAGACCTATATTTTGAGAATTTCTATTAGATTTATGATATATTTATTTACTTTATTTTATTTCTTCATATGTTTAGAGATTTTGCTATTCTCTTTCTGTTATTGATTTCTTATTTGATTACACAGTGCTCAAAGAACACACTCTGTATGATTTTGATTCTCATAAATTTGTTGAGATGTGTGTCATGGCCCAAGATATGGCTTTCCTTTGTGAATATTCTATAAGAACTGGGAAGAAAAATAGTATATTGTACCTTTTTTAGATAAAGTGCTCTATATATGTCAATTAGATCTTATTTGTTGATTGTGTTGTTCAAATCTATATCTTTGCTATTTTGTTTTTGTTTAGTAACTCTATCAATTGGTGAGAGGAAAATATTAATGTCCTCGATTGTAATTGTAGATTTGTCAGTTTCTTCTTTTAGCGCTATCACTTTTATGTATTTTGAGACTCTTTTTTGTAATGGGATCATGGTTAGGATTGTTATCTCTTTCTGGTGGATTGATCTTTTTATCATTATGCATTTCCTCACCTTGTCAGCAGTAATCATCTTCACTCTAAAGTATACTTCATCAGATATCGATATAGCTACTTCTATTTTTCGATTAATCTTTTCATGATATTTCTTTCAAACTTTTATTTCAGTGTACCTATGTGGTTGAGTATGATGTTAGTTTCTTGCATTCAGCTTACTTTTGTCATATTGTTTTTTACTTACCCTGCCAGTCTCTGACTTTGATTGTATATTTAGAATTTTATATTTAGGGTAAATATTGATATTACAGTACTTAATGCTTCCATTTTTTTTTTTTTTTTACTCTCTTTTTGTACTTCTGTTAGTGGACTTTCCTAGCTATGGCCCTTGACAGTGATGCCAAATTCACCTTGTGTTGTTGGGATGACTCTCGTTTGTTCTAGAGGAGGAAAGAGTCTGTCTGAGCTACATTCCATAGCTAAGTTAGGGGTTGAAAATTCCAGGCCCAGGTCACTTTCTTCTGTTGAGTGAGGGTGATATAAGTTGCATGGCTGCTATGATATTACTTTAGTTATGATATCCCAAGGCAGTTTACTCTCCTCTTTCCTTTAAAAGTTTTCCTTTTGCTACTTTTTGCATGCTTTTCAGGGTATATTGTTGTACATAACAAGAAAAGCTGGAAGGAAAGAGGAGGACTAAAGAATAACCCATCTGGATTAGAAGTTCTTCTAGCTCTCTTAATTTACTTTTTGGACAAATATTTTTTAAATAATCTACTATGTGTTATATACTTTATTGGACATCAAACTTTCTTTAAATAATTCATAAATCCTTTAAAGGAAGAGTTTCTAATGTAAACCAATCATTGTAATTAATGTAAAGGGACCCAATGATAATATATTCAATTCCACCCTGCTCATAGGAAGAAATATTAAAGTCAACTTGAGCAGATCTGAAAAAGATGATTTGAAACTTAGACCTGTGTAAGATTTTACAAATGTAATATGATGTTAAATAGCCCAAGCTCAGGAATCATTAGTGTCAAAATAGATCAGTCCTTGGAAGAGCTTGACATAGCTGCAGTATTAAATAAGTTTGGTATGGCCTAGTGTAAAGAACAAGTGAGATATTCTGCTAATTGAGAGTTAGTAGATGTTAGGGGCAGGTTATGGAAAATCAAAGGGATATTTTAAATAGAAAAGAAGTATTAATTCAAAAGTAAGAAAATGTTGTTGAGCATTTTATGAAGTACGAATGTGTGTTTACTTATATTAAGCTGCTTTCCATCTTTGCACTTTCTTCACTTAGTCCCAAGTGTTTCAATGTTTGTGCTGCAAGCATTTAGGGAGACGCATTTGTGTGTGTGTGTGTGTGTGTGTGTGTGTGTGTGTGTGTGTATACAGTCTTGTTCAAAAAGCAATGAATTCTGTCTCTAGACACTATACACAAAAAATAAGTTTTATGTCAGTTACTGTGACAACTCAAAACACTGCTAATAATACCAAACATCTCCGAGGGAGATGATATGCTGTGGTTGTGAATGACTTAGGATAGCCATGGGCCTGTAGTGGGTAAGAACAGGGTTCCACAAAAATTCCTACATGGCAGAAAGCAGAGAGAAAAAAAAAATAATGATGATGGCCCATCATTGAGTAGAGAAGGAAATGAAAGGGATTACCAGAGAGATTTCAGAAACCAGTGATAAGATATGTGTTTCATATTATCTACTACAAGATCAATTCCTAAAGATAATTTGAAAGAAATTTGAAGAGAAGTAGGCTTTTCCCTCTTCTAAATTTTAGATTCTGAGAGGAAACTGCTCCATAAGCTTCTGTCAAACCAACATGTTTTATGAAAATGGTGGCAGGAGTCAAGAGAGAGTTGATATTTAGTTTTCCTGAGTTGCCCCAGTTTCTGTGTAGAAAGGGTCCTGAGAAATTCCATTGTGTCCTTGAGGGAAAATAATAGTTAATTGAAAACCTGGCTAGAGAGGTTATCAAAGGAAGAAAAGGTATTTTCAATTTCAAAAAGCTTTATAAGGATTGAATGTATTAATAGAGTATAATCCTGAAACTGGGCCTGCCTCCCAGTGAATATAATACATATTAGCTATTATTATTCTTCATTATCTCCCCTGTGTCAGATATCCTTCTATGTATCTACACTAAAAAATATTCTTCAGAAAGTCTAAATTGAATCTAATTTAAATTAGTTTAAAGAACTGGCTCCTTCCTTTCAATTATATAAGTAATTCATATTACTTTCCTATAAGACTAACAGGTTAGATATTTGCCTTCATATCAGTTAAGATCCTAGAGACTTGGTTTGACAGTTAATAGTTATATTCAACATACTGGATACTCTAGCTAGTACATACTAATCACAAATTCAGATATATTAATAGCAAAGGCATCAATGATAATTCTCGTTAAGTTCATAGTTATTGCATCAGTTAGAATTAGGTTATGCTGTATAGTATATAAGCCCTGAAATGGAAATGATTATACAATATAGAATGTTAGTGTTCTCTCATTTAGAAGTAAGGAGATAGGACTCCTGCAGTGGGTTCATTGGCTCTGTTCCAAGAAATTTTCAAATTCAGGCTTCTTTCTGCTTAATATTAGATCTTTTCTTAGCTTAAGTCTTCATTCTCATAGTCTAATGAGGCAGCAGCCACATTCCAGAGTTCAGAACAAAGGAAGGGAGAGGAAGAGGGATAAGGGCTTTTGCTAAATACATCTGATGGAAGGTTCAAGGAGGAAACCACATAAAATTCTATTGGCCAGGACTTGTTACATGAAAAGATTAATCTGAAAAAGAGGCTACAAATTTAGTTTTTATGTTGAGTGGCCATGTGCCCAGCCAAAAATATTATTCTGATAGGGAAAAGATAAAAAGGACATGGAGAGACATTAACTCTTAACAGTTTTTATTGAAAAAAAAAGTGCAAAATGTGAAAAACGAAACTCAAACATATATTATACACTCTAAAATTCTAAAGAATGCATTTAAAATAGTATCCTCAAAGGTCTATATGAAATGTATATTTCCCAGATATTTGCATATTATTTCCAATTTGGGTCAAGGGAACTTGGAACTCAGAAAACATTTTAAGGCAATTGGTCTCTTGGATAATCTTATCTTGGTGATCTTTTAGCATTCACCAGTTATAGTGGGCAGATAGAGTGTAAATTTGGCCTCATAAAAGTAGTTTTATATATTGGCTAGAAAAGTCAACTCCTATCTATAAGTTTATTCAATTAAGACAGAACACTTTGCAGGCCTGATCTGATTTGGATAAAGTTATGAAATAAAGTAAATAAGGTTGCTAATAACTTTAATACGTGGGATTTTGTCAATGTCTGCTCTTAGCAAAATCATGAAATGAAGAACTTTAATAAAATGATTTTTAGTGCACAAGTAGAATTTGAATCAAACCACTTTGTTAACATTGGCAGGCAATATGTACACTTTAGTATAATTAAGTACTAAAAGGAAATTATCTATTTTGCCTATGGCAAAAAATCTTGTGTCTCTAAAGATAATAATGCTTATGAAACAGTTTCTAAAAGAAGTTATAAATTATTCCATCACTAAAGGATCAACACTCTTGGCTTGATATTGGGGTTGGGGACTGGCAGATTGACTTGTTCACAATTTAATCTAGATAAAACAAGGATTGTAAGTAAAATATAAAGATACAATAATGTAAAAATGATATCAATAATAGTTGAGAAATTTCATAGCAGTTATAGTACTCTTAGATAATTATTTGATGCAAAGTACCAGGAAGATTCTCTGTGGAAATCTGAGACTATAAAAACAATTGACTGAGAAACAGCATTTTAGTGAGATTATAGCTGTTAAGTCAAATATACATTATGTACAATGGGAATATTATGACAGGTAATATAACACACAAATTGGTCACTAGAACATAAATGGGATTAACTGCCCAGTAAAGAAATTTCTCAACCATTTGCGAGAGCAAAATCACCTAGATGCAAATAGCTTATAGCTGCAAAACATGAATCTAGAAAAGATGAACATTTGAGTAGCTGTATAATTTCATCTAAAAAAAATTTACAATGCTGCATGAAAAATGATAAAGAGCTCTCAGGCCCAGGACATTTACTTATTTATTTTTTTACTTTTTAATGAGTAGTATCTAATAGAGAGGTACTTGAAATGCTGACTGTTTGGTGGCACAACACAGACTTCAGCATTAATAATACATTCCCTTTTAATTACCTGCATATAAAAGAGTAAAAGGAGGGACTCAGTCTGGGAAAGTGCTATAGTCATGCTGTTATTAATGGGCGGGGAACTTCACTTTCCTTCTCCTCCCCACTGTAAATATTCACTCTGGGGAAGGGGAGAATCCATGTATTATAAACCTCGATTGAAGTTTGAATTTTAGCCATGTGTGAGCTATATAGAATCTCTCAAGTGTATTATTTAGCATTCAATCAGGAAATAAAACAACTATGAGTGATGGCAAATAATTCATGAATGAATTTCTTTGTATAATATAATAACAGGAGCTGATCAGGACTTGGCAAAGCTGAAGGAAGACACCCTACTCCAAAAGCTAGAGTTGCTGTGAGTCTGGCCCCATGGCTACAGAGTGAGCCAGCAAAGCAGCAAAACCATGCGCGAGCTGCACAGCACCTGATATTCCACACTGAATTTCACTGGGTATCACCTACTGCTTCAGTTTCACTTTCCAAATCTCACACTTATTTCTTCAGTGGCCAAACCTGAGAACCACGTAGGGAAGGGAATCCTGGAAAAGGTAGTTTCAGCTTAGCAAAGTTCACACAGTACAAAGCTACACAGCATTATATTTTCTGAGCCTTCCTTTATCTTTTCTAAAATGGAAGAGAAAGATTTCTTGAGTTAATGTGAGTTTGAACATATGTAAATTGAAAAATATGCTCTACTTGCTACTAAAGACAACTCTGTGTCTTTGTCCCTCTGCCAGAACTACCACACCTGTGAGAAGCACTTTTGTCACAGGAGGTATATCTACAAAGATCTTGAGGAGTCCTCTTGCTGCTTCTGTCAGAGGTATATCCAATTGCAACCCTGTCCTGGAGAAACAGCTACATGGAGACATGCAGATATGGCCTTTAACAATTTCAGGCTGTGCATTCAAAGTATATTCCCAGAGGAATAACACTATAAAAGTTGCATAAAGTCAAACCCACAGATTTTGAGTCAGAAAGATTTGTAAAAAGATTCTGCTTATTTAAAATATGACACCTTATCTATTATATAGAAAATAATATTAAATAATTACTACAATTTAAGGGCTTTTCTGAGGACTAATGAAATTATTTGAGCACTTAGCACAACACCATGCACATACTGTGTTTTTAACAACCAGTTTCTCTTCCCCTTCTCCATCCCCATGGGACAAACAGCTGTTAGTAGACCCACATAAACTCCACTCCCATTTATTGCATTGCTCTTGTAGAATACGTGTGTATTGAATTGAGTTCAAAATAACTTACTGTCAAATTAACTTTTGAGGTAAAAGTAAAATAAATGTCAGCTTATATTTAAAGGTTACAGAAAAAATAAGAGGAAATAGAATAGACTCCTCCAAAATATGCAAATAAGTAGTTAAAAAATCAGGAAAGAGAAAAGACATTTGTAGGTCGAACAATTCACTTTTGTGATTGTCAAGAAATGGTCTCAGTCTTTGAGATAATTCGTTTATCTCCATATCAAGCTTCCAGTTGTAATGTTATAATTAGAATTTGAATTCCTCATTCTTCTTTCAAAATGGGGAGCAAGTAAATGATTTCACATCAAGCTATCAGGTATTAGAGGTAAGCGCTAAAAGCAATATAACAGATAAGACCTCATGGAATATTATGAAATCATTTTTGAACAGAAAACTAATTATTTTAGCTAGTACTCATAAAAGTTCAGACAAAATAGATGGTATATCTTTTAAATTAAGTACAAGAAGTGAAATTTGACGCTAATAGGCCACTGGAGCTAGCCTGAAATACTTGCATATGAAGAAATGGATTTAGGATCAGGTAAACGTAGAAAATTTCTTTTGAAAACACATTTTATATCCCTAGAAAGATAAAACTTACAGAGTAGATTTGGTATAATCAAATAATTAATAATTTCTCTCAGCTTAAGAGGATTGCAAGTTGTTAAAAATCATATCTGTAGTCAAAGCTAGTAAAGTTGGGTCAAAGGGAAATTAATTTTATACTATCCATTTCTTAAATCACTTTATCTCAAGCTCCCCCAAGAGGATCGGCGTGTCTTTCCATACCCGAGGCCCCGCTGTTCTTGTGGATCATGTTGCCTTTAAGCCACAACATAGGACGAGTTATTTACACCACATTGTGTTTTTAATTTAAAGTTTTAAAATTTTGCTTACTGTTATCTGTAGTTTATGATTCATTTGTTGAATAGTTTTGCCTTCTGTTACCAGTTTTAGGTTTATTTATTTGTTTTTTGACACAGATTTTCTATGATTAAATAGATTATGCATATAATTAAGAGCTTGCTGTTTGGAAAGTACTCTGCCACTATCAGATTGTGATATCTGGGGTGAGTTATTTAACCTTTCTCAGCCTCAGTGTCTTGACCCATAAAATGGGGATGATAATATCTACCTTATAGAATTGTTGGCAAGATTAAACAACATGATGTACATAAGAACATGTAGCACAAGAGCTTGGTGTATATTCAGTTTTGATAGTTATTGTCATTTCCAGATCTCATGAAATTTCAACAACGATACTGTCTATCATTCTATTTATAAAATCAACTCTGTTAAAAGTGCCTTTTTTCAAGGTACTGTGTTCATCTCTATCTTTTTTCTTCCATTGGAATAGTAGGGAACTGTGATTTATATCCTCTTCAAAATTTTCTTTCTTATTGCACTTAGCCTAGTAATATGTGTGCCTTGAACATGTCTTGCCCTTTATAGCCATTCAAAACTATTTTCCAAATGACTGATGTCAACTAGTATTCTATCCTTTCTTATTTCCATCTTGTATAGCTGTAGCACATAGCAATAACTATACACCCCTATAAACCACCAGGCAAGAAAATTCACAAATCATTTTTTTCACCCATATTACAGCCCAAGTTGATAGCACTAATATATGAGAGTTCATTTTACTGTTAACTATATATTACATATGTTTATGTTTGACATTTTTCATAACGTAAGGTAAAAATAGATAGAAAGAAGGATGGATAGATTAGACAGATAGACAGATAGACAGACAGATAATCTCCCTCCCCCTCTATTCACAAAATTTTGCTGTTGAAAGGACAGCCATATTTCAGATGTTTTCTATGTTATTTTCTAGGCCACCGAGAAAATATAGCACTCATTTAGAAACTTTTTTTTTTAAATAGAATGAAAGTAAAGAGATAGTAATTAACTTTTAGAATTTGTATTTATTACTAATATATTGTCACAAATGTCTCTTTCCCTCCATCCCATATTCCTCCCCTTTTTTCTTTAACTTATTTATTCTTCACCACTATCCATGTATGAGAAACAGTGCTTCTAGTACCTAGGAATAAGATTCGAAGTGAACTATGAACAATTTATATTGGAACTCCTTAGATTTCTGCTTGAAATATTTATGTGAATATTTCCCAAAAATATAATTTGATATTATTTTTAAAGTATTCTATGCTAATAATTTTATCTCATATAGGCAGAGAAATATGCATTATATTTCAAGTTTAAGCTAAATGAGAGAAAATATATGATATTTAAATAGGTGTACCTTACTTGATACAACAAATGTCTTCCTGAAAATTATATGATTATTATGTCTGGTAAAAATAGATTGTTTTAAATTACTAAAATGTCATGTTATTTTCATAGTATACTGTGATTTCTTCTAGGTTTTCTTAGTTTTTATCTTTGTTGTTATAGTTTTTACATTAAACTTTTACTATTATTACATTTAACACACTGTGATATAGAGATCTAAAGCTATTAAATCTATAATAATTCTTATAAACATGCTTTATTGCCTTTCCTATTCTATAAAAAATATTTCTGGTAACAGTCTTAGAGAAGAATTTATATGTGGTATTGTTTTATCTTACATACCTTCTTTTCTCAAACTGATGTCCTGCTGAGGCTTCCTCCCAAGGCTTCGATGCTGGAAACAGCAGTAGGCAAAAGTCTATATTTTGAGCCAGACCAATCATGTTTGACATTCAATTGGAAGAGTCAGAGAGAGAATTTTTCAGCTTATGTTTGTTAACATTTTGTTATCAGAAAATATTGAAAGTAATATTCTCAAATATGATTTTTCTGGACATATTAATCAAAGCTAGAGATCACAGATACACTTAACAGCCACATCATGTCATTTTCTGTTAAGAATGGGAAGACTTAAATAAGATAAGTATGTAACAATATCGTTTAGAACATGTTATCATTTAATAATCATCAGTACCATCAATCTCAATTCTGAGACATTACATTTATTTTAGTTGAAAGCCATTAATTAGAGTGTCCAATAAAATCAGATATAAATTTAACCTATGTATTATCTAAATTAATTTTTTTTACATGTAAAACACTGGCTTTATTAAGATACTACCCATCTTTACATTTTAAAAAGCAGATTAGAAGTAAATGTTATTCTTCCAACTAAACCTCAGTACTGCAAAGGCAGTAAAACAAAAATACACTGAAAAAAAAATGCAGCCATAAACATTTGTTTAAAAGACTCATAGAATAAATGAAAACTACCAAAAAAGAAAATCACATAAATCCATTCTGAAATCTCAAGGAGTCCTGAGTACAGATATGCCCTCCCTCTTCATTGTTTCACAGGAAGCACTATGGGCTATTTGTTTAATATTGTCCTGGGTATATAAATTAATTTTATCTCTGTTCTAAGTATAAAATCCCTTTGACCATTAGACTTGTAATGCTAATAAAGAGACATTATCTACAGAAGTGTAGGGTGTATGAACTGATAGAGCCTAAGTGATAATTGGAGAAGAGTTATCACATGGATTATCTATAAGCCTATTTAGTTCTTTGAAGATTTTTTAAAAATAGAAACTATGGAAGTGACTTACTTGATTGATTTTTTAATGTCACTTCATATAATCTTTTCCCATTTCTTTGAAAGAAGGGTTAATAAGTAGTGAAGAGGTGAGAAAAATGTTTGAAGAGATTAGAAGTCTTATTTCTAAGATGATTGACATTTTACTTTATATCATTGGCAAACACTCATTTTAGAATATTATACTTCAAAATAAATGGTTGAAATAAAAAATGATCTCAGTCGTTTCATGTAGATGAGTCAGAGTAGCTCCTTTTTATTTTATTCGTTAATTTAGTTATTAAATTGACTATTTGCTTTACTCCTGTTTTAAATAGCATGTAGTAATGACACTCCTTATTAAAGTTGAAGTGAATTACTCTTGTGTTTAGAAAATTAAGCTAGTAGGAGTGGTAATTTTCTTTTTAGTGTAGATTGGTCAAGATTAATGCAATACCATGCAGAGGTACACAACTGCTTTTTTTTCTGGTGCAATTAATTTTTTTTAATGATAAAATGCATCTTATTTTTGCTTGGTAAGGACAAACCTTCCCTTGACACTAGATAAAATCTTGCAAAGAACTATGACTTTTTCAGTCACTATCAAGTCACTGTAATTGACAAATAGTGTCTCATGTCAGTGGCCAGAACTGTGCAATCTGCCATGTTAGCCACTTTCAATCTTCACGAAACAGGCTTCTCTGCACCGTTTCCCAGGCTGAGCTGCTGTTCTAGTGGGAGTGTGCGTCACCTTCTATCATATTCACCTCCTTCTTCTCTTGGAAGCCGAGTTCTGACGGCTCAGTGTTGGGCCTCAAGGATGTTTAAGGCCTGCTCTTCTGTGAGAATCTTTGATGCATTTTAAAATGTGCTGGAACACTCAACCTGACTGAAGTAGTATTGGGAAGAGGCAGGTGTGGGACCAAACTCAAACTTGCTTTTTGAAGTCAACTCAGTTGTTTCTCATTTAAAAGACTGTTTTGAATTAACTTAGCTTTTAGGGTAAATACTAATTTATTTTTAAATTTCTACTTCCTGTCTGAGGGCATTCTACTTTCTCTCATCAGTTTTCCTATATTCCTTCCCATGATGCTGTCTGTCTTCAGAAGCAAGTTTGTCCCTATAGATTCCTTTGTGGGTCTGGTTCATCCCCATGCACCCTAAGCTATTGTCTGCCAATGCACGGCTTGTTCTGCCTCTTGACCATCCTATCATGGTGTGCAGTGAGGTGTCACTGGCTCCCTGTGTTTCCTTTGCTTCTGTAAATGTGCTACTTGCCATATTCTACACCTGGATTACAGTCACCAGTGTCTCCCTTGCCCTCCAGGCCTTTCCTTGCCACCTGTCCTCAAGCACTTTTGAGAAGGCGAAAGAATCTGGTCTGTTCTTCTGTCACCATATTGTGGTATGCAGTATTCAGGGAGGCTGCTTTCCTGGATATCCACCCTTCATGGCCACCCAATAATGGGAGCATGCCCGGTACATGGGATATGGTATGATGCGAAATGTGTGGAGTTATTGAATATATACCTTCCGATAGGTAATGACCAGGAAAGTGGCACACTAGCCCTAATTTTTTTGGGAGTCCTTCAAATTATCATGCCTTTTCTGTAAGAGATTCTCATGTCTTCCTTTTCCTTCCACAGCTGGAGCTGTGACACAACAGAATAGAAAATGCTGGGTTCAAATAAAGGAATAAGACAGTAACTCCATGTGTTCATTCCTCACCTAATACCCCTCTGTTTTGTAGAGGTGCTTTTCCTAGTAAGAGGATAGTTGTGGCTCTGACAATTCCCTTAATTTCTGAGGTGGTAAAATGCATGGATTGCCTTTAAGGAAAGGAAAAAATAAATGAACAAGCAATCAAAACAGAAACTGACAGAGCATGAGTTATTTAAAAAACATTATCCGGCTTTTTAGTTAAACTATTGAATCTTTTGTATCTATTCATTTGTTTAATTTTGGCACTAGTGAAACTCTGAATGCCAGGTGAAGACTGCTTTAAAAAGCACTTCAGATCATGGACTCTGGAATCAGATAGAATTGGATATCAGCACCAGCCTTGTATGTTTTAGCTATGTGGCCTTGGAAGAGACATTTGAATTATTTCAGACTGTTACTTAAGTGGAAAAAATTAAAATAATAATAATTCTTACCTCATAAGTATATTGTGAGAATTAAATAATGTAATGACACTAGCTTATTACAGTCTCTGGTTTAGAGTAAATTGAGAGTAAGTTTTTGAAGGATCATTGCCATTATTACAATATAGATAGTAATTGTAGTAGTAAAAGTAGTAGCAGAAGAAGGAAGAGGAGGAGGAGGAGGAGGAGGAGGAGGAGGGAGAACATGAAGAGGCAGCAAGTAGAAGGACAAATAGGAAACAGTATGACCGAAAAAGACATATTTCAACTGCTTTTACCAAATCAAATATTTATTTATAAGAGAAAGTTATAGAGATTTTTTTGTATTTTACTTAGAAAATTTTGCTTATTCCGAATTTATATATTTTATCGATTGCTTTTGTTTTATTTTCCATTTAATGTCTCTGATGGGTTTACACCATAATTTTTTCAGCATAAATAAAATGAATAAACTAATCATTGAACTTGGGGTTTTATTTTTCTTTTTAAAGTCATTATCCAATCAACATTCGTATATCTCTTTTATCTATGGCTTATTAAAATCATTATCGTCAAAGAGTATACGTAAATCAGAGGATGTCAGTACCACATTTTTGTGTGACTCATCCCTCAGAAAATTTGCATGTATTTGGGGTAAGTGGAGTCTGTTAACCTAAACCACTGCAATATAGTTTTAATAGTGATATAGAAAGACTTCTCATGGGTCTAGCCTTGCCTGAAAAATTATAAATAGTACAGAGACTTGGGGCTCTGATGAGTCATTATGCACATTTAATCTGTATATTATCAGTCTGACTCAGACCCCCACTGATTTGACCACAAGTGGTTTTCATCTGACATCTGTTCAATGGTCTTTGTGAAATAATTTGTTTTATTAAGGTCATTTTTGGTAGTAAATTTCCCACATTGTAATAAGTTACTTATACTAATTATTTTCCCCATCCCAAACACTGAGGATTTATTAACTTTAAAGTATGAAAATTACATACATATTTTATTTTTCATATTTACTTGGATTATTGTCTTCTCTGATAAATTTTAAGTTTCATGACAGTATCATTATAGGCTTTGTCTATCCATTTTATTGTTATATTTACTTTTTAATCAGTATCGTTCTTAAAGCACATTAGATGCTCAATAATTTGTTCTCCATTGGTGAATTTATAGATGGACAGATAGGATTTAGTAAGATCACTGGGTGCTTACTGAAACATCAGCTAAATTTATTTTCAACTGAATTGATCTAAATGTCTTAATATTAGTAACTTTAAAATCATGACTCTGTTTAATATTATTCATTATTTTATTAAGGTTATTCACTGAGTTCTTAAAGTATGTAATGGGCATAGCCATTTAAGAAATTAATAAACAAAATCTCATGGATTTCACAAACAATATCATATCTAAGTAAAATGTTAAGTTAGTTGAAAACATGATAACTGTTTTAGGTGGATACTTTTTAATGATATGGATACAATGAGGTATTTTTCTCCATTGTTTTTTGTTGTTAACATTTTTCATCCTTTAATTGTTATAATTTTCTCTGTAAATTTTTCACAAGTTTTATATACTTCAGGGAAATTATGTCAAAAAAACAGGACAAATTTGTTTTGTTTTTTGTTTGTTTGTTTGTTTTTAATGGCAAATTTTGAAAAACATACTAGTGGTTGGTTCATGGGAAGAAGTTAAGAAAAAAGGTCATTTGACCAGTTTTCGCGATGTCCTGTGGTAGCAGCTATATTTGGGGTGCCTTGTTATATCACGACTTGATATCTCTCCTCTAAAAGATAGCTTACAAACATTAAACTGAATGTGAAAATTATTCTTTTCTTTTTGCTACAAGTCTGCTTTAAGAAGCTGCATTCCCTTTGTATCTTTCAGGAAATAGACACAAACAAACACAAAGGTTAAACTCTTCATGTTGACGAATGACTTTAACTAGTTATATTGTTCTCTGCACCTTTAGCTTTATTTGACTTATACGTTAAACATTTTAATCTCTGTGACTCTTTTATTCCTTTACGTGTCTATTACTTTATATTTTAATGGTATGTCAATACAAAGAACAGAAAGCAGTGATGAAAGAAATTGTTTTTTGAACAGCACATGAACTAAAACAAAAAGCCAAGTATCTTCTTCCATTGTTTACTCCTTGAGAATTTTCTTTGCAGCCTCAAGATCATCCCAACAATGTTGTTCACAACATTAAAAACAGAATGGCCAAAAAGGAGCAGGGCAGTATAGGAATATCTTCCTTAGCAACCTTTAGTAATCCCTAGTGAGAAAGTATAGTAAATATGTAAAATTTCCTGAATGCATAATTTTAATCAAGTTAACTATATATAATTTTTATTTTATGTAATAATTTGTATTATTGTCCATGAAGCATTTCTGCTGATTTTATAAAATAATTAATTTAAATGAACTTTGGATATCATTATTAATGTATGAATGTAGTAGCACTAAATGAGCATTGCACTTAAGAAATTAGTATTAAAGTTAGATATATCAAATGGATAGTACACCTTTCAGATACAGTAGCAAAATGTGGCCTAATCATAGCAGGGTATGTTTCAAGTTCTTTGAGTCCTTTTTTCATGTTCCTCATCACTGTATTATATTACGCTGTATGGCATTCTTGTTTGGAAAGATCTACATCTTACACAGTATTGAATTCTGAATTTCCTTTAGAGAATGTGTAAAAGTATGCAGTATGTGTGTGTGTGTATATATATATTTAACAAATATATATATTTGTTATATATAAATATAAATATATACATATTTATACACATATATGTATTGAATCAATCAACTCAAGGTAAGTATCCTGTAGAGAACAAATACAGCATGATCTGGACACATGCCTTTTTCATTATCTACATGAAACTGTGTGGCAAGATTTAGGTAACCGTGAGAATTTCAGATCTCAATCTTTTTCTATCTATCTCTCTCATGTACACACACATACACACTCTCCTGTTGTATGCTGGATTCTAGTATTTGTTAAACAAGATGTCAGATCTACAGCGTAGATGGTCCGTTTTTGATTTGTTAAAATTAGAAATTTTTGTTTAGGCCAAAGACTAAAATAAGACATAACTATAATTATTCAACAACTGTTTCAAAATTGTTATATTATTACCTATTTTCTATTTTAGAATAGTTCAGTCATTTCAGAACAATGTGGAAATGTATCATCTTCGAACTGTACATATTGTAAAATATTTCACACATGTTTTGCCGAGATTCTAGATTGTGGTGACATTTAGATGGGAAAGGACACTAGTATGCTGAAAAAAAATTTTAGTCTTGGTACCATTGCTCGTCAAAATTTATCTCAAAATATCTCATATGGTACATTTCATTTCACAGAGAAATTCATCATTTAGATGAGTTGGTGAAAAGCACAACCTAAATTACTTAATTTGACATTATGGTTGCTGGTCCCTGGTCCTCTTTATTTTAGTACAGAAGAAAGCTCACCATTAACAAAGATTTTTTTTGTGCTTCTTTTGAAGTATAGCATAAATAAAAGTATCTGTGTTGGTTTTAAATATATTGAATTGGAAGAAAGCCAGTTCACCTAAAACAAATTAGTGATCAATTTGCCTAATGATTTGTTCACCCAAAAGTTCTATTAATCACATTTGCACTTTACGTACAGAAGGATGGTTTTAGTCACTCTGTAACTATTAACCTAATTGTCTATCAAAGCTAATTTTTTAATCTTTCACCTATTTTAAGCCATTTTATCTAAGTTCATTCATGAATTGGCCCTTAACTACTTCTTTAGCTTTATTTTCCACATTTTTATACTCACATAGAACTAAGTATTTATATTTTTAAACACAAGATCATCCCAGATAAAATATATATAAATGTGTGTGTGTGTGTGTATGTGTGTATACATATATATTCTTGTCTTTTAAGCTTCCTATGATCCTTGTTTCTATATTGATATCTTAGGTCTGAGACTCTTCTAGTTCTGGGTCCCAACATAGCAGAGTATTTGGGACAAAGTAGCAATGAATTCATAAAAACAGAGAAAAGTGTTTTATATTTGTTCTAATTATAAATGAGTGATTGTTTCTTCTTTTTTTTTTTTTTTTGCATATGCCTAATTTTTTTAATGGTCTCCATTTTTTAGTATAGTAGCTTGAAATTTGTTTTTTTTCTTGAAATTAGAAGAGAAACATCCTTAAATATATGGTAGAAAAACACATAACTGTCTAAAGAATAGAAAAATACAGTAAAATATAAAAACTTAAAAATATAAGAAAATTTATATATGTAATAAACACAATATATAAAAATTTGACTCACGATTTTAGCCTGAGGTTGGCTGTAGGTTACTTGGTTTAGACATGACTTTATATTATTTAATAATGCCTGCAAGATGTCCAAATGGAAATTTCAATAGGTTTTGGATATATTGGTGTTTAATGTGTGTGTGTGTGTGTGTGTGTGTGTGTGTGTGTGTGTGTGTGTGTATTTAGGAACCATTATTTGTAGTTGGAATTTGAAGGAAATATTACTAGATTTCATCCACTAAAGAGAGTATATAGAATTAAACTGTCACACCTTACAAGACAGACTTTTATGATTGTGGATTCTTAGGGTCTAACAGTTTCTTAAGACAATAACATTTGAAAGAAGGGTCTTGGTATTATTTAATGACTCCTCCATGTCTCTCACATAATGAAAGCTAAAGAAATAATAGCCTGATTGAAAATAGAACTCAGAAATATGTGCTTTTAAAGATATTGTATAAATTCCAAATTCTAATTAAATATAGTCAACAAAAAAGTGTTATCTTTTATTTGCAATCCATACAACAAAATGGATAAGGGAAGTTTCTGGTGCTATTTTTATGAGGAATTGACCATATATTTTTACTATTTTAGTATTTATAGTACCTTGAAGTTTAGAATTATATTTTGAAAAATTGTTATGTAATCTCTTCTCTATGGAATTGTTTTTTTTCAGCTGATGATAAAATTCTAAAAGATGCTGCCTTATCTGTCAAATCAATTAGGTTTAAATCTTCTTGGAAAGAAAAGGCACATAAAAGCACAAAGTTTTTAGTCTGTGTTCCTAATTTATGAAATTACTTAACTGTTGTATGCTCATTCATATTATTTCTAAATAGAGTGAAATATAATCATATATATGATTTTTAAATGGGAACCATCAGCCTTTTGTCTTGGTGTTATGGTTTGAGCATTTAGATACTGTATATAAGAAGCATCTGTATGAAAGTATCTCTCTATTTTATGCAAAAAAATGTAGATCAGTTCATTTTCCAATGAATTTCTTATGTCTAGTTTTTTTTTAAATTTGATTTAAAACTTTGTTAAAATGATATGTATACTTTGTGATGTATTCTATCAGTTAAGTAACGTATGGCATAATATAAAGTATCATTACAAATCCCATCATCCAGAATGCATCAAAATTAACATTAAACATCAGTATATAGAAAGAAATGCCTGGATAAAATTAGGTTTTTACTCTACAGCTATGTAAATACTTTTAAAGTGTTGGGTTACTTTGAGTTAAATTTTAAAAAAGTATTTGAGCTATAAATGAAGAAATTGTTGCACATCAGTAAAGATATCAAAACATAACATAAATATCCACTTTAAGAAACTCGAAAAGGTCTGTGAGTTTTTGTTTCTCTTGTTCACTTGCTATTTTCAGTTTTATATTCCATGAGTGAAATCATATGGTTCTCAATTTTTTCTGACTTATTTCACTTAGCATGATTATCTCAAGATCCATCCATGTTGTCACAAATGGCAGTATTTCATCGTTTGTTATGGCTGACTAGTATTCCATTATATATATGTACCATATCTTCTTTATGCAATCACTTATCGTTGGACACTTCAGTTATTACCGTGTTTTGGCCACTGTGAATAATGCTGCAATGAACATCAAGGTGCATATATCTTTACAAATAAATTGTTTTCAGATTTTGGGGGTGGATGCCTAGGAGTGGTATTGCTGGGTCATATGGTAATTCTATTGTTAGTTATTTTGAGGAAACTCCATACTGTTTTCCATAGAGGCTATACCAATTTACATTCCTATTAGCAGTGTAGGAGGGTTCCTGTTTCCCCACAACTTCTCTAACGCATAAATGTTTTCAAATTTGGGGGTGGGGTAGATACCCAGAAGAGGGATTTCTAGGTCATATAGTATTCTGTTAATTTTTTGAGGAAATTCTATACTGTTTTCCATAGTGACTGTACCAATTTACATTCCCACTAGCAATGTATGAAGGTTCCCTTTTCCCCACAACTTCTCCAACACTTGTTATTGCTTGTCTTGGTAGTATCTCATTGTGGTTTTGATTTGCATTCTCCTAGTAGCTAGTGAAGTTGAACATCTTTTCATATGTCTGCTGGCCATTTATGTGTCTTCTTAGGAGACATGTCTGTTCAGGTCCAGTGCCCGTTTTTTAATTCAATTATTTGCTTGTTGTTGTTGTTTGATTTTTTATTTTTTATTTTTTTAATTGCATGAGTTCTCTATATATTCTGGTATTAGCTTCTTTTGGAAGTGTCGTTTGCAAATATCTTCTCTCATTCAGTTGGTTGCCCCTTTGTCTTGATGATTATTTCTTTCACTGTGCAGAAGCTTTTTAGTTTAATAAATATAGTCCTACTATTCATTTGTTTTTGCTTTTACTTCCCTTCCTTTCAGGTAAAATTCATAAAATCTCTAAAACCAAAGTCCATGAATTAGGTGCCTATGTTTTCTTCTATGCAATTTATTATTTCAGGTCTTATATTTAGATATTTAATCCGTTTTGAGTTAATTTGGTGTATGCTCACAGATAGCAGTCTAAATTCATTCTTTTGCATGTGGCTTTCTGATTTATTCAGTACCATTTATTGAACAGGCTTTTATTTCTCCATTGTATGTTTTTGACTCCTTTGTCAAAAATTATTTGCCCATATACACATGTGAGTTTATTTCCACATTTATTCCATTGGCTTGTGTGTTTGTTTTTCTGCCAACGTCATGCTGTTTTAATTATCATTTCCTCATAGTATGATATGAAGTGAGGCAGTGTGATACCTCTGGACTTGTTCTTTTTCTTCAGGATTGCTTTGACTATTTTGGGTCTTTTGTAATTCAATATAAAGCAGATGATTTTTTTGTTCTATTTCTTTTTTTTAAATGCCATTGGAATTTTGATGAGGATTGCATTAAATCAGAGGAAAAAGGGGGACAAGAGAGGTAAATAAGGATAACAGGGACTATATATATGGTGACAGAAGATTTGGCTTTGGGTGGTGAACACACAATGCAATATAAATATGATACATTATTGACTTGTACATTGGAAACCTATATAATTTTATTACCTAGTGTCACCTCAATAAGTTTAATTTAAAAGAAAAGAAACTTCAAAGGGAAGAGCAAACTAAACCCAAAGCAAGCTTAAGAAAAGAATCAATGAAACAGATGAAATAGAAAAGTAAAATAGAAAAACAATAGAGTTAATCAATGACGCCAAAAGTTGGTTCTCTGCAAATATTAATAAATCGATGTCCTTGTACCCACTCACTTCTTAAATTAAGTTTACTCTAAACCTTCATGGTTTCTTCAAGTTATTGTTGGTGATTCTTTTGGCTATAACATATACAAGAAGAGGGATAGGGGTGAGTTACTGTCTAGGCTTCCGCAGTTTGTCCTAAGGTTCTAATTGATATTGATTATCTTTCTTCTCTGTAAAACATTCTAGAGTATCTCATCCTCAAGTAATGCTTCTTCTGGTCTAGGTGAATTGTCTGGGGTGGAGGCATGGGATGTGGTGAACCAGTCATTTACCATAGTTATCATGTCTGATCAGGTCATTGTTGTGGTACTTGTCACTTCACAGTTAAACTGTACATAGCAGCCCATGGGACACTCTACTGTATTGCTTAATTTACAGACATGCTCTTCCCTGCTCACATTCTGTAATAGTAATCCTACTTTCTCATGTGGATTAACCCCAATCAAGACACTGACTCCTTGCTTTGCTTTCTAGTCCACAGAAACAAAGAACTCAAGTGACCAGGTGGTATCCATTAGCTTTATGTTTAGCAAAATTTATATTCTATTCATGGTGGAAGCACTCTCAGTCTAGGAACTGAGACTTAAAGATTGTATAAGCTCCACATTATAATTAAATCTAGTCAACTATAAAGAGTTATTTATTACTTGTAACCCATGCAGCTATACCCATGAAATCTAAAGCAGTGGTATCAGAAATCTAGGGTGGTCTCTAAATATGGTTTTAAATAGAATCATTCCTACTTTCCCTCTGGGTTTCTGGACTCATATATTCTACCATATTATGGCTAAGAGTTTAAGGAATATACTACATCTTGAACAGCACCTGTCTAAGATGGTTCTAAACCTGTGCCTTCAAGAAGCTTTGCCAATGCTCCATCAGGCTTGAAGCCTCTCAACTGTTGTCATATATGATAAGACTAGCGGATACCATGTTTATGTACATACTGATCTGGAGCACAAGTGTCCTGCTAGGGCATCCAGAGTAATTGCCTCTATCTACTCAGTAAGTCCAGTTAACATGATCTCATCAATAAGGTGCCTCAAAATTATAGTCTCCAGAATGTCAAGAACATCAATTTCTATTCAGATTGTATTGTGACAGAGGGTAAGACTATCATAATAAAATATAACATAAAGCTTTAGTTCATGACTTTAAATGTCTTCTGTTTTATGGATGAATGTGAATGGCTTCTATTCCTCCATCATAATCAATACTGAAAACATATTTTCCAGATTAATAGCCATGTAAAAACCACAAGAGGTTATGCTGAAATGTTCTAGTAAAATTAACACATCCAGCACAGAAGCTACTACTGAATTTACCATGATAAATTAGGAGTAGTTCATTGACATTTACTATGATCCATCCATTTTGTTCATAGTCTATATTGTTAAATTAATTGGGAAAATAATGAAACCCACAACCCTAGTGTCCTTGCAACTTTTAAAAGTGAACTAATTCTACTTGAAATTAGTTTTTTTTTAAATTTATTACCTGGGGGACCAGTTTTCCACCTGGCTTCTCCCAATATATTAGCACTTATTCTACATGTCGAAGAACCAGCATGAGAGTTCTGCCAGCTTCTAAATATGTCCACCTAGACTATGCATTCTGAAACTAAAGAAGTAATCACTTGGTTTACCCACTGTGAGATAGACTTAGGCCAAGACTGCATTTATTTCCTGTCTCATTAGCTTCTAACTGGAGGTCACAGCATTACTTTGGGCACCCAGATATCAGTATTAACTCATACTCAGTATCCAATAGTCCTTGAAAGATATGAGAAAAATGGTGTGATAACCCTCTTTGGAAAGGACTAGAGCAATAATTATAGTATTCACTTGCCAAGGTGCAGCTTCTCTTTAATTTACTGGATTCTGGTCCTGAGGACCACTATAAGTCTGGAAAACTCGTAAGAGACAATTGATTTTAATCTTCTGCTTATCCACTTTTGATGGTATTTTTGATTATATGTTTCTAGCATTAATATTGTCAACTGCTCATCTAACACAACACTAAGAATACTGCACACTCTGTTAGCCATTGTCTAACTATGATTCAAGACACCATAGTTCCTATTCTGACCTTGCTACTGATTTAAGTAAGTACATCCACCCAGCTTCTGATAAAGAAGTGCTGCCACCTAGTCTTTGCTATTCTGAATGTTATGATATTTGTCACTATTAGGGAGCCCAGTTCCATTGGAGTATCTCCTATTGTCAGCTCCAGCTTGTTTCATTCATCCTGCACCACCCCTGACTAGGTTCAAGTATCAGCATGATTAGGTAACACTGTCCCTGCTACAAGGGAAGGAGGAGTGTTATTTACCAAAGGAAGTGTCGAAACACAATGTACACCTAGAAGTAGATATTGCGAGTGTTAGAACAGGGGGGTCACAGTTAGAACATGAGGCTAGATAAGGGAGATTTGGTTAATATATGAGCACTCACGCATGACTCAGTACTTACACTCTGGCAAGTTCCCCTGGAGCTAGAAAACAACAATGGCAAACAGAGAAAATAAGGTGCAAATATCAGTGGTGGCTTGTGAGAGTATTGAGAAATTAATTACATGGTGCATAGAGTGAACATGATAGAAGAGATCTGTAAGACTCAAGAACTCACCAGATGACCTTTTGTCCTGGCTTGGGTGAGGCAGAGGAGAGGGTCCAAAGACTCTCCTGCTAATCAGATGATAAGGTAAGAAAGGGCAATTCAGAGTTAAAGTTACCTTAGGTTATATAAGTTTAAAGCAAGGGAGCTGCAATTTTCTGCTCTTCCAATTTATCAGCCACTGGCTAAGAGTGCACCCTGAAGGGATGAGAATTCCCAGGTAACTCTGGTTTTCTGTAAATATAGACAAGCTCTAATAGCTTGAGGAGAGTCCTCTGAAGAAGAGTTTCAGGTGTGGGACTTTGGAAACAAAAGCTTTCTTAAGCTAGGAAGTACACGGAAATTAGGAAAGAGCTTTGAGGAGGTCTAGGTGGAGCTCTGAGTGTTTACTACTAATTTTCAGATATTAGTGAATCCAAAAAAAATTGACAAATGTTCATCTGCAGCTCCTATTATACCATTCAAAAACCTTTAGCGCCTCACCAATTCTATAATTAAAACTTGAGAAATAGCACAATGTAAACAATACAGCTTCTAATTCATAAAAATTAGGCTTTGAATATCAAATATCTCACCTAAAAGCTATTTGTCTTGGGAAAGTCATTAAATCTTTCTGATTCTGTTTGGTTATCTATTAACTAGGAATATTAATACTTCATTTTTTATTAAAATTCCATGACATAATACTTCTAAATGATGTTTGATTTACAGAACCAAAATAGAAGATCAATACATATTTTTTTCTTCCATTGCTTTTTTCGCATCTAGTTGTTGA
This sequence comes from Eidolon dupreanum, assembly GCA_028627145.1. Lineage (NCBI taxonomy): Eukaryota > Metazoa > Chordata > Mammalia > Chiroptera > Pteropodidae > Eidolon > Eidolon dupreanum. Next base: position 24,027,841 of record CM053512.1, read on the forward strand.
ATGAATAAAGACAATCAAAGAAGGAATTATCTCTGTGGAAAACACTAGAGAATTATTGTGACATATGAATAATATCTAATGAGATATGATAAATCATTCCAGGCCATTGACCTTATCATTAGTTGTAATGCACAGCAGCCCTTACAAGAGAATGTAGTAAGCACCCAAAAAAGGATTTGGTATTAACATAGCTGCAACCACTCTTAGGATTAATGAGTGGGCCAACTCAAATGTCTTCTACTGAATACCCTGAATCATGCTTTCCCCAAGTTTGCCAAGTATACAACTTATGACCAATGAACAACTCCAAAGAGTTGTTAATACTGTAGTGAGTAATTGTCAAGTGACCAAAATAAGCAAGGGGATATTTGTGGATTAGGTAAATTTATAGCTGATACATTTTGATTGCTAAATAACAATACTCAGCAAAGTTTGCTTAATGAGCATACCCTCATGACATACCACATGGTTTTATTCTCTTTGCTCTTGTTGAACAGCTTGATCAGTGACTGGATGAAGATGCAATAGACATGTTTATCAAATTTACCTAAAGCTCATGCTGTGTGATGATAAGATAAATACTCAAACAGAAGCTAGGTATTATTAGAATTATTTAAAATGAATGCTCAAGTTCTTTCTATCTCTCCAAGTTACATTATTAAATTTATCTATTTATCATTTCAATAGCTTTATTTTATTCTAGAGCCTCCTCACTAATAACCATTTATAAATATACCTTTCTCTCTCTCTTTTTCTTTTCTAAGACTTCTTATTGTTCTCTTCTACCTATACTCTCTCTTCTTCAGGGATTTCAGAGGGAACCCGTTAAGACAAAAGATGGGAACATGTTAAGGCACAATCTTTTATTTTGCTCAATTTAGTGCTGTAAACTGTTTATCTGCTATTTGCAGCAACATGTTGTCATAGGCAGCAGAAAGTCCTCAGATTAGTCTTATTTATCTAATGACTCTTACTTAGAATTGAGCAATAATTAAATACATTTTTATAAGAATTCATAGATAACTAACTCTGTGTATAAATCTTATATACATTCTCCAACGAGAGAGAGTGTGTATTTTATTTTTAGGTCAACAGCACCTAGAATAACATTAATAATAACAACTAACACATTAGGCACTTATTATCCATGTGTTAACTCATTCATTCTCACAACTCTATAAAGCATGTGCTATAATTGTCTGTATTACATAGATGTGGAGATTGAGTGAGCATTCAATAATAGTTCATTTAAAACTCTATCTAGTCTTATGCCATTACAGAAGGCTTATCTATATGTATATTCCTTATGATACTCAGCCAGAGTCATCTTTAAAAAGTAAATACTCAATGCCTGGGTAATTATGGGTGATAATTTACTAATAGGACTCAGTTATAGCAGATGAAATTATGATATTATAACCATATTTGTACATCAAAAAGAAGAGAGAGTGGATTCGTTAGACATTAAAAAGCATGATTTTCAGGAATGCCTCTGTTTATTATGTAGAAAGAAAACCGAATTTTGTAACCTATAAAAAAGTCTTCCTTTTCAATAAAAGGAAAAAATAAGAGACTTCTGTCAGTTTCCTAGTAATTTTAGAATGGCACTAAGATTCTCTAGGAATTTCCAGTTACATAATTGATGCTTGTGGAGACATGTCTGCGTATGGTTGAAAGTGTTCTAGTGATTACACATTCCATCGCCATTCCAGCTGGAAAGGGAATTGACAGCTGCCACGGAGTCTTAGCACGATGTCTCAAAAGTTTAGCCATTCATTTCGAACATCTGCCTATCTAAGGAACCCGCCTGAATTCTCATTATTAACACAGAAGTTCATTTTTATTTGATTATTAGTAAATAGAGTTAAATCTAGTAAAATCCAAATTATGCACATTTACCTGAATATCGGAACAAAAGAAATGCATTTGAAAAGTGAAAGAATGGTTGTGTATGATTTTGTTGTCTTTGATCCTCTGTACTCATACTGCTTTAATCTTAGAGTAGTTTTTCATAATTTTAAGTGTTAATGGAGTGATGATATCATTGTTCAAATATTTTTGTTATTGAGAATTCAATAATTGTACTTCTAAATTACGAAAGGAATATTTGTATATATTCAGTATTTGCTATATAACTGATAGATAAAATTAATCAGAGTGATATGCTCTGTTTTGTACTTTTCTTGAAGTTAACATGCTTTAAATTTTAAAAATAATTCTTAATAATTTATTTTATCACTGTCAGTGTTCTACTATATCTCCTCTTTCAGACTTTCCTTTTTAGGGAGCATTTCTAAGAAAACTGCAAATGATGTTGCATTATCCCTAGACACTCCAGTGTGAATCAGCCAAGGACAAGAATGTTGGCTTGGATACTCATCATACAACCTGCCAAAGCTGTCAATTAATGCTGATACATAACACTACTGTCCAATCAACAAACTATGCAAATCTCACCAGTTCTTCCAACAATGTCTCTTTTTCTTTTCTATCAAGGTCCTGTCCAAAAGTATGTGTTGCATTCATCTGCTATGTCTCTCAGGTACTTTCAGTCTATAGTTTCTCACTTCTATATCCCTTCTATTTTTACAGTTTGAAAAGATATGTCCCTTAACCTGAGTCCACTCACGGTTTTCATGTGACCTGACGTAGGTCATGCATTACATCAGTGTCTGCCAAACATCTCCACCACAAGTCATCATTTTTTTCCCATTACAATTGAGCCAGAACAATGTGAGAAGTTATTCAGAGACACTGTAAATATTCTGACCCTCATCAAACAACCAGCTTTATCATTTTGATGACTCCCACCTGAATTAACCACCTCACTGATATTTGCCATTGATGATTTTCTTTATCCATTATTTTTTCTAATATTTTTATTTGGTAGTTTACTGCAAAGAATAGCTTTGCCTTATTTGCTGTTTCTCTATTCACTTATTTACTTATTTTCATGTGGATTCATTAATTGTATTTCATTTACTGTATTTCTTTATGCTCAAATTGTCCAAATTTTGTCATTAGGAGTCACATCTACCTGGCTTCTGTATCTTTTTGATACTTCCGCATGATTCTTTGAGCATTTCTTGCTTTTGAAACAAGAAGATGCTCCAGATTTATTTGACCTTTTCTTGCCACAGATCTGGAATCATCTATTTCTACAAAAAACTCTGATTCATTTTGTACATGCATATGTAAAAAACATGACTGTTTCTGTGATTATCTATATATTTTTATGAATGTGTGTCTGTATATGTGTATATTTACATATGTATGCATATTTCGAGGTTTATTAATCTCTTCTTTATAGTGAGAAACCTGTCATCTCAACACGTTTACTTATTTTCAGAATCAAGTTTACTTATTTGTTCAATATAACCAATATCTGAACCATGCCAGAATGACAGCCATCTCTACCAACTCCAGCTGCATCTCATCCCACTCTCTCATTCTGGCTACCTGTCAATGCCTTCACAGCCTCCCATGCACCCCTCAACCCCACCATATTTCCTTGATCACCAGACATGATGCTGACCTCTCTCTACCCAAAAAGGAAAAGCCAAGTATATTTTTATAGCACAGTTGAGGCAGAGATCACATAAGTGTTGAGATGTACTCATGTTACTCATTTTCCATATGTATTAAAGGAGATGACAGAAGTAAACTGAATGTACATTGAAAGAGAATAGTTAAGGATGACTCAGATTTTGACTTGAGTAAGCGAATGACTAAATTGCCATTGCTTGATAGAAGGAATAATGTGGGAGAAAAATATTGGGTAAATTGGAAATTAAAGCTCTTCTTTGGAAATAGTGGGATTAAGATGTTCTATTAAATATTCAAATGAAAGAACAGAACAAGCAGTTGGATAAGTGAGCCTGGACTTGGGGAGGGCGACAGGTAAAAAATGTAAATTGAGACCCACAGATGATATTTAACACTGTGGACTGGATGATTTCACCAAAGGATAAATTGAATGCAGACAGAGAAAAGAAATATATACTGCCAAGTACTACTGAGAGGTGAAATGAGTACTGAGAGTTACATTTCAGATTAGAACTCTAATAATCTGCTTTTGTTGTTGTTAGGACAAAAGCTTGGTTAAGTGGTAAGAACAGAGAATAGAATGTGAGGAATTCAGGCAACAAGTACAGACAAGTCTTATGAGGTGTTTTACTGTAATAAAGAGCAGAGAAGGAATATGAGTTGTAAATAATATGGTGTCTCTTTTTTTTAGAATGAATACTACCATAGCATATTTTATACTTATAAGGTAGAAAATTTATGAAACTGGGAAAAGATAATGTGGGATTAAGCCCTTTCAGAGGAAGAAGAGCATGACACACAGTATTTTAGTTTTATGTTGGCATATGAGAAATACATGTATTAAAAAAAAAAAAAAGGCAGCCAGACAGGGTACATCCATCTAAATGCAGGTAGATTGTTATAGATACAATGATGAAATTCTCTTGTTATTTTTCAATTTTCTTAGAGGCAAAGATCAGCTGAGAGTGAGGAAGGGAAAATGTGTTGAATATTAATAGGGAGATGAGAAATTTAAAATAACTTTATGAGAGTGGGTGACTGAATGATCTATGAAAAAATAGCAGTATTTTAGGGTAGAACTGAGGGCACAAGTGAAGTTATGGTGATGAATGTAAAGTAAGAAAAGCATATTTTTTTTCAGGTTCAGAAGCAGAGAAGGCAGAAAGTTGAACAAACTAGGGTGGGGTTTTGACACATAAATTCTCTAGGAAGAATTGTATGAGAATGAAAATATGTCCAAGACTGATTTTAATTTATTAAGTCTAAGCCAGGTAAAAGAGATATTGACTATCAATGATATGTGTTAGACCACAAACGTTTCAGTAGTTTAGAGTGCCCAATTGGGTTGAAAAGTATGGAATTCTATAAAATTCTGCTGAAAATATCCTAGGACATGGTGAGAGGAATTATTTGAAATTTAGATTTTTGAAGTGGTGCAGTTATTGGTAATAAACAGATATGGTCAGGACTGAAGAGCAGTGATAGAGGAAGCATGGAGAATACATTCATTGGACAGGATGAGGTCAAATAAATGAGATGCTAAACTATGTCAGGTCTGAGACAGGCAAGAATGATGACTTGGATCCACTTAGAGTTATTTCTCTTTATTTGAATATAGATTCTTCAAACAATAAATACAAGGGATATAAGAAATTGAGTGAGTTAACACAGATCTCTGATGATTCCCTAATTCTTCTGTGGTGACTTAAAATTTAGTAGATGTGCCACCTGACAGTGCAAATGAGTCCAGAGATGCTACCTTTTACATAAACAGAATGAGAGCTGGTCTTGTCAACACTCAAGAATATTTCAGCACAAAAGAAAGATTCCTTTCCATCCTCTACATACATATATACATATTTGTGATTTTTTGTAGTTATCCAATTTATAGCAGGTGTGTACATGCCTTACACAGAAGATCTATGTGAATATTAACATCACCAGGTATTCTGATATTCATCATAGCGGAAAAAAATGGTTCTAGAAGCTAAAATGAAAAGTAATAACTCAGTGTAACTAGATTAGCCAAATAAGAAGTTGTAGCAGATGGTAGTATTGATTGCCTGTGTTTTAAGGTGCTATGAATGATGGTGACAATGAGGATCCAGGAGGAAACCTGTCCGACAGCCAGCCCTGGTAGTAGAAAGGGAAAGGAAAGGGTAATGCTCCCAGTATAAAACCACGGTTCAGTGTAAATTGGGAGAAGAGTTTCATAGAAGTGGTCACTTTGCTTATGACAGACTGTTAATTCCCATGAAGGAATTTGGGGTGCTTAGGGAAGGATAGCAGATTGAATCATATTAGGAGATTTACGAAGATTTATGGAGATTCAGCTACAGATGTTGAGGAATGTGCTTTAGGATGACCCTGGAAATCAAAACTGTAAATCATGAGAGATTAGAACTGATAGTCTCTTAGATGGAGAAGGAAAATAAGATCTAATTATATCCTTCTACTTAGGAATAGTCGCTTGTGCAATTGTTCTGGTGAAATGATGAATGTCAGAGTAGGTCTGAAGTCTCTTTACAAACAATGAGAGGGTTTGTGGGCCCTCTTTTCATTTCTATCAAAGGCAGCACTGGGCTGAATGAAGGCTTGTCTCATTGGGGGTATTATTTTAGGACAATGACTATGCTTCATTTAATGCTTATAATATCCCCAGACTTCATGTTTCTATATTTAATCATCATGAGTAACTGCATGTTTAATGCCATGCTGACCTTCAATTAAAATAAATAGTTTTTAGTGATAATTTTTTGATGAGAGAATGGCTATGATAAAAAAAAATCAGCAAATAACATGCTGGCAAGGATGTGGAGAAAAGGGAACCCTCATTTATTGTGGGTAGGATTGTAAATTAGTGCAGCCACTATAGAAAACAGTAAGGCAATTTCTCAAAAAATTAAAAATAGAGCTGCCATATGACCTCAAAATTCTACTTGGGTGTTTGTCCAAAGAAAACAAAAACAGTAATTCAAAAAGATATATGTACATATGTTCATTGCAGCATTATCTACAATAGCTAAAATATGGAAGCAACCTAAGTGTCCATTGATAGATGAATGGATAAAGATGTGGTATTTATGTATAGTGGAATATCACACAGTAATAAAAAAAGAATGAAATCTTACCATTCACGACAACATGGAATAGAGCTAGAGTGTATGCTAAGTGAAATAAGTCAAACAGAGAAAGACATAAATACCATATGGCTTCACTTACATATGGAATCTAAAAACAAAAAACAAAAATAAATGAAAAAAACAAAACAGAAATACACTCATAGATAAAGAGGATAAGCTGATAGTTGCCAAAGGGGGAAGGGATGAGGGGTTGGGTGAAAAATATAAATAAAAGTAAAAGGAATACTACATAGCTATGTAGTCTCATCAGTACTTTTCCAAGTGACTTGGGTAACACATTTATAAAATTTTTAAGTTCCAGTTGATATTTTTATCCCAGATAGATTGCACTGTAACATAGGAGAGAGGATAATCATTTAAAGGATGGACTCATTAACCATAACATATTAAATAACTAGAAGAGAAGGGACAAATTTGTTTTAAATTTTATATATCCACTCTCTAGACTTCACTATAAAATACAACTTACTTTCTCTATTACATTTTTATAAATAGAGGCATTGAGGAATTTGACATATAAGGTGATACATTACAAATTAACAAAGCAACTCTAAACTATAACAGATAATATTTGGCAAAGCAAAATGTACCTAGAATCATTTAATTTCTTCTTAGTTTGTCAAGAAAGTATTGATGACAAAAGATTTAAATATTTTACACATAATTTTCAATTTCGAGGAATGTATCTTTCCATTTTCACAGCTGAATAATGAATAATAATATATACAAACATACTGAACACTGACAATAAAAATAAATACCTCATTAGCTAGATAGTTGTGTGTCTCACAAAAGCTAAGTTTATACCACAAGAGCATTATAGTTTATTCCAAGGTGTCTGAGGAAGTCAGATGTAAATTATTATGTCCTTCTGTCAGAGAATATGACACGGTATCACTTTATTTTCTCTGGCTATAGAAATCCACTTCATCACCATATCCAGTTTGCTGATCTTAGTTATATCTTTGCTTCCAAATGTTATCTAATTTTCAGAACTATAGTTCTAACGTACCATATTTATTATTTTTGCCAAATTTTCTAGTCTTTTAAAATTCCTTCTGTCTTATCAGTTAAAAAAAATTAGGTTACATCTATTTCTTGCAGTAATTACAAAAGCTGCTTTGGTATACCTTTTGAAGCTAAGTGGAGTGTTTACATTTCTCACTATATTAATTTCTCTGTATTGAACATTAGCAAAGAACAATGCCAGACACTGCAAATACACAATTCTGATACTATGCATTTTTAATGTAATTGGGATATTTATAAGTTTGTGTGTTTCTGAGGATATGGTGAGACAGTTATAAAGTAAGTATCTGACAAGGCAGACAAAGAAACATACATACACAAAGGAGGAAGAGTTTCACTAGGTTTATCTCCCAAATTTTAAACCTCATAAAATGTATTTCACTTTGGTTTTGTCCTCACTTTATTATAAATCAATCTAAATTAGGTTTTTTTGAACTCTTATGAACTGTGACATTTTCTTAGTTGTGAAAATATTCTGCCAAATTAGGGGAGAGAGAATTTTAATTAAATGTGTTAAGGAAAGAATAGATAAAGTAAAGCTAAATAGATTGCTTTTAACTAAACGACAACGCGTCTTCCCTTTATGGGTTCTGTTTCTTACACTCATTCAGAACAAGGCACTGGTAAAGAAGGTCAAACAATTTATAGCTTGGTAGTATCAGTCACATGAGTCTCAGTCCAATAAGGTACAACACAGGTGAAGAGATGTAAGATTCCAGGTGCATAGGAAATTTCATATTCATTAGAAACTAAGTTAAAGTGTTAGTTAAAAATTTCCCCTTGACGGTCTGGGAGGAATTCATTTCTATAGTACTGTAAGCAAGTTTCTACAGTAATAGACGTTTACTTTCTCTGACAAGTTTTTAAAAAATAGCTATTGTAAAAAGTTTTCACAGTGTTGAGAATATCCTTTTGGGCCGCATATGTAAGTAAAACATACATTTAAGAAAAAAAATAAAGACAGACATTGTTCTTTGTCCTAGCATAACACATGAGGTTATACAGATAGCATATTACGTGAAGTAATATGGAGGGAAATGCTCTTGCTTTTATTCCTTTGTGCATTTAGAAAATGGAGCAGAGCGGCGTCAAGCATTAGACTAGGATGTAGAAAACTAGAAAGAGTTTTGTTCCCATTCTAATAAAAAGAAAAGGCTAGATCATATACAAAATCAAAATTTCTTTTGACCCTATCACAGGAACATAAATTAGCTGGAAATTTAAACAAAGAAATGTAAGCAGGTGCCTCTTAAGAGAGAAAAGACATAAGCTCTGGCTCCTCTGTGATAGTGATAGAAAAATGGGGACGATGGGGCCTGTCAGTAGGAATAGGTAAGAAGAATCTGGGTAGCATGTCAGTGATTTGCTAAAGACCGAGTGCTGCCCTGTGTGACGGTACAGAGCCTTGGAGCCACAGACACGGGGAGTTCACAGACAGTTGCTGGCTCTTCTCTGTGGCTTTCACTGGATGCCCTGCGAAAGACTGAGGTCAGGGTGAAGGGATCAGAGAGTCCTCCTTAGTGTTATAAGCCTGGGGGAAGTGGATGGTCAGGACAAGGGGAAAGGCATGCAGCCCCATGCCTTTCTTAGAGTTTTCTTCTCTAAGAACAAAAAGAAGGAGATTTGACTTTAGCTGGTTAACACACAATGCAATATATAGATAACGTATTATTGAATTGTACACTTGAAACCTATATAGTTTTATTAACCAATGTCAGCCCAATAAATTTAATTTTAAAAAGCCTTAAGATGCTGGGAAAAGGGCTGCAAATGCTTCAAAAACACAACTAATCCTAAATAAATCAAAAGAATAACCTCGGAATTATAATGAACAACTTTATGCCCATAAATTTGACAACTTAGAGAAAATGGACAAATTCTTTGAGTAGTACAAACTAATAAAGCTCACTTAAGAATAGTTCAATAACTGAAATAGTTCTCTATTAAAGAAACTACATTTGCAGTCTAAAATCCTGCAACAGGTTATTCTTCCAACAAAGAAAAACCTCCTTTGGTCACTTTGCTCTAGTACTCTAGCACACTTTTTCTTTTTTGAACATGATGAGTACTCTCCCACCTGTAGCCTGACCCTTTCTCCCCTCCCCCCAGGTATCTGCTTGGCTAATTTCTTCATCTCCTTCGAATCTTTACTTAAACTGTGATTTCTTAAGAGGGCCAAGCCCGACTACCCTATTTAACATTGTATTCTTCTCTACCCCTTCCCCAGAACTCCCAGTTCCATTTATTCTTCTCTATTTTCCCCATAACATGTATCATTTTCTAACATAGTACAAAATTACATATAACGTATGTTCATTGCTTATCATCTCATTCCCTTAGGTAAAAAGTAAACTGCTAGAGGGTGGACATTGTGCTCTTTATTGATAGCTCCCAAGTACCTTTGGTATGGCCTAGCGCTGGAGCCTAAATGTTAAATATATGAATGAATACTCTAGATTCTATTATTATATTTATAATTTCATAGTATAATTACTTTGTTCTTTTGTATTTCCTTCTAAACTGGGGTTCTTTTGGGAAGAGGATCTCCATCTTTCATATATATTTGAATCAAGGTGCCATGTACTAATAGAAATTCAATAATATTTTTTGAGTAAATGAATGACTGCTTAGTAAGCAAAATTGACTTTCTGTTCTTTGCTACCCCTCCCCATCAGCATAACTTACATTTTATTCTAAGTTAAATTTAAATTTTCTTTGTTAGAATTTTGTAAAATTACTTAGAAATTGAAACAAATCATCATTTCAACCAGTCTCCATTTGACTGCCTGACTTTGTTTCCCTCTAAAACCACCTGTATTAAATTATGAACTGCTGTGTAGAAATCACTTCTGTTTATTCAAATGCTTCATGATAGTTCAACATTATACAAAGGTCATCAGTTTGTCAAGCATATGAAATATAGCTCAAGTATATATAAAGAAAATGTGTTTTAAAATAATACTATACTTATAAAATTTAATGGATTTGATTAGAATCTGGAAATTAAAGTTTTCAGTTCTCCATATCTAATTTTAAAATATACATAGGCTGGTTAAACATCTACCGTTTTAAAGAAAATCAATTACGTTCTTCATATAGTCCTTTTTTGGTATAGTCCTATGTATAGTACTTGGTTTTTCACCACACAACTAAAAGATACCAAGGTACTCTTGCTGAGACATAGAAAAGAATAACCCCTCCACATTTTTTCAGGGTAAAATAATCAAATGTTACATGGATCTAAGCCTGGAGGCATCTACACAGTGTTTTGATATCAGTTAATATTTTATAATGTCTTCCTTCTAAAAGATAAATCATGGAAACAAGTCTATTTATTTACATTTGCATATTTTGTGTTTTTCAATTTTTCAAATGTTTGATTTCATGAGTCATAGCACAATATATAACTAATACTTAATTTTTTTACCTTGAAATTTATGACAAAAAGCCAAAATTGGAATAAAAATATTAAGCCATGATGAATAAAATATGTACAACCAATGTGGTATTAAATACTGGTTGTGCAAAAGTTCTAATACATTTATCTATTCAATGATGCCACTACATCCAAGGCATCATTATCACTTAGTCATGCAACTAAGAACAAAATATTTAAAATCATTTACTACTTTTGATTATACATAAAGTTCATCATATTTGACACATTAGCTTAGTCTTATGCAAAGCACATTAAATAAGAATTAATGATTCAGTGGTATCAAGCATAAGCAAAGTTTCTATCTTTTGCCAATTCTTACTGCTTTGATTATAATAGTGTAATGTAATTATTTTATGTGACTCAAATAACTTATTTAAATATACAGATCTCATAATTTTGGTTACAATAAATTGTTATTCAAATTCATTTAGTATTTCAAGGTTCATAATCTTTATTTCTTCCATCATAGTTGTGGGAAATGGATTTTACTAAAAACTGTTAACCTGTAAAATATGGTTAGTCTTTTTGTTACTCTATTTTTTTTGTCATCTTTAAATCTACTTCAAGTTGTCTAAATGATGGATTGCGAGAATGGAATCTTAATTTATGTTGCAGAGTTATTTTTAAACTGAAAAGAAACAAATTTTCCATTCTCATTTTTAAATGATCTGATAACTATGTGATGTATTAGCCAAAATACAAAAAGAATGCAACTGAAATTGAATGTATTTCTCGTACTTATTTCAGTTTTTCCAGAAATAAAATAATGCAAACGGATCACTATATACTTAATACGCTTAAGATAAAATGATGTGCTAATGTTGTGATTCATGTATGAAATCTAGATAAATTTGTGTTTATGTGAAACTCTATGATTCATTTTATTATGAAAAGCTAAGATAAATCCACTTATATAAACAATGTCTGATCAGTTATATATTAGAAAAGAAAGTATTCTGAAATGGAAAACAAAAGGAAAAATTCTGAATATTTCCTTCGACTCTCTTCCAAACATCAACCTAAGAGAATAAACTCAGAATGTCAGTGGATACCCATTCTATTAATACAAGCTAGTATATTTGTTTATAAAGTTATTATTTTTCTTTTAGTAATAATGATTTATCAGTGATTGTAAGGACAAATTTTAATGAAAGTAATGTCATAAAACACATTAGTACTGGTTTTCAAATTTAATTATTTCGCTTCTATTCTTGTGGTAACTGTTATTCAAAAATGGGATGTTTCAAACAGAATAGACAATCCAGATAATAATACTAAGTTTAAAATAGACTGATCAGGCATATAAAAAAGATGAAATATTACCACTTGCAAAAACATGGCTGGATCTTGAGAGAATTATGCTAACTGGTTTTTTAAAGATAACTATTGAACATAATATAAATCTAAAATAGTGGTGCATGCAGGAATATTCCCAATGTGTTTTCTGTAATCTCTCTGCTTGTGAGAGCATTTTGTTTTTAATGGTTGGGAAATGTTAATAATTAAAGAGTGATTATTAGAGCCAACATGGATTTTATAAAGCAAGTTATTTCATACTAATCACATATAATTATTAGATAGGTGTTTTACACTGAGACATGGAAACCTGCTAGGCACAATATCCATGGATTTTACAAATTATTTTATCCTTGTCTTCAAGAACAGAAGAGTGCCTAGAAAATAAGGATAAAGATAAAAGTACAGTAGATCAAATTTAGCCATAAAGCTATAAAATTATCTTAATTTTGGACTATTTTATCTTTGTATACAAGTAATTGTGATGACTGGAAAATAAAGAAAACTAATCATATTTGTCTATAAAGCATTTACAAAGTGTCTTGATTTTCAGGCTTGTATCAGTTTGTTGGTAGTTCTTTTATAAACACCATAATATGTTATTTAAGTTTTAGTTGACACAAATATGAAAGGAATAACTCATATATTTAGTCAATATACTGATAAATATCAATGATAATTTATAGATTTTAGCTTTGCAAAATAAATTGAGAGAAAACTAACTTCTGAATAATTGACTACAAAATCAGTATAGACCAGCTTAAAAGTAAAAGGAATCTTGGGGCTGTGTCCACAAAATAGTGTATAGTACAGATCAAGGGAAGTGGTATCCTACTTTGTCATAACCAAATTTAGGAGTTTCTTCTAGATCTAGATACATTATATAAAGAGACAAAAGTTAGTGTATTTCTAGCTCAGGATGACCAGGATGATGAAGAGCAAAACTAAGAAGAATGGTTAAGAAAACGTTGAAGACCTTCAAGGGATAGGAAAAATAAATTTCTATGAGAAACTGACTTCAGGTATTTGAATTTCTAATATGCAAAAGAGGAGTTCTATAAATTCTAGGTTGTCTGGAAGACCTAGAATAAGTTATGGGTTCTAAGAAGTTTTCCATGATACGCCAAACCGAACAATGTATATGTTATTTTCTATCATGATATTTATTATTTCCCTTCACAGAATTTATCATGATTTATAATCATATGTTATATATGGAGATGGGAAGTTAAATTTTATTTATTTCAACAGGTGGTTTTACTATTAGAGAATGGTTTGGTTTGGTTTGGTTTGGTTAGGTTAGGTTTGGTGGGATATAGGGAGAGACCTAAGGCATTAGAGTATAATAAGTGATTTTAAGGGCCTGGTTAGAATTAATCACTAAATATAACTGGCACAGTATTCTACACAACTTGGGGAAAGGAATTTACTTTGGCAACCAAGGGAGAGTAGGAGAGAAAAATAGGGGAGGAAGAGGTTAGGGGAAAGACTCAAAGATGATGATGGTAGCCTGAGGTCTGTAGTGTGAAAGGCCAATGAGAAAGACTAATAACAGAAAACCTACAAGGTTTAAAGGCAATAGATGCTGAATTCCATTTCTTTAAGAATAGTGAGCCATATCTTGAGAATGATCTAGCACAGAAGACATTAATATAAATTAATAATTTTAAAAAATTATTTCACATTACATCTTAATGATACTATTACATTTTAATGATAATGAACATCAACAACAACTAAACACCCACCTACAAATACAAAGGACAAAGGCTGCTGAATGAGAGGTTTCAGTATGATCCCAGCTCTACCACACTTGTCTCTAAAACTTTAGGAAAGTTAAAAAGTCATGAAATCACTAAACGATGTTTCATTTGAAGCATTCTAAAGTGCAATGTAAAATTCCCTGTTGCCTTTCGTGAAATTCTTTAGAAGTCTTCTCAATTACAGAGTAAAGTCTTGGGTCCCGTCTGTATTACTTACTGTACAACAGAGAGGAGAGGAAGCAGGAGCTCAATCACTGTTTGCAAAGTTCCAGCAATGTACAACAGTTTAGGAGGAAATGGTGGACTACCCTAGGAGATCAAATGAGATGCAAGCTCAGTGTGTTCCGTGGATCATGGAGACTCCAGCTGACATCTAGGTTACAGTTATTTTTCTGATTGTTTTGTGTAATGCCTCCCTCTTCCTCTAAATTTTAAGTGTTGGGAAAGCAGGAACTGTGTCTTGTTTGTTCTTATCAGTATTTTCAATGTCTTTTACAGTTTTCAGCCAGTGTGGATGCTTAACAAATAATTGAAGACCAGTAGGTGGACAAGATAAGATGTTGGGTGGGGAGCTACTTCTACAGAATTAGAACTAGAATTAGAACTGCCCAGAGATGGTAGATACTGTACTGCTAAAAAGAAAATACAAACAAAAAAAAACTTCCTTTATAGTAGTTCTAGAAACAAACAAATAACCTTTTATAAATATGTATTAGGAATATAATGGAATTATGAATTAAATTATTGAATTGCAGTAACAGGGATTGATTCTTATGTTTCCCAGTACAAATTGTGTAAAAAATATGTAAAAAAACCAAAACAAAACAAAACATAATCTGTAAGGACTAGAAACATTTTTTTTTCTACCCTGGATCCCTGTATAAAAGAGAAAAGTGTCAGCATGGTGATCAGTCCTAATAAAAGTAGTGAGACATTTTTGGGAAAAAAATAAAACACCAGAGTTAGAGGGAAAGATTATAAAGGCATGATTGATGATTGGAATGGTATGTCTTTTGGGAAAAACTCTACTAGAGGACCTCTAAATCTAATAACTCTAAAATTTTGACTATAACAAAGAGATCATCCTTTAAAAGTAAGAATTTAATAATTCTAAATTGCTTTTTAAACTATAAAACTTTTACCAATTCATCCTACTGAAAAAAAAAAAATCAACTTTGTAGAAAGGTGAGGAACCCTGGCTAAAGATAAAATGTCATAATTAATGAGTTTTCTACTTCTCAATAGTGGTCTCTATTCTAAAAATCACCAGAGTTATACTATGTAATCTTGTTTATAAAAATATTTTTAGTAGAGAGGTTTTGGTATTAGAGGTAAAATGAAATATTGCTTCTATAAGTTGCTTCTATTTCCTTTAGGATTTTCTTGCACTATCTAATTCTGCCATTTCTCTTTCAATTTCCTCTTCTCTAGGGACTTCATTATATGGGCTCTGTTGATGACCCTTTCCCCTCCCTTGCCCACTGAGGCCACTTGAGGCATTTCCAGATACTCCTTTATATTATCTCTTTTTAAAATTGTCAAGGTCACATCTTTGACACAGTCATCTCAAACTTCTGTGCTTTGCTCTTTCTGGCAGTGTTATCAGCATTTGCTCTTTCATCACATTTGACCTAGTTCTCTCAAACTAAGAACCCTCTGTCTTTTTCTTCTCTTTTCCATCCTTGACTTATTTTACTTATTGACATTTCAGAATGTGCACTTTGCGTTCCAAACAATAGGTGGTGTTGACATATGATGCAAATACAGAACTTCTTTTCATCACATGTAAGTGTTCTTTTTTTCTGGTTCTGACTTTCCCCAGTCCTTTTCAACATAACATTTCTTCATGCCAATGACACTTCCTGTACTATTCCATAAAACTAAAACTATAATAAACTTAAAACTTAAATATTACAGATAATATTGAACGAGAATTTCTTTAGACATCCATAAAGATATCAAACTAGATTTGTTATTACTCAATATTTCTTAGAAAAATTATATTCTCTAGTCTTCATGATTTGTCAGCAAAAACATTCTCCTTTTACTACATGCACATTCCCATTTACATATAAATGTATGTAAATACATATAGAAAGTTTAATAATTCTATAATGCCGTATGCTTTTTAAAATATTTTAAAAAGGGCACTCAAATACAGGAGTAGTTGTGTGGCATTTAAATTAATCATTCTAAAGCAGAATTACAAACTGAGGTTTATGAACTTGCCACAAACAGTATATAGAAATTTATACATTAATGATAATGTAATTTGTCAACTTTTCTAAATTAAAATGGGACCAAAAATAAGTTAAAATTCAGGGGATATTACTAATGTTAGCCTTTTTTATTTAACAGATTTCATTTAAAATTATAATAGAAATAAACATTATAAACAATTTGGGACTTGTTACAACTTATGCAAATTCTCCTTTACTATTATTCAATTTAATCTCAAGGAAATTAAAGGCAGTTAGTGGATAAATTTGGTTATATTCATAATTTAATATACTTTACTGCAACAATGTATATAAAAATGACAATCAACATTCACAATTTGAAAATAAAATACAAGTATGAATATTAATTTATGTTAACCCTTTTTAGATTACAAATATACAAATATAAATCTAAGCAATATGCATTTAAACAGTCTGCCTATCACCTAAATTTCAGTACATGAACTGCAATAATTTTTTTGCAATTTAAATACTCAGTGTATTCATAAATGTTTTATGTCTGAATATTGCTTGTATGCTTTTCATCTATTAAACTACAAAAGTATATGGTTATTGCTGTGATAGAGAGTGAGCATACTAAAAGAAAGTTAATAAGTTTGATTGTAAGATGTGCAGAATTGAGATTTGGATATTGTATACAATTTGTACTTGTTCTACTCTGTGTAGTATAATGGAATAATCTGTTACAGTAAGTACAAGTTTTCTTCTATATAAATAGAAAAAGTTCAACTATTTGAATTTTAAACATTTTACAGATTTTTATTTTAAAAATTGGAAAATTTAGTAAAAAGCAAGAAAAATATGGCAGATCTTGTGGACTAACAAAAAGTTGACTTCTGTGTAGGTAGTTTAACTTTACAGCCAAGGACAGAAAGGATACATAATTCTTTGTGTGAGTTCTCTTGTATACCCTAGTAACATTTTGTGGTTGCGTGAATATTAGACAATGTTAATGAAACTCCATCTTTCACTTGTAAAGCTTAGCTTCTGTTGATTTGAGTTGCATCAAAGATTAAATAGAAATTGAAACACTCATAAATAATGTTTCTGGTGACAAGAAGATGTAAACTGTGCTTCTGGGAATATTTAATATCAAAATCCAATACAATGTTTCTCTTCTGTGGTTTCACTATGACCAATTCTATACTGCTGAGTGGCTTGACCACTTGTTCTCAGGCCTGCTTGAAGGAGGAGGAGGAGGAGGAGGAGGAGGAGGAGGAGGAGGAGGAAGAGGTTATTGTTATTACTGGCATCTTCACATACCAATAACCCTCAATTAAAGCATAACTGATGACTTCCTTTTTTTCTTACTACAAGGCTTTTTTATTCTCCCACCTGCCTTTAAGTCCTTTTTGGTGACTGACTCTTGCTATGTAAAGCAAATGCCAAATTTACTTTATTTGGTCTTATTCAGATGTTCTTTGCTTATTTCTACAGTTTCCAGAGGCTCCACCAAGACAAGGTTTGCAGTCTCGCTGCTGCAGACCCCAGCCTTCCACTGGATGTGGTACTCATGGAGGTCCTTTGTGCCTCGCTGCTCATGTCTTGGTGTATTCATGCCAAAGTGGTAAATCAGTAATAAGTCTGAACTCTGCTCTCTCTGCATTGAATTTCTCAGCTATTTAGTCTCAATTTGGTGTCTGGATTTTGTTATTTGTTTTAATTTATTGTATATCCTTGGTGAAATCAGGCCATTTATTTCCACGGCTTTTTGTTCTCCACTGTGCTTCCATTTTGCATTTGCTGTGAAAATGTTATTTGTCCTAAGGAGAATCACAGAGCCCAGTAGCTACAGGTGCTTATTTATTTATTTATTTATTTATTTGTTTTTATTTATTTTAAATTTTTTTTTTTATTATTGTGACATTGGTTAATGAAATCTAGTAAGTTTCAGGTGTACAATTCAACAGTAAGGCGCATATATATATATATATATATATATATATATATATTTATTTATTTATTTTGCATTGTGTGTTCCCCTCCTAGATTTCTTTCTGTCACCACATATTTGACCCCTCTTACCCTACCACCTCAGTCTCCCTTCCCCTCTACCCTCTGGTATCCACTAGTCTATTGTCCATGTCTATGAGTCTCTGTTTGTTTGTCCTGTTTGTTTGTTGCTTTTAAGTTTATATCCTATAGATAAGTGATATCATGTGGTGTTCAACTTTTTTCTGTCTGGTTTATTTCGCTTAGCATGATTATCTCGAGGTCCATCCAGGTTGTCACAAATGGCAGTATTTCATCTCGTCTTATGATGCGTTGTATGTATGTGCCACAGCTGATGTTCATTGCAGCAGTAGTCACAGTGGCCAGGTGCTTACTTTCTACGTTAATTAAATCCTATCAGCTTTGCTCAACATCTTCCTCAGAATAAACCTGCAACACAGGTGGTAAATATTCAGATATTCCACAGAGTTTCTCTATCTCTCAGCCCTTAACTACAATCATGGGGCCCTTCACTAAAAACCATTTCTTTTTATCTGTAAAACAACCCCAGGAAATTTAGTAGGGTATGGCGGGCAGTAATATCGTAATCCCTATTATTATGAATACATTAGATTACAAGGCAAGGGTAATTAAGGTTGTAGAGAGAACTAAGTTTGCAAACCAGCTGACCTTAAAAAAGAATATTCTGGATTATTCAGGTGGGTCCAATATATTCACAAGTGTCCTTAAAAGAGGGAGAGGGAGACAAAACAGTTTCTGAGGGAAGATGAGTATGGAAAAACAGCCACAGAGATGCAAAGTTGCTTGCTTTGAAGGTGAAGGAAGAGTAAGGATAACCAAAGAATGTGGGCAGCCTCTGCAGGCTAAGGAAGGTAAGGAAACAGATTCTACACTACAGACCCCCGAACAGAAAGACACCCTGCTAATTGCTTACCTTGATTTTTAGTTCGGTTAGACGTCTGTTAAACTTCCAACCTATGGAACTGTAAGAAATTTGAGTTGTTTTTAGCCACTGAGTTT
The DNA here is from genome assembly GCA_028627145.1 of Eidolon dupreanum. NCBI lineage: Eukaryota > Metazoa > Chordata > Mammalia > Chiroptera > Pteropodidae > Eidolon > Eidolon dupreanum. The sequence continues at coordinate 24,047,270 of CM053512.1, forward strand.
GTTAGAAAACTAATACAAAAGGGGAGAGACTCATTTTCCAGTGAAAATTGTGAAATTAAATGCATGTCAAGTGGACTATTTTGGGAGGTTCCAGAGAACTTTTTATAATCAAGTTTTGTCTCCCTCACATATGTTTTATTCTCTGTTATATTTAATGAGAATACTAAATAAAGACCTTGATACCATAGTGGACACTCTATAGCCTAAAACTTTTACTAGTATAAAAAAATTTATGTATTTGAACAGAACCTATTAAGTTTGAGATAGATCCTACCGAACCTTTTTCCAAATTTTCTCAATATCCCCTTGAAGCCAGAAGCAAAGGAAAACCTTGATCCTATAGTTGAAAGTTTATATCCACAGGCTTTTTCACATCTTCCATTAGTCCTCGTGAAGCTTTCATCCTTTCAGTATTAAAAAAAAGCATAGACAAGAGTATCAATTTTTCATGACTCCATGGCCACTACATTTTTATCTTACCTATCAATATCAATAAGTTTCTCAGAAAGGGTTTTGCCCTAAGACAAGATAGCTTTTGCATCTGAGGCAAGGGTGAAGCAGCAGGAAGCAATGAGTCTCCAATGGTTGCCACGACATAGTTACCTGAAGTTAAATAATCCCAGGTGTCAGAACTTAATGCTTTTACTAGAGCTTATCAACTAGTGACAGACCAGAAAATTAATGTATATACAAATAACAGGTATGCTTTTGGAGTAGTAGTTGACTTTAGGATGCTTCGGAAACAAAGGGGTTTTCACAACATTGCCAGAATCCCTGTAAAAAATGTACAAGTTAAGAAACTTTTAGATATACTCCCCATTCCTAGAGAGGTAGATATTTTAAAAGCTGAGGCTCATGTTGAAAGATATTGTCTTGGCCACTGTGAATAATGCTGCAATGAACATTGGGTGCATGTGTCTTAATGGATAAATATTTCAAATTTTGAGGGTAGATAGAAGAGGGATTGCTGGGTCATGTGGTAATTCTGTTCTTAATTTTTCAAAGAAACATCACACTGTTTTCCATAGTGGCTATACTAATTTACCCAACAGATTTAATTAAATCAAATAAAAAGGAAAAAGAAAAAAGAAACATGGAAGCTAAGGAAATACTTTATAGATCATTGTGCCAATCAACTTTGACCAAGGTTATGATCCTAACACCTTAAAGGATAAATGTGTAGAGGGGTTTGAAAAAGCCATTAAAATATCAACATTTAGCCTCTGATTCAGAAAAAGGAAGTTTAGATGAATCACGGAAAATCCAGGTTTATATAGCACATGCAAGTTAGTTAAATGTATTTAAAGTTTTGTTAACATTCTAATTTAAGGGAGGTTGGATGCTGTGCGTAGGATTGTGTGGATTTAGATGAATTAAGAAATTATAATGTAATCTGAGTTTCTTTAATAAGCCCCATTTTATTCCAAAAGTTTCAATGATGTTTGCACGTTAGAAAAATCATTTGTAAGTGGACATTTGGTGAAAAATTCCTAAATGGGAATGACTCAAACTCTTTTTCATCTAGAAAAAGGAGACCTCATTGGTCAAGAAGGTGTGATGATCCATACACTGAAATAACTGTTCACAACTAGGAAGTCAATGAACACGTGGATGTGAGTTCCTCAGAGTTCTTCAAATCTTAAACGTATCAGATTTTTCATGAATAGTAAAATAAAAATGTGAGAAATCTTATATAAATTAGGAAAGATTGGCAAAAACAGCAATTATAAGTTACATATTTCTCATTAACAACCACCAATGTCTGAGACCCAGTTCCCTTTGTTCTTAACTAGACCACTACATTAGCTTGATAAATATTTCCAAGTAGTTTTCTCTTCCTCTAATCCAGAATTTGGCAAACTACAGCCTGAAATCCTACTCACCTGTTTTTACAAATAAGTTTAACTGGAAATATAGCCATAGCAGTTCATTTACAGGTTTGCTTTGGTAGCTTTCTCACTTCAAAAGTAGAGGTGAATAATTGTGACAGAGAGCTTGTGGCCCTCTAAAGCCTAAAAATATTACTGTCTTGACCTTTGCAAAAAATGTTTGCAAACCCTTGCTCTAATCCATTTTCATTTCTGTGGTAAAGGTGATATATTAAAATGGAAATTTGATATTCTCCTTACTTGCTTGTATTTGTTAGTGGCTCTCTGCAAATGAGGCAACAAAATGTTTAGTGTGGCCTACAGGGCTCTGTCTAATCTATTCTCTCTGGGTCTCTCCAGCACCATCCTGCCCAATTCTCTTTACACACTGATTGTACTCAAAATGGCCTTCTGTGAGTCTTCACATGTACATGCTATGACTTCATAAATTTTCGTTCCTTCTTCAGTTGGTTCTCCATCTTTCAGAAGTCGGCTATGCTTTCCTTTAAGAAACCTTCTCGATTCACAACATACAGGCTGATCTTGGTATATACTACGTAGAAGTGTATACTTATCAATCATAGTATATATTATAATCATTTTGATCATTTGGATGACTATTGTATATCTCCACAAGAAATGAAAAATCTTTAAAGAAGAAATTAAGGCAGGCATTTTTGTTCAGTACCTAGAATGGTGCCTAGTAAATAGTCAAATTTAATACATGTCATTGAACACATGGATGAGTTTTGTGTTGCTCACCACTCCTATCGCCACTACTGGTGCAGTTATTTGGTTATAGTATGTGCTCAAGAAGTACTTGCTGAATGAAAGAAACTTTTTAGAATAAAATTTTTTTAACTATACAAATAGAAAAGTCTACAAACAAGAAATGTGAAGTTTGAGTAATTATTACAAAATAATCACTGGTATAACAACCCAATTCAGATAGTGAAACATTACCAGCACACCAGATGCCCCTTAAATTCCCTCCCAATGAATTTCACCTTCCCAGAATAACCAGTGGTGTACCAATATAGGTCTATTTTGCTTGTTTCTGAATTTTTTATATGCATAGGAGGTTACAATGTGCATTCTTTTGTACCTGGCATCTTAATATTGTGACATTTGTCCATGTTATAGCTATAGTAGTTCATTTTAGTTGTGTATATTCAATTGTAGAATATACCAACATTTATATATACCTTCAACTATTTCTGAAAACATGTATAATCCTATTTTGTCACTCCCAAAAAGTACATGTAGGAACTTTATTAAATTCTGAAGCATGTATGTGTGACTTTTGGGTGAATATATTTATGGGATTTGTTACCTGATACACATTTGAATTTGTACTAATTTTTCTCACAAGTATTAGATGAGAATTCCAGGTTTTACATATTTTTGACGCTTGGAATTTTCACTATTTAAAATTTAAGCTATTAGGTTTTAGTGAAATCACATTGTGGATTTCACTTCTATCTCTTGAACACTAATGAGGTTGAACACATTTTCATGGTTAATTAACCTATTTGGATGTGAAAAAAGTATATATACCAACTCTATATAACCCAACCAGTTAGGTTAGTAGAACAGTTCTATGAGCTAAGACGTTAGCAATTTTCCAGAATTAAAAATTTTGAATATTTTCTCTGCAAAAGCATTCTTTTATAAGAATCTATTTTTTTTACCCACCAATGATTTATTTTGAAGGATATGACATTTCAAATTACTCAACAGATATTTCTACTATTATATTATAAAATAGTTATTGTTGTAACTGTCAATTTCATCTTCCTCACCTGCCCTGAAAGAGCTCATGCAGAGTTGTCCTTTGTGATCAATATAAACTTGACTACTTTGCCTGAAGTGGCCTTTCCTAGACTTAGAAATATGTCAGTATTTCTCATATTACTGAGCTTTATCCTATCTATAAAACAGAATAAATGTGGTCTTTTATCTATATTACCTTCAAAGACACTTTCTTGAATTTCATTGACCTTTTGGAAGTTTATTGTCTCCTTATTACCTTTCTCAGAATTTTTAAAGCCTCTAGGAAAATTTTAGTTATGTATGCTGCATGTTTTGCATAATATATTATAAAATGTAGCACAAAGAAATTATATTTTTCCAGTATAAGGGGATATATGTAATCTGTTATATATAAAATAAAATGTTATCTGTTGTTATACATATTATACATAACAGATTTTATACAGATACATATGTCTATTGCCTATATATTTATGTATATTTAATATCTAAGTCTGTATTAGAATTTAAAACGTGAAAAGTCATCCCTGAATCCTCATCAATCAATATAGGTTATTAGCAGGCATTCAAAAAAAATGTGATGTTTAAATAAGTGAAAGAATGGAAAAAAGTAATTTAATAACCCAAAGCCATAAAGAAACCAGCCATCATTACTGTATCTTAGACCACTGTAGGAATGATGACCAGAGCTGAGAGAGTACAGATCCTTAAATTATTCACTCAATAGTTTTCTATTGTATTTTATAGGAGTGCAGTGGTGGGACTTGTACCCTGCCTCACTTGTCCTCTGCCTTCTTAAATTAGCCATAAATGCAGTGGATACTCCTATGCAAGTTTCAAGTCCTGCTTTCTGTGCCTCATTACAAGCTTGCATAACATATAGTTCCACTTCCTGTTTCAGGGGCTTCTCTAAACTACTGGAGTGCACGCAGTGCTCATACAACTGAGATAGTGAAATACGTAGGGAAACCACCCACTATGAGGAGATGAGAGTGGTGGATATACTATTCTTCCATGCATCAGATGAACAAATCTTGGTGATATTATTTATGCTCCTTAAAATGTCATGGAGTAAGTGGGTCCTTTTTTTCCCATTGCAGTACCTCAATAGTATTCCCTCATAGTGACTTCCTTCTACACTGTCTCATCTCTTGTTCCCCAGTCTCTCACCTCTATATCTTGGAAAATTCAACTGCATCCAAATTCTTGTCTTCAGCTCTGCTTTTTTGAGAATACAATTTAAACTAATTGGTACTGGAAGTAGCCCTAGAAAGCAGAAACTCATGGTATCATGGAAATGGATCATTCACCTTTCCAAAAGTAATAGAGACACCACTGTTAGTTATAAGCATACTACGGATAATCCCTAGAAAACGGCAGCATCACACTAGTTAAAATAATCATCTGAAGTGGTTTGAGATGAAATATAGGTAAAAATAAAAGCATTGGCCTTTCACTAGTTTTAGAAATCAAAGTATTTTTATAATTGAATTTATAAAGATAATGAAAATACCTGGCTTTTATTAAATGCCTTGAGCTTTAAAGCAAGTAAATGACAGACACAGATCATCTAACTCTTAAATTAGAGTATGCAGTAAAAATCCAGTCTCAAAGGAAGCATTTAAAGAAATCACCATATTCTTTATCTGGAGGGGAGACTGCAGATAATCAGGCCCAGGATATAGTTGTAAATGGAGTTAGACCAGCAAAGGAAATTGAATGTACAGTCTCCTATGCTAAACTCTGGGTCCAAAAAAGAAAAGTGGCTCACTAAGAATAGGATGAGACTATTAAGGTGGATGTGCTTGATAACCTTGAACATGTAGATTCTCTTGAATACTTTGAGCCACAAGCTCTTTTCTTAAAGGGCACTTGTTTCCTCTTACTATTAACTCTACTCAAAAGCTGTCCTCTTCCTTCTGTGCCACCAATAAGAGCAGACTTAGCTCAAGAAGGGAAATATAATCCCTTACCCAATGAAATAGTTTGCTTGTGAAATAAAAGAATTGAAGGACCTGGATAATAAATACCAGCAGAAACATGCAAACATGGATGAGAGTTTACCTCAAGGGTGTTAGACAAAGGTGTAGACTGTAGCAATGATGGTTTATTAGCAGGGCACAAGCTGTCATCACTTAGGATTTAATATCCTGTTAAATTACAGTCTACTCCAATAACACTGCTATGATGTCTTCTTAAAGTTAGGAATCAAAAACCCCTGTGTAAATGAAGTGGGAATGCTAGAACTTGACAGAGTCTTGAAGAAAAGATCAGGAAGATAAGGGTGGTTTGAATATTTGAAATGATGTGTTATGTGAGACCAGAAGATCCATCACTTGATGCATTCTCCTTGAGGACACACCCATCTCATTAAGGCAGGGGTCAGCAATCTGTGGCCTTGGGTGAAATCTGTTTTTGTATGTCTGTGAGCTAAAAATTTTTTTAAAAAAATTATATATTGTATATAATAAGCAAAGGGAAATATCTGACATTTGACATTATGTGACCTGAAAATCCTAAAAAATTTACTATGTGGCTCCCTACAGAAAGTTTAGTGACTCATGTATTAAGGCATTAAAGATTAAGTTTAGTGATAGTTATTCTCCATTGTCTAGGGTTTATACTAGGTGATGCTACTGCTAAGAAACTGGAATCCCTAGTATCGACTGAACAGATAAGTTTCCAGAACAGTCGAGGTCATATGGAAGCACTTAAAAAGCAAGATGAATTATTTATATATTGTATCATGAGAGTGAACCAGGATAGGGTGTTTTGACCCAGAGAGATCTTCTGAGATGATGATGTTAGTAGGAATGAAGTAGTCAACAGATTAGGGTCTTGATTGACATGTATAACAAAAAAATATATAAACTATTCATGAGCAGAAGGCTGATAGCAGCACCTTAAAGGAAAACTGCCATCTTTTACTTAGGTTCTAGAAGGGAATCAGTTCTCAAACTGATAATACATAGATTGAAAGGATGAGTAGTTCTTTTGAGGATGTCCCCTCCAATTCCACCACAAGTAGACACAGTAAACATTCCCCCAAAACTTCTCCAGAATGATCTCTAGGTATTTAAGTACCTGCATATTGGTTAAAGGAAATACATGACCTTTCTAGGACTCACATTTGAGGATGGAGCTGACACCAACACTAGAAGCCTTTGTTGGCATCATGAACTCGAAATCAGAGTGAAGTTTTTGTTGGAGAAATGGTGAATAACATTGTGCCCCAAAAATCTATTTCATAGTGGGTCCAATGTGTCTTCAGATCATATTTGTGGCTATTTCCCTTGTCCTGAGTTTAGTCAGAATGGATAAAAATTACACAACCCAATGATATAGTAACCAGGAAGTTTGTTTAAAAGTGATCTGATCCAGTAATATGGAATGTCTTTCCATTTATTTAGGTCTTTAAGTTTTTTTAAATAATATTTTGTAATTTTCAGTCTATAAATCTTACATTTATTTTGTTAAATTTATACCTAAGTATATTATTAAATCCTATAGTATATGGAATTATTTAATTTCCAGAATGTTCATTGTCAGTGTCCAGAAATACAGTTGATAATTGCATATAGATCTTATATGCTATTGTTTATTCTAGTGGCTTTTTTTCTGTAGATTCCTGAAGATTTCCAATTTATAAGATAACATACAAATAGAGATAGGTTTATTTCTTTTTCATCTGGATGATATCTATTTCTTTTTCTTGCCTACTTTTCCTTGTAGAACCTCCAGCACAATGTTAAGTAGCAAGAGTGGACATCCTTTCACTGTTCCTGATCTTAGGAGGTAAGCATTTAATTTCTCACTATTAAATATGCTATATATTGGGCTTTTTCCTAGATGCACTATTTCATGTTGAAGAAATTTCCCAGTCATGCATTTTTATAAATGTTTTGTATTTTCTCAAATTATTTTTCTGCATCTTTAGAGATGATCATAACTTACTCTCCATGTTAATATGGTATGTCACATTAATTTTCAGTTGTGAAACAAATCTTGCATTCCTGGGATATATGCCACTTGACAATTGTATATAATCCTTATTTTCTGTTGATGGATTTATTTACCAATATTTCATTGAGGACTTTTCCATCTATAATCATAAGCTATGTTAGTCTGTAGTTTTCTTCACTTCTGATATCTTTTATCTGGTTTTGGTATCAAGGTGATAACTAGTCTCATAGAATGTGTTGGGAAGTATTCTCTTTTGTTTTTTTTAGAAAAGATTGTGTAATGTCATTTAAATGGAATCATGTAATGTAATGCCTTCTGTGCCTGCCTTCTTTCACTTAGCATAATGCTCTTGAGGTTCAATCATGTTATAGCATGTATTAGTAACTTGTTCTTTTCTATTACTACATAGTATTCCATTGTATGGAGAACACATTTTGTTTATCAGTTTTAACTGATGGATTTGGATTGTTTAAAGTTTTTGATAGTGTGTATAATGTTACTAAGATCACTTGCGTAAAGGTTTTATATAAATGTTTTTATTTCATTTGGGAGATAACATGACACGGAATTACTGAGTTTGACAGTAAGTTTATTTCTCTTAAGAAACTGCCAAATTGATTTGTCAAGTGATTAGGTATATAATTTTACATTCAGAAATGTATGAAGGTTTCATTTTCTCTATATCCTTGTCAACATTTGGTATCGAATCTTTTTTTTTATAATAATAATGATGGCTATGATTATTGTAGTCATTCTAGTGGATGTGTAATGCATCTCGTGTGTGTAATTTGCATTTCTATAAAGTCTAAAGATGTTGAGCATCTTTTCATGTACATTTGCCATTCATACATTGGTGAAATATCTAAATCTTTTGCCCATTTTTAAATGGTATAATTTAAATCTATTTTTATTAGTATTGTCTCATTAGAATCCTTTATAGTTTTACTGACTTGTTATTGACATATTTTTGACTTGTTAGAGTTCTTTATTCTGGAACAAGATTTTACATTAAACATTTAAAACTGAATTTCATTTATGGGAAAACAATTAAATTTAATCAATACTAGATGACTCAAACCTACTCATATCTTATTTGCTAATAACCTTTACAAAATAGGTAAGAAAACAAGCTGTGGAAATAATTTGTATTACATAGAGAAACTGCCATTCATAACCTAGTATGTCTTTTTAGAGTTATAACTAATCTTGCAAATATATTTTTTGATTCGATTTACTTTTACTTTATTGCAAAAAAATAAATTCTGTTTTAGATTCCAAAGGTTTATTAATGGCTCTATAGCTCTCAAAATTCTTCTCTATTCTCCTAATTTCCTAGTTTAAGCTCAGTATGTTCTTTCTGGAAAGTGCCAAGTTTTATTTTACTTGAGTTTTAAATTGAACACAATCACACTTACAGTCAACTTGTCTAGAATGCTGTCAGAGGATGACTTTAAGATAAATTAAACTCTGGCCTGAATTAGTCATCCCTAATACTTTCAGAAAAACATATGTAGGCAACGTTTTATTTTCTTTCTAAAAGAGTGCTGCCTTCAGTTTATGCATCTTGCTTTCTCATTTACTTCCATAGGATTCTGAATTTCGCATTTAATACTAATCAGGACCCTACATTTAGGATACAAAGAGAACCTATGATATACATTTGGGTGAAAGTCACAGCATATGAAAGTAATTCAAATCGTATCTCATCCTATAATGCTAAAAAATAGAATTCAAACAAGTAAATTTGAAAATCTAATTGGCTTTAAGCAATTCATGAATCAGGCAGCATTCCATCTAGCACCTGAAAAAGGTGCTTCTAGGGACTGTACTGAAAGATTTTTTCAGGAAGAAGGGTAGGGCAAGGAAGCTATTAACAAAAGAAAGGGTTAATTTTAGCCCAGGACATTTTCTTTTGTGGGGAAGGGAATGGCAAGGGTTTTTATCATGCAGAATGCCTCCTCTTTATATGGGAGCTGGAAAGGGCCCAGGTGACAGACTGCCTTACTGATTTTTGACTAGAAAATTCCAGACTGATTGATTAAGATGATATTTTTAGGAAAGATTGAAACAGTGTGTTAGGTCAGGTGTTAAATCTAGGTTTGATATCATAAGCTTTAGCACAACTAATGCCATTTTGGGTCTTGCTTATTTCTTCAACAATAAGAAGGCTTTGCCTAATTTGTAGAATGGCCTCATCACCTATTGCTAGCATTCAGCAGTTCCTAGCCAGCAATCTCTCTTGACTCAGATATGACATTGTCTTACCTCTAATGCCCCTCTCTTCTTAATAGGGACTACTTCCTAAAATTATAGCCTCATTTTTCTGAATTGTTAATTTCTCCATTTCTCAGATAAATCTCATTATTATCCAATGATCTAATATCTTTAACCCCCAAAAGAAACAAATTTTAGATGTTTTGCCTACTTTTTTGAAATCGTTTGAGTTTCATTCTACCATTAACCTAATCTCAAAAACTAAGAGGGACTTAATTTTTTTCGTTTTACTGAGAAATAATTAAAATATAATGTATAGGTGTAAAGTATACAACATAATGATAATGTGTGTATATACATGTGATTATCACATAAAATTAGTAAACATCAATTCAGAGTTAAAATGTTTCCATTATGATAACTTTTAAGATCTACTCTCTTAGCAATTTTGACATATACAACACATACAATGCTAACTATACTCATCAAGTACATTACATCCTCAGAACTTATTTAGCTCATAACTGGAAGTTTATACCTTTTGACCACCTTCCCCTCATTCCTCACCCACCCCTTTTCTCTGAAATTACAAATCTGATTTCTCTTTCTGAGTTTATATTCCACATACAAGATCCTACAGTATTTGTCTTTGACTTATTTCACTTACAGTGCCCTTAATATCCATCCATATTATTGTAAATGGCAGAATTTTCTTCTTTTATGGCTGACTAGTGTTTGCATGTTGGGTGTGTGTGTGTGTGTGTGTGTGTGTGTGTGTGTGTGTGTGTGTGTGTGTGTGTGTGTGTGTATTCAGTTTCTCTGTTCATCCATTGATTGACACAGATTTTTTCCACGTATTCCTATTGTAAATAATGCTTTAATAAACATGGCAATGCAGATCTCTCTTCAGGACAGTAATTTCATTTCCTTCAGATATGTACCAAGAAGTAGAATGGCTGGATCATATGGTAGCTCTAGGTTTACTTCTTTAAGGAAATTTTATACTGTTTTTTTATAGTGGCTGAACCAATTTATATATCCACAAATGGTACAAAAGATTTTCTTTTCTCCATATTCTCACCAGCAGCGTTTTTCTTTTGTCTTTTTAAAGATAGTCATCCTTACAGGTTGGAGGTGATATTTCACTGTGGTTTTGATTTGTGTTTCCCTAATAATAGTGATGCTGAGAACCTTTTAATGAACTTATTTGCCATTTGAATATCTTCAGAAAATGTCTATTCAGGGTCTTTGCCCATTTCAAAGTTGGATTTTTTTTTCTTTGTTATTGAGTTGTATATGTTCCTTATATATTTTGGATATGTGGTTTGTAAATACATTCTCCCATTACACAGGTTGTCTTTTTATTTTTTCAATCATTTGCTATGCAGAAGTTTTTTAGTTTGCCGTAGTCCCAGTTGTTTGCTTTTTATTTTTAACTTGTCATACTCCACATCACAAAGACATATGCCAAGCTTCATTTCTGTTTTCTTCCAGGAGTTTTATGGTGTCAGATCTTTAAGTCTTTAATCTATTTCAAGTTATTTTTTTAAGATAGAGGTCTAGTTTTATTCTTCTGCAGGAACATATCCAAATTTCTCAGTACCATTTAATGAAGAGACTATCTTTTCTTTATCAAGCATCCTTAGCTCCTTTGTCAGTATTGGTTCACTGTTAAATGCATGGGTTAATTTCTGGGTAGTTGTCTCTGTCCATTCATCTATATGTCTGTTTTACTGGCAGTACTGTACTATTTTAATTACTATAGCTTTGTAGTAGAGTTAGATATCGGGAAGTGTGATGCCTCAAGTGTTGCTCTTCTTCTTCAGGATTTCTTTGGCTATTTGGAGTCCTTTGAGGTTCCATACAAATTTTAAGATTTTTTTTCTATTTCTCTAAAAAAAATGTCATTTGAATCTTGTATGAATTGTACTGAATCTATGTGATAGCTCTGAGTAGTATCCATTTTAATAATGTTAATTTTTCCAATCCATGAATGTGGGATCTTTCCATTGATACATATCTTCAACTTATTTTATCAGACTAATAGTCTTCAGTATACAGATTTTTCACCTCCTAGTTAAATTTATTTCTAAGTATTTTATTGTTTTTTATGCTATTGTAAATGGAAATTTTTATCTTTTTAGATAATTTGGTGTTAGCGTATAGAAATGCTACTTATTTTCATATGTAACTTTTTAGATCTAATAGTCCTTAGGTGGACTCTACAGTTTTCTGTATGTAAAATCATGTCATCTGCAAATAAAGACAATTTTACTTCTTTCTCTCCAATTTTGATGCCTTTTATTTCTTGCCTGATTGTTCTGGCTAGGACTTCTGGTACTATCTTCAATAGGATTAGTGAGAGTGGAATCTCTTGCCTTGTTCTTGATCTTAGAAGAAAAGGTTTCAACCTTTCACTATTGAGTATGATGTGAGCTATAGGCTTGTCATGTGTAGCTTTTACTATGTTAGGTATGTTCTTTCCATACCTCATTTGTTGAGAGTTTTTATCATGAATAGATATTTAATTTTCTCAGATGCATTTTCTACATCTACTGAGATGATTACATGATTTGTATCTTTTATAATGTATCACATTTATTAAATTGCATATGTTGAAACATTCTTGTATCCCAGAGGTTAACCCTACTTGATCAGGGTGTATAGTCCTTTTAATGTGCTGCTGAATTCAGTTTGTCAGTATTTGTTGATAATTTTTACATTTATATTCATTAAGGATGCCGGCCTATAATTTTCTTGTAGTGTCCTTGTTTGGCTTTTATATCAGGGTAATAGTAGCCTTATAAAATTTGATTTGAAGTTTCCCCTACTCTCTAATTTCTTTGGAAGAGTTTGAAAGAATAGAGAAGAGTTGACATTAATTCTTCTCTAAATGTTTGGTAGTATTCACCAGTAAAGCTATCTGGTCCTAGGCTTTTCTGTGTTGGGTGATTCCTCATTACTGACTCAATCTCCCTACTAATAATTTATCTGTTCAGATTTTCTATCTCTTCATGATTCAGTCTTAGTATGTTCTATGTTTCAAGGAACTTACCATCATTTCTAGGCTGTCCAGTTTATTGGTGTATAGTTTTCATTGTAGTCTCACAATCATTTCATTTCTGTAGTATGAGTTGTAATGTCTCCTCTTTCATTTATAATTTTGATTTTCTTTCCATTTTAAATTGTCTAGCTAAATGTTTGTCAATTTTGTTTATCTTTTAAAAGAGCTATTTTTATAATCTATTGTTTTTGTATATTCTATTTCATTTATTTCTGCTCTAATCTTTATTATAGCCTTCCTCTGCTTACTGGAAAGTGCTTCATGTGTGCTGTTGGTGGAGGGAATGTTCCATATATATCTGTTAGATTCATTCAGGGTAAAGTGCTATTCAAAGTGCTATTTAGTTCTGTTAGTATTTGCTTTTAGTTCTGTTAGTATTTGCTTTGTGTATTAGGTGCTGTAATGCTAAGTGCATAATTTTTTACAATTATTTTATCTTGGCGGATGAAGCCCTTTCTCATTAAATAATGACCTTCTCTGTCTCGACCATTTTTAGCTTAAAATCTGTTTTGTTTGATACATGCAAGACTACTTCTCCTCTTTTTTGGTTACCACTTGATTTAAATAACTTTTCATTCTTCACTCTCCTTTCTTGTGTGCCCTTATGGCTGAAATCAGTCTCTTGTAGGCAGTGTATCACTAGATCTTGTTTTTATATTCATTCACTCATTCTGTGTCTTTTTATTGGATAATTTAATCAACTTATCTTAGAGTAATAATGATAGCTAAAACCATTATTGCTGTGTTATTCTACGACTGCTTTGTAGATCCATTATACCTTGCTTTTTGCTATCTTCTTTTGTGATTTGATGACTTTTTGTAGCAGTAAAGTTTGAAACTTTATTATAATCTTTTGTGTAACTACTACAGGTTTTTCTTATGTGGTTACCATGAAATAACAAAACATTTATAACATCTTATTGTAACCTGATAACTCCTTAACTTTGATAGCATTTCTAAACTTTACACTTTTACTGCCCCCTCTCACTTTTTGAGTTATTGATGTTATAATTTACATATTGTTATATTGTGTATCAAATAATTTTAGGCATGATTATTTTGTAATACAAATTATTTTGGTTATGGTTATTTTGTACATTTTTTAATTTTTAGATTTGTAAGTGAATTTCGCACCATCATTACTATATTAGAGAATCTGATTTGACTATATATCCTCATCAGTGAGTGTTACACCTACATTCATATGTGATTATGATGTTAATTAGCATCCTTTTATTTCTGCTCCAAGAACTACCTATAGCATTTCTTATAAGGCAGGTCTAGTGGTGATGAACTCAGCTTTTGTTTGCTTGGGAAAGTCTTTACTTCCCCTTCATTTCTGATGGAAATTTCTATAAACAAAAATTTAAGTACTAGACTTATTAAAGTAATCACTTCATAAATTACATAAATATCTAACCACTATATCGCACATCTAAAACTAACATAACATTAAATGTCAACTATAATTGAAAAACTAAATATTTAATGCTATTTCATAAGTCCTATAATCTATCTTCACCTTTTTTTGTTTTTTGCTATTCTGTATAATTTCAAATGACCTATTTTTTAGTTTGTTTTTTCTTTTGCTTGATCGAGTCTGCTGATGTTCTTGAATTGATCATCCAGCTATTGTATTCTTTGATTCTAGGATTTCTGTGATTTTTTTTTTATTTTGATGGTTTCTTTTTTGTTGCCGTTGAAACTTTCATTTTGCTCACCTGAAGTTTTCTTAATATTGTTGTTTGTGTGTCTCTGTGGTTCACTAAACTTCTTTAAAAACATTATTCTTAATTCTCTGTCAGACGATTCATCAGTATTCATATCATAAGGGTCAATTATTGGTACTTTATAAGTTTCCTTTGGTGGTGTCACGTTTACCTGATTTTTTGAGATCCATGATTCCTTGTGTTGGTATCTGCTCCTTTGAGTAAGCTGTCTCCTCTGTCAGACTTTATAAGTTCACTTTGGTACTGTTAGTCCTTCACCAGTCAGCTAAGCTGAGGTTCTGGATGGGTAAGATAATTGTAGCTTTGGGAGGTGGGGTTTGCTATCAATATGTATATTTCAGCAGAGCCATCCCTGAGGTCAGGAATGGGGCATTTGCCACTAGCTGGGGACAGTTGGATAAGACTGCTGGCTTGGTTTCCTGGCCAAATGTAGCTATACGATGATCTCTGCTATTGCTTGGTTCTCTGGCCAGGCTTCATAGACAATAAGTTGGGACAGAGTACTATACTCAGCAGTAGATGGGGCTCTGAATTATCTTCCCTGCCCAGGCAGAGCAGAAGAATGAGCCTCAAGGCCAGCACTGCTCGTTGTTGAGGATTTGAATCTGGCAGGACTGCATTCAGAGCTCTCTGGCCAGATGGGGCCACTAGCTTTGTTTTGCACATAGGTGGAGTCACTGGCTGGCTTTTTGCTCATGTGCCACTCTCAGTGGGTTTGTAGGATGGGCTATGCTGCTTTCTGGGTTCTCTGGTTGGGTTTCCTGGTTAGGAGAGGCTAAGAGTATATTTAGCAGTGGGTAGGGCTGTGAATTAACTTCTTTGCCTGGGCAGGGCTGCAGAACAGGCTCCAAGATTGGCCAGGCTTGTTATTTGGAGTCTCAAATCAGGCATAACTGTGCACTCATTTCCCTGGCTAAATAGGGCTTTGGCTTGTTCTACAGATAGGCAGAGCCACTGTCTGGGCTCTCCAGTCTGTGAGTTATGCGGTTTCCCAGGTGTTCTGGCCTGGTTTTTTGGTTGAGTGGAGCTGGGGTTGGCACTCAGCAGTAGGCAGATCTATGAATTAGCTTCCTTGCCTGGGTACGGGGGCAGAATAGGCAGGCTTCAAGGCCAGCAAATATTATTGTTTGGGGTCTCAAATCAAGCAGAACTATCACCACATTACCTGTCAAAATGAGGTGATATTCTAGCTTCCTCCAGGCAGAACTACTGGTTGAGATTTCTACTTCAGTAACATTGCATTTGGTTATTCAATCTGCCAGTATCCAAGCTCTAGTTGCCATAACCCGTGTTCCACTTCTCTGCCATAGTTCTGATCTCCAGTAGCCAAGCTCCATGAGGTAATATCTGAGTGAGCTTTCTGGAAAGTGACTCACAATGCTGAGGAAGCTGGATTTCACCTTGAGCTCTCTTTTCTCTCCTAGGAAAACCACAGGTCCAGGGGACACTCTTGGTATGGCACTCTGCTAGCCTGGAGGAGGGGTGATGGAGTCAGAGTATAGCCACTCCTCTTGCCCTTCTAATGCAGTCTCCTCAGTGTCCGTGGTCCTGGGTGCATGCTTCAGCCTCATCCCCATGTTCTAGGATTTCTCGGTATATCTTCTCTAAAACTACTTGAAAGCTAGACTTCTTATGAGGGGAACTAAAGTCAGGAACATTCTATGTAGCCATCTAGATGAAATCACTCCATACTCAGGTTTTCTCATATAGTTTGATGTGAGCCTTTTGCAAATTTCTGTGAAGTATTCATATTATCTTGAAAGTAAACAGTAGCTTACTATCTTTATCTTGAATCATGCCCTCTTTGCATCTTCAGAGATCTCTGAAAGTCATCATAACATGATTTATTTTCTGGCCTTGCTGCCTCTGAATTTTAAGCATTGTCTCCTGGCCTATATAATTTCAGATTATAAATATCCTAAATGAAACTAGGGAGCCCCATTCCATGGAGCATCTATAGTCATCCATCTCACACTTTTGAGGACCACCATCACTGAGCTTCCCAGAGATTCCCTTCTACCCTCAAAAGTGAAGAGAGTGTCCTCTGTGCCCTCAATGAAAGACAGCCAGGTTGTTCTCAATAGTAAAGCCATTGCTGTTTTTGTTTGTTTGTTTGCTTGTTTTACATAATTTACTTTGTTTTTGAAAGTTATAAGTAGACTTTGACATTACATTTTAATTCCTAAACAATGGCCTTTAAATTTTGGTGTATTCCTGACAGATTGTAATGATAGGTCAGCTGACACTCCTATTTTTGATAATATTCAAAGTCAGTTACCTTTCTAATTTCATGTCAGCATTTTATTGAACAATTAAGAATTGAAAGCATAAGTACTCAACTGTCAAAACTTCTTGAGCCCTTGTTGATATCCATATTTAAAAGGTTTTGTGATTGAATATAAAACATAAATTTAAATATTTATTTTTAATATATTAGATCTTTTACTACTAAATGAAAGATTTTCTCCAAAGTGTATTTTCAGTCATACTAACATTGTTCAAAAGCTTTTAATAATGCCCTTTCAAAAAGTGTCTATAGAAAACCTTCATGAGAACTATCAAATGTCTCATTACTTGAGTCATGTGGAAGTTTTTAAAGTCTAATAATACCATGGTCTTTCTCGCTCATCCTTATCTCTTTATCTCTCCAATTCATACCCTAATGTGATTCATTACACTTGCAGATGAATGCTGGAATTATAAAGGCTAGAAATATGTCATAAAATGAAATATTTTGGTAGTGAAGTAGAATTACCTTGGAAGTAAAGTGAATGTTTATTGGGGCGGGGAGGTAGGGGTCAAAATGCAAGAGTATATGCCTTCTAGATTTAATTCTTCATCTTACATATACATATTGGTGATAAAGTACTCTGAAAATTAGTAGTGTCTAGAGAGATCTTTACTACAAAACTATTATAGATTTATAGTAGAAATATCTGTCAAACAAGGTCAAAATTATTCACAGATAAATGCTGTGCTTTAATTTGAACTTTATCTTTTTTAAGATGAATGAAGAAAATAATTGGAAATAATTCAAAATAATGTAATAGAAAACATTAAGAAGAATCACACATAAACTATGTGGTTTGAGTTTTGGCACATGTTAATAATATTATGAAGGAACTTAATGTAGTATTTACTCACACTGTTAGGTAGGTGAATGTCATGACAATATTTCTAATATATGCTTCCTATTTTTCTTTGATGTCTGTGTGTAAGGCATTGTGTTAGGCATTTTGGAAGATACAGAAAGATAGCATAAAGTCATGCCTGTGACTTTGCTATTTTCTTAAAGGAGGTAAGGCATACACATGACTAAATCCAAAGTCTACTACTAAAATGCTATCTCCCTATAAAACTTTATAAACTTTTGCTCAATAAAGAGACTGCCAGAAAATTGAGAAATTAGCAGTTATGATTAGGTTTGCTTTATAAAATATTAATAATATTGTCATTTACTGAGAGCTACTTATATACCAAGAACTGTAATAATGCTTTGTGTATAGCTCTACATTCACACAATTTTACAAAGAAAATATTGTTTTCCATTCTCAGTCAATAAATGATAATATGCTTTTTAGAAATTTGAAGTATATGCCAAAATATAATAACCAGTCATTGACTGAGATCTGCCATATTTTGCATTAGTAAAGATAACACTGGCTCCAGTAATTAATAACTCCTCCCCACACAAATTTCAGTGGTTTGATAAAATGTAATTTTATTTCTCTTTCACTTAAGGCCCCACATGGATTCACTATTAGGGGGCACTTTTGTGCAATTTCTGATTTAGAAGCCAGACTCCATTTTAATGTCTTTGTCTGCCATCCCTGTAGGACCTTAAAATTCAGAGGCAGAAGAGAAAGATAAATGGACATGTCAAACCCACATTTTAAAAGTCTTAACCAGAAAGTCATGATTTTTAAAATTTTATTCTGTTAATGAAACTAGTAATATGGCCACACCCAGTGCATTCTGCAAAGGGACCTAGAAGTGTTATTACCTACAGAAATAAGCCACACGATGGTAGACAGGGTCCAATTTTGTGGGTAAAGAGTCATCTCCATAAGATTGATATTGACATGTTAATTCCACATTACTCTCTCTGATAAATAATATGTAAGTACTATTTAATTTTCCATTTAAATATTTTTACTCGGTATGAAAATTTTACCCTATAAGTGTTCCATTGCAATTCATTATTTGCACACTGTGACATGATAGTTTCAGTAGCAACATTTTGATATAGTAATCTATTTAACTTCACTATATGCAGTCACATTTGAATGAGCATTCATAACTTTTCCCCTTATATTTTCTAGTAGTTTTATAGAACCATATCAATATCAGCCTCTGGAATTTAAAACTAAATATGTGTTCCTATCCTTAGAAGTTGTCTTAGTAGCAAAAATACTTTGCTTGCCTTTGTAACCAGATACATTATTTTCAATCTTTCTTATCAAAAATTCTACCATATACTACCAATAATAGTAATGACTCAAAATTCCATATTTCTTTCTTGGCATTTTATATTAGGAACTTAAATGAACTGGAATTTTACTTCTAGTATCTGCAAAGTTCTAGCTACTTTGTTTTAAACAAATATATATTTAAAAACTAGATCCTATTTTAATTAAGTTGAAGAATTTTCTATGACATAATTATACATAGAAAATATAAGAATGTATATAACTGGAAGAATTATATCCTGAAATCATATTTTATAGAAATTATTTTCCTTTATCATTTAATCAATGGATATTTTTCCTCATGCCAAATTTAAGAAATATTTTACTTTTAAAGTTTTTAGTCATAAAACATTATATATATATATAAGTAAACATTATATATATATATATAAACATTATATATATATATTACTAAGATATATATATATATCTTAGTAACTTATTATAGGAGAGATAATCTTTTAAATACCACTTGGGTCAAGAAATAAAACTTTTTGTCACACACCCCAGAAACTTCACATGCCCTGTTCTAATCATGCTTCCTTTTCTTCTTGTGAATGTAACCATCTTCCTGAATTTTAACCCACTTGTATTCCTTTATGATTTGATCATACAAATGTTCATCATTAGACAACATGATGTGATCTTGTCCATTAAAGTCATATGTTTTAGGCGTCAATATATGAAGAACTAAGGCTGTCTGACCTGTAAATTTTCCTCTGTGTGTGCGTGTGTGTGTGTGTGTGTGTACATGCGCATGCACTGATTACCTAATCACGACACAATTCCACATGACCCTCTGGCATCTGGGTGCAGAGGCTGAACTCAAATTTTTGATGCCTTTGACAAAAGCATAGGTGGAATTGAGTTCTTCCATCTGTAGGCACATGCTCCAGCAGTTGATATTCAGTGCTTAGACCCATTAACTCCCTGGAGCTGTAAAGTGATGACATTCTATCATTTTGTTCTCACTGGCTAGCTGGAATACTTATTAAAATAGTTCTTCTTACCATATTTGTTTAGCTAATAGTACAGTTAATTTGGGCCTAGGGATGCAACTGGATTTTTAATTATTTTAGGCCTTTTCAGTAAAAATTTAAAAATAATAGAAAATATATTCATTTTTCAAAATATCATATGCATTCACATTGATTTTCCAGTTCAAAGCTATATAATTTTATATATATATATATATATATATATATATATATATATATATATGACACTGTGTCTTCTTTCTTCAAGAACCCTGATTTTCACTAACCCAGAGAATAGAAAATTTTAAATATTTCATAATCACTCATTTGCTTTAGCTCACATTATACACACATGAGTTCCAGAATATTTTTTTCTAGTTTCATTGAGATATAATTGACATATAATGTTGTATAAGTTTAAGATATACAATGTAATTGATTTTTAAAATATAATACTATCAAAATCATTATGATTGCTGAAAACAGGTAAATTTTGAGTCTATTTGATCGCTTCTCATCTCATTCTTTAATGGTTGTACGATATCTGCATTGTCAGATAATGTAACGAATTCTGTACTCTCTCCCTTATAGTCCTCTTTTTATCTTACTCTAGTAATAACTATATATTTAATGTCCACTTATCAGTCTTTCTGTTGACATACTTGTTTTCTGGTTGTAGGAAGCTCATTCTCTAGGAGATTCCTTAGGAAGGACTCATGGAAACTGTTTTCCTCAGTTCTTTTATATTAATAAGTTTTTCTCTGTACTTAGATAGTTTTGCTAGATATAAAATTCTTGGCTCTCATTGTATTTTTGGGGTACTCCAGTGTCCCAGGCATAAAGTAATACTTTCTAAAAGTCTGAGAATCCAATTTTCTTTTCCCTTTATAAGTCACATGCCTGGTTTGCCTACATGCATAAAAAATGTATAATTTTTTTAAAGCTTAATAATGGTACTAGAGTAGGCTTTGATGATGGTCATTCTGAATTAATATGAAATACATGGTGTGCTCTTAGGTCACATATTTTTTTCTATATTCTTACATTTTTTCTTGAATTATAGTTTAAGGTTTGCTTTTTCTTTTCCTTTTTACTTTTTGCAAGACTCCTACTATCTGTATGATGGCTGTTTTCTTGTCTCCAGTATTAGTTCCGTGTTTCAAATTCTCTATCACTTTCTTTAGATTTAAATTTTTTCTCCTATTTATCTTAGAGCATTATGAATTGTTTCTATTCACTTTTTTAATCTTCAACTTCATGCATTTTTCTCTTATCTATAATTTTTTATTCTTGTATCTTATTTCTGAGTTTTTAAAATTCTTTTGTTTTCGTATATTTTTCTATTTAAAGTGATTTAGTTTGTTTGTAATAGTGTTTAATAGTTCTGATCTGTTGGGTGAAACCAATCCTCAAATGTTCTGAGGCACAAAGCAGACACAATACAGGATGAAATGGACGAAGGCAGAATATCAGTTATTTATTTAAGAAATACATATTTTTTATTTTACTATGGTCTGGGTACCAGATAAGCACTCTTCAAACATCAAATCACTTAATCTTTCTAATAGCTCCATATAATAGGTTCAGTTATCCTTGTTTTATGGATAAGGAAACTCAGGTTAAAAAATGTGCTGCAAATCTTATAGAGATAGGAGGATTTACATGTATAGTGTTCTTGCAGAAAATGACCATCTCTGAATCATTAAGTTTGCGTGTACAAAGGTCGAGAGTAGCAGAAAGGGTCATTTTATACTGAGCAAGCAAAATATATAACCAAAGGTGCCTAAGTTCTTATTACAGGTTAGGAGTCTTTATAACAACTCAGAATGGCACAAAAAAAGTTCTAATGACTGCAATTTTAGGAAGAAGTAATGCAGAGCTAAAGAGAACAGTGTCTGAAGTCAGAAATTAAACATCTTTTTTCCACCAGAAAATCTAGAAGTACCCTTTCTAATGAGAAACACCAATCAGTTTTCTTTCTCTTCCAGACAGTAAGATACTGAACTAATTTGCAGGCAATGCACACTTACTTACCCTGTGTTTTGTAAAATAAGCAGGTTAACACTGAGTGATTAAGTGTTCTCCAATTGCCTCAGGTTGCAAAAAAAAAAAAAAAATATTGACAACTATGTTCTGAATTTTCTTTATATGATAAATGGAATATGCTAATAAAACAAACTATATTTTTGAATGAATATTTAAATTGATTCCATGTTTAGCGGTATTTGCAATTTTGAGATTACATATGCTCTCAAAGGGATAATTAAAATTTGAGTGATTGATGCTTCCTGATGCAAGCATAATATATCCACTCAGTGTAAAATTGTATTCAATAAATTATCGGTAACCTATATGTCACACCAGATTTGAGATATTCTTTTATTTAAAATATGGATAGGTGAGGTTTAAGATACTAGTTGACTATGTGCCATGTCAAACTAGGCATGCAACTTTTCATGTTTGATTTAAACAACTACATTTGCAAAAGCATTAACCGCTGCTCTGGACTGAATTGTGTCCTCCAAAATTCATATATTAATTCTAACCCCTAATGTGATGATGGTATTTGGAGATGGGAACTTTGGGAGATAATTAGGTTTAGATGACTTCGTGAACATGGGATCCTCATAATAGGATTTTTCACCCTTAACTCACTCTTGTTGCTATGTGAAGTCATAACGAGAAGGTGGCCATCTAAAAGGCGGGAAGAGAGCTTTTTCCAGAACCTGACCATGCTGACACCCTGATCTTCAACTTCAGCTTCTGTTTCCAGAACTCTAAGAAAAAAAAATTAACTATTGTTTAAGCCACTCAGTTCATGGTATTTTGCACCATATACCAGTCTATATTTGCCTTGATCTTCACAGCCCAAGCTGACTGAGATATCTGCTAAGAAAATTATTTGCAGCTTTGGTAAAATTTTCAGTCTAATAATTACAGGTTTTCTCTTTTTGTAGATCTTTTAGAGTAGACGCTCTCTTTTATTGCATTCCATTCTTTTTGTGATGTCTCTGAAATGTGATCTTAGCTCTGAATTATGTGACTACTGAATGAATGATGTTAAAATTTCACTATATACAATCTAGTTGTGAATACCATAAGGGAAAACCTAAAATGACATAATTGCACATTCTAACAATTATTTTAAATTTGAGTGTATGATTATTGTAATTATTTTGCATTGTTCCACCAAAATTTCAAAATTATATTTTATACTTTGCTTTTAAAATCATATTTCAATAACTTTAAAATCAAACTGTACCATACTATAAAATTATTTTTAAATGTGATAGTTCAAGTTTTGATAATTTCTTAATTTCTAATATTAATTTCCTCAAGATTATTTTGGGTTAAATTTTGTCCAATAAAAGTGTAGTTATTTTTTAAAAAAATGTGACAGTATATTAGCATATTTAAAAAGAAATATATTGAAAATAAAATCCAGTTATTTCAGGATAATGCAAAAATATATTCTTTTTAAGTGTTTTTGAAATGAATTTTCATAATTTAAAATATGCATTATCAGTTACATTTCCACTGAATAAGAATTAAAATGCAATGCTTAAAATACTACTTATACTATCAGATTACAAATGGAAATATATAAATCAAACTATTTTTAAGTGTTTTACAAACAGTTTGAAGTGCTTATGTCACATAACTAAGGTGCTAACTTTGTTATGTTTGTGCCATAAATATGGCATTTTCTTTTCAATATATCAAATTGCAATGAAGTCTGACTCTGTGGAGTAACATGACATTATATGGTTCAGTAAAAAAATGTATACTGGAAGCCACTCTGGTTTCTCTGTACCCTTCTTTGGAAAAGCTCTAATTGTTTAGTGGTTAACTAAATAAGAGTGAGGAGTTAACACCTCTCAGAAGGAAAACTCATGAACATTGCTTAGTACATTTTTAATCATGCCATTTAACAAAGATCTATTTTTACCCATTTTACATTAATATTCTGTTCTTAGTACTAATAAAATAAGCAGTACTTTTAAAACATCACTTTTAAATTTCTTTGGAAATGTTTAAATGACAATTGAAAATAAAATGATTAGGAAACAATCTATTGGGTATGAACTGTGGGATTGATATCTTCAGACTAGCTGCTTGCACATCTTTTAGGAAATATTGCAATTATTCAAAAAGTGTCTATAACCTGTTTTATTTCTCAACACATTGATATAATAGAAAATATGTAATACTTGTAATTATATTTCATAATTTAAAAGAAATGTAAAATTTAGTGTATCATAGCATACATTTGCAGGAAATATGATCAAAGGTTATTTTTTATAATAAGTTGAATGTGGCATTTTCCTTTTTTCTTTTATACTCTTTTTGTTTTCTATTGTAGTAAGAACACTTAAAATGAGCTCTATGCTCTTTAAATTTATTTATTTTTTATTATGGTGACATTGGTTAATGAAATCCAGTAAGTTTCAAGTGTACAATTCAACAGTAAGGTGTGTGTGTGTGTGTGTGTGTGTGTGTGTGTGTGTGTGTGTGTGTATTGAATTGTGTGTACTCCTCTCCTTAATATATTTTTAAGTGTACAATACAGTATTTTTAACTATAGGCACATTTGGAACAGCAAATCTCTAGGACATATTTGTTTTGTGTAACTGAAATATTCTACCCTTGGAATAGCAACTCCCCATTACCCTGATAACCTCCATTCTAATCTCTGCTTCTGTGAGTTTGATAGATTTAAATATCTCACATTAGCGGAATCATGTAGTATTTTTCCTTCTGTGACTGGTTTATTCTACTTTACCATAACATCCTTGAAGGTTATCTATTTGTTGCAAAAGGCAGAGTTTCCTTCTTTTTGAAGGCTAAATAAGATTCCATTTTAAGTATATACCACATTTTCTTTATCCATTCAACCGTCAGTGGGCATTTAGGTTGTTTCCATATCTTGGTTAATGCAAATAATGCTACAGTGAAAACAGGAGTGCAGACATCACTTCAAAATCCTGATTTCAGTTCTTTGGGATGTAGACCCAGAAGTAGGATTCCAGATCATGTGGTAGTTTTTTTTTTATTTTTTTGAGGAAATTCCATACTGTTCTATCATTTTACATTACCACCAACAGACTTCCAATTTCTGTCTCCTTGATAACATGTACCTTTTTGTTTTTTGATTTTTTTGATATTACTTCACACCTGTTAAGATGGCTATCTCACTGTGGTTTTGTTTTGCCTTTCCCTGATGATAAGTGAGGTTGATCCTCTTTTTTTTATTTATTGGCTATTTCCATGTCTGCTTTGGAGAAATGTCTACCCAGGTCCTTTGATCATTTTTTAATGGGTTACTTTTATTTATTTTTTGCCATTGAGTTATAGTGTGTGTGTGTACACATGCATACATATATATACACATATGTGTATACACACATGTACATATGTATCGATGTATATATGTATATATACACATATGTGTATACACACATGTATATATGTATATGTGTATATGCACACACATATATGTATATATACATGTGTATATATATATTTTTTTTGCTATTGAGTTATAGGAGCTTCTTATATATTTTGGATATTAACCTCCTAAGATATATGGTTTGTAAATATTTTTTCCTATTCTGTAGGTTGCCTTTCACTCTAACCATTGTTTCCTTTGCTGTTCAGAAGCTTTTTAGTTTGGTTTATCATGAAATTATGCCAAGAACAATGTAGTGAAGCTTTCTCTCTGTTTTCTTCTAGAAGTTTTACAGTTTCCAGTCTTACATTTAAATCTTTAATCCATTTTGAGTTTATTTTTGTGTATAATGTAAGATAAGAGATCAATTTATTTTTTACATGTAAATATGTGTTTTGGGCACCCATATTGAAAATCAGTCAACTATATATGTGTGATTTTATTTCTAGGCTCTATTCTGTTCCCTTGGTCTATATTTCTGTTTTTGTTCAAGTATCACACTGTTTTAATTACTGTAGCTTTGTAAAATATTTTGAAATTAGGAAATGTGATGCCTCCAGGCTTGTTCTTTAAGATTGCTTTGGTTACTTGGGGTCTATTGTGTTTCCATATGAATATTAAATTTTTTTCAAAATTTTGTAAAACAAAATCTGCCATGAGGATTTTCAGAAGGATTACACTTGGTCTGTGGACGGCTTTGGGAAGCATATACATTTTAACAATATTAACTTTTCTAGTCCATTAACACAGATGTCTTTCTATTTATTTGTGTCCTTTTTCATTTTTGTCATGAATATTCTGTGTAGTTTTCATGTACTACCAGTCTTTCATCTCCTTGGTTAAATTTAATCCTAAATATTCATTTTGATTCTCTTTGAGATTGTTTACTTCATTTCCTTTTTGGATAATTTGTTATTGTATAGAAATGAAACTGATTTTTTTTGTATGTTGATTTTGTATCCTACAACTTTACTGCATTTGCTTATTCTAACCATTTTTGGTGGAGATTTTAGAGTTTTCTACTTAAAAGATATCATCTACAGAGTTAATTTTCTTTCTTTCTGAT
Source organism: Eidolon dupreanum (assembly GCA_028627145.1). Classification (NCBI taxonomy): domain Eukaryota; kingdom Metazoa; phylum Chordata; class Mammalia; order Chiroptera; family Pteropodidae; genus Eidolon; species Eidolon dupreanum. The sequence continues at coordinate 24,073,843 of CM053512.1, forward strand.
TTGAATAGTTTTCTAAAAATTTATTTTTCTTAATTGCTCTGGTAAGGACTTCCGGTACTGTATTTAATAGAATTAATAAGAGTGGGTATCCTTACTGTGCTCCTGATTTTGGAGGAAAAACTTTGTTTTCTACTTTTGAGTATTATGTTATGGACTTATCATAATATCTTTTAATATTTTGAAGTACATTTCTTTTACACTTAGATTATTGAGAATTTTAATAATAAAAGGGTGATAAATTTTGTAAAATGATTTTTTTGCATTTATTGAGATCATCATGTGATTTTTATACCTTGTGTTAATATTGTGTGTCGCATTAATTAGTATCATATGTGAACCATTGTTGAGATAAATTCCAACTAGTCATGGTGTATGTTCCTTCTAATGTGCAATTAGATTTGGTTTGCTAGTATTTTCTAGAGAACATTTGCATCTATATTCATCAGGGATATTGACCTGTAATTTATCGTTTGTTTTTCTTATAGTATCTTTGGCTTTGGTATCAGATTAGTGCTGACTATATGAGTTTGGAAATGTTTCTTCTTTTTCAATTTTTTTTCTTTTTGCATTGAAAGGGGCTTTTTAAAATTCTTCTTTAAAAGTTTTATAGAATTCACTATTGAAGTTATCTAATCCTGAACTTTGTTGGGAAGTTTGTGATTACTGTTTTACTCTCCATACCAGTTATAGATCGTTCTAATTTTCTATTTCTTTTTAATTTAATCTTGGTTGGTTTTATGTTTCTAGGAATGTATCTATTTCTTCTAGGTTATCCAGTTTTTTAGGGTAAAATTGCTGATAGTAGTCTCTTATGATCCCTTTTATTTATGTGGCGCAAGTTGTAATGTCTCTTCTCTTATTTCTGACTTTATTTGAATGTTTTTCTTAGTCTAGGGATTGTCAATTCGTTTACATTTTTAAAAACAGTTTTGATTTTTAGTCTATTGTTTTTCTGTTTTCTATATTATTCTTTCTCTAATATTTATTTTCTTCTGCAAACTTTAGCCTTAGTTTGTTCCTTTTCTAGTTTCTAAAGGAATTTAGGTTGCTTGAGATCTTCTCTTTTAATATAAGTGTTTATTATTGTTATCCTTCATATTAATACTGCTTTTATACTATTTTTTTAAGTTTGGGTATGTTGTGTTTTCCTTTTCATTTGTCGCAAGATATCTTCTAATTTTCCTTTTGATAAATTCCTTAACTCATAGAATGCTCAAGCGTGTTATTTAATTTTTATATATTTATTAATTTTCTAATTTTTACCAAATTCTAGCTTTATTTCATTGTAGTCAGAAAAGGTACTTGGTATGATTTCAATCTTAAATTTGTTAAGACTTATTTTGTAACCCAACGTATGTTGTGATGAGGATATTACATGTATACTTGAAAAGTACACATTCTGGTGGTGTTAGCATGTTCTAATAATATCTGTTAGGTCCACTTGCCCTATAGTGGAGTTAAACTCCACTGTTTCCTTTATTTTTTTGTATGGAGAGTCTATTCCTGATGGAAAGTGGGTATTGCAGTCTCCTAATATTTTATTTCTTTCTACTTCTCCCTTTAGGTGAATCAATATTTGCTTTAGTTATTTAGTTACTCTGATGTTGGGTGCATATTTATTTATAATGGCTATATCTTCCTAATGAATTGATTCTTACCATTATTTAATGACCACCTTCTCACTGCATGACAGTTTTTGACTTAAAGTATATTTTGACTGATAAAAGTATAGCGACCACTGCTATCTTTTGGTTACCACTTACTTAAAATATCTTTTTCTATCTATTACTTCAGCCTATGTGTGTCCTTAAATCTAAATTGAGTCTCCTAGAGAGCATATAATTTGACCTTGTTTTTATATCAACTCTATCTTTTGGGATTTTTAACCTATTTAGGTTTAAAGTAATTACTAATAGGTAAGTTTTCTTTTGAGAAACTGATAGCCTTATAGGAGTTTACTTGTGCACAGTGAGCTGCTTTTCTCTTATTACTTTCAAGATTCTCTTTGTCCTAGACTTTTGACAATTGATTATGTGTCTCAGTGTAAATTGCTTTACATATATGCTATTTAATATCTTTTGAGATTTGTAAATCAGGATCTTCATATTCTTCCCTAATTTTGTGAAGTTTTCAGCTATAATTTATTTAAATAGTGTTTCTATGCTCCCTTTCCCTTCTCCTTTTAGTATTCCCATAATGCATATAATAGTTCATTTGATGGTATTCTACACATCCTTTAGGTTCTCCACTCTTGTTTTTTTTCTTTTCTTTTCTTTCTTTCTTTTTTTTTTTTTTTTGCTCCCCTAACTAAAGAATTTCAAATGACCTGTCTTCAAGGATTTTGATTTGTTCTTCTGCTTGGTCAACTTTGTGTCAAAGCCATCTATCAAATGTTTCCACTTTAATTATTGTTTTCTTCACCTCCAGAATTTATGTTGGATTTTTTTACAGTTTCTGTATCTCTGTTTTATAAAACTTACTCATTTTGTTCATTTATCATTTTCTTGATTTTACTTAGTTGTCTATGTTCTCTTGTAACTCACTGAGCTTCTTTAAGACTAATATTTTGATTTTTTTTTTAACTTTTGGTCAGGGAATTCATAGATATCCATTTATTTAGGGTCAGGTAGTGAGGAGCTTTTCTTCTCTTAGATTTTCTCATGCTTCCATGATCCTTCATGTTTCTTGTAGCTTTACATCAGTGTCTGCACATCTGAAGAGTCACCTCTTCCATACTTTATAACTGCCTTTGACAGAAAAATTTCACCAACTGGTCCAGCTAATGATACTGAGAGATTCTCAAGAGCATAACACCTATCCCTTTTCCTTTGTTCCCAGCTACTTCTATTAAACTATGCCAGTTTAATTAGTGTTCCATGTGAGGTGAGACAAACTAGTCCCTGGGCCAGTGCACCAAAAGGCCAGGAATATTGAATAAATGCTCTACTCTTCACTCCCCTTGTCCCTCAGGGAGAAGTTGCAGCCTGAGGCAATTAATCTCTGTCAGCATGAACTTGTGGGGGAGGCCAAGGTGGGTAAAGTGAAATTGCTCTTTTTATCCATTTCAATGTGACTGTTCTTAGTCTTGTGCTCATCTGGTGTATTACGATTTCTTACTTGATTCTGAACTTCTCTTAAAGATACTTGATCTGTATATCATTGTTAAATTGGTGTTATTATGTGGGAACAAAGGCTGGGACTTCTTACTCTGCCATCTTGCCAACATTCTATAATGTAAATTTGTAGTGGGATTTTCTTAATTTTGTTATTGATATAAGAAATATAAAGTAATATAGTTTATAGACAGGAAAACTTGAAGTAGACTTTTATAACCAAATGCAATATTTTGTGACATAGATATGTCATTACTAATAATTCTTTTCACAGTATAGTTAAGCCCAACCCATTTTTCTTACTTTCAGTGTACAATGTAAGTTCAATCCCTATTAGAAGTAATTTATAGTGAATGATAATTTTATTAATTTCAAAAAATGTTTAGAACAAATAACAATATGAACTTAGTGCTTTTTATATTACAAAATGTTTATCCTTTGGAAAATATAATTGCCATTATTAAATTACTAAATAATTTAAAATTTTGAGTTTGTATTATCATGTTTCCAGGAAACTTTTCCTAACTATATTAGACCCTAAGAGGTAGCTATTGAAGTTCTTGATTTTCCGAATTTGCAACTGACTAAATTTTCAAACATTCATATGAGTCCACACTGACATGCTCACCTAATAATATAAGTAATGATACATATAGTATGCTTAACAGATTTTGGTTGCCATCACGTATTTTATCTTAACTATATTCTTAGAAGAATTTCACTTTTTTCTAAATGAATTTTAATATTAATTGTGATTTATTATTCCATGATTCAATTACTTATTTTTTATCTTATTTAATTACCATGAAAATATTAATTTAAAAACCTATTACCCAATTATAAAATTATATACCACTAGATTTTCTCATTTCTTTCTTATCACAGTGTGAAATTGGAGATAATTGCTTACAACTACATAAATATTAACCAAAGGAAAAAATTGAGTAGTAAATAGTAAAAGCCTAAGCAACAGAGTGAATAATTGTTTATTAGTAAGGGTTCAGTCAAGGAAGCAAGGCACTACAAGAGTAATGGATTAGGTTTATTATAAAAAATAATTGTGGAATGAGATAGGAATGAAGGCTTCAAGAAAGAGATGGAAAGTCATGGAAGGAGACACTAACCAGTCCTCTTAAGCAGACAAACAAGTCGGAGCCATGTATGTTAAGTAGCAAAGTTATGGAAAGGAAAATGGAAGCTCCTGGAGAGGTCAGTAGAAGCCTAGGGACTCTGGAGCCACTGTATCCGCGTGTCTCTATAAAAGTATCTCATGGAGAAGATGGGACTGCTGTTGGACAGCAGGGACAACAATTAGGAAGAAAGCTAGATACAGGGAGAAGAGTAAGGTCAAGGTGAAACACACTCGGAAATTCTGCAATGTTCCTTCAGTGTATCTGATCACAAAGATTTTTAGGAAAAAATGACTGCCACTTCATTTTTACCCTCCAAATTTCACACAATTTCTTCTTCTGGCCAACTGTGACTCTGAAAGATAGAGGAAAGGGGAATCTTGGAAAAGTAGTTCAAATATTTTCTGGCAGAAAAATTCAACCCAGTGTTTTTAAGTGAATGGAATGATCATTACTAAATCTTTTCATGATCCTATTTAAAATATGACACCTATCAAGTATACCCTCTTTAGTTTTCAGGAAAGTTTAGGAAACACTGACCTGGGTTTTACAAATAGCTTTAGGTAAGGACAATTTAAGAAATCTCAGGGTTGAATTACCTTCTCCAGAATTAGCCATTTTCTCTATAACATGCTTTTTTTTCCCCCTTAAAATATAGAAAACTAAAGAAATATTAGGCTTTGAAAAAGTTTGATTACCAATATATGTATTTAAAATTTTTTTTATAGATTATTATATATGACTTTGTTAAGTAGGGCCCTGGGGTGTCAGACAGTGAGCACTGTTCAACAAAAGGACAAAAGGAAAAGTGAAATATAATTTGTTACTCACAGATCCTGGAAGAAGTACACAGCACAACTTTTGAGGGGCCATGTGAGGTAGTGAGGGAAAGGTGAAGGCAGAACACATAGCAGGACGTGGGGCACGTGTCTTTAGTAGGATCAGTGGGTAGAGTGTTTGGGGTTCCCAGTCTAAGAGTAAATTGGTCAATTCAAACCAAAAAGAATGGGGTTTTGGTAAGCTTAGTGGGAGTCTTATCTATGGGGCCCTGGGAGGTAGATGAGACTATCACAAGTGCTATTGAGGGAGTCACAGCAGAAACTTATATTTACTTGTAAATCTTTAGGCTATCATATAGGGCATTTGCTTGTGGAAAGAGCTGGTGCCAGTTCAAGGTCCTTGCAGGCCACTTGGCCACAAAAATCTGTGATGTCAGCACAGTAATATTATGGAGTAGCTTAACTGAACTCTAATCCACCCTCTTATGTCCTGGGCATCAGGAATAGCAATTGTTTGTGTTATAGATATGTTAAAGAACATAGGTATTGTTTCTGAAGTCATTGTAAAGCACATTTAACCAAGGAATAATGAAGCTTTGTGAACAATGATGAATATACTCACTACTCTTTAAAATCCTATTCTCAGCCATTGCCCCCAGGTGGATAGCAATAGCCATGAGAACAAATCAAGGACCTCAGGTAGTGCCGAATTAGTTGAAATATTTTAGTTACATTAGGTATGACCTATGTATTTTAAGAACCCTCTGGAGGGTGCCCTGTGCCTGTCCCGAGTTATTAATATACATGCGGCAAGAGGTGCCTTGTATAGAACAAATTCTGTCCCATCCAGCTAATAGGAAATGTTGCACCAATAAGTTATTCATGTCCATTTGTGCCAGTGAGTCATGCTGTTGCTGCATCAGACTCAGTGTGTGTCTGCATGTGTTTGGTTAGGGCGGTTAATAATTGCTGAGTGGCTTTTAATACTTGATCTAATTGGGCTAAGGCAGTAGCACCTATTTTTATGCCTGCTTGTCCACTGGTGACAGCCAGTCCCAACAGCATAGGGATAAAAATGGCCCCTTTGCTATGCAAGCAGGACACCAGCAGAGTGATGCCAGAAGGAGAAAGGGTGGCTGAAATCTTAGAAATAACAATGTTGCAATAATAGGGATCATCTCTGTGGATAGCTTGAGGGTGGCACAGGGTCTCTTGAGTCAGGTCCAATATGACTGAGGCCTTATTTGCCATTAGGGAGTAGTGAATATACAGGGTGAAGGCCAGACTTTGTATTCCGGCACAGCTGGTATCTTATAGGAAGTACCTTCATGAGGTTAATTATCCTTATGCTAACCCACAGGATTCCCTGTTTGGGTTCTAGGATAAGGGTTCAGTTTAATGAGGTTCATGATGTTTTAGAGGAAATTAGCAAAACAGGTTGATCACTAGAAAGAACCAGGGGCTGGATAGTGACATGGGGCTGGCTGTAAGTCTGGCCCTGTGTGGTGACAGATCCAACATTGTTTTACTTGCAAGGCCTGGGTTGCTAGCTCAGAGGTTTGTATGAATATATTTGTCTTGTTGAATCTGTCCATTATGATGGGAAACATTTCATTCTCAAAAAAATTCTCTCCCTATTATCGGTGGTTCTGAATATTAGATTTTTTTTTTTCCCTCATGGGGCCAAAAGGTTTAAGTACATAATTGCAACTGGAAAAATAAGAGACAGAAATCAGGTATTGGCAGTTTTTTCCCCATTTTTGTTTGTGTATAAGATTTTAATATAAATGCAGGTATATAAAGCATGAATGCCAGTCAACATATTTCAGTGAACAAGTTTCAACAGTTCAACTTCATAACAATTATAAATAAACCTATTAAATTTTTCTAGACAAGGCCAGCATTTTAGATTTTTTTGAACAAGTAAATTTCTTACTGATGGCAACTAAGCGTTGTTTGTAGCATTATCATATGGTAGATTCTATTCATTGTACTCTACTGAGTTGTCTTACTTGCAAGTACATGTTTTTAATGTTATCTTTTTTCTGTGTTTTTTCCTGTAAGTTTGCTATTAACATACATTAAAATATTTTTTAAAATCCTGGTGTGAGGCTTATGGATATGATGTAGAAAGGAGTAGAGATGGCAATTTTGGGTTTGAAAGAGGTGCTGGTGCTGGAATAATGAGGGTAATAAATAGTTTGTTATAGATATATTCTTGGAAAGCAAAAGCTGTAATCTATTACATCGAGCAGCAAACAGTGACAGGTGGTCCCTAACCTTGGAGTCTAAGCAGGTCAATGAAGTTTTGTGAAGAAGTGCCTTATTATGACTAGTGTGGTTGAGAATACATTGTTTGGCTTGCTATAAAGGTGAAATGATGTCTAGTGCTTCCAGACACTCGGCAGAGTACTGCTGGTTTTGGAAGCTCTTTGAAGGAGGCAAGGTTCACAACGCAAGCATTTAGCTATTTCAAAAAATAATACTCTTTAGGGTCCTCAGAGTCAGTCAACTGGAGACATATTTACAACTCAGCCTCAGTCATCAGTCATTTTCCTCTTGGTGCAGAGGCAACCTGCAGGGGAGTGGGAATCCAAGTGGCCAGCGACGGCAAGGTGCGTTGTCTCCCTCATGATTCTCCAGTGTTGTGGCATCACCATCTGAGGGGCTGTCATCTCCAAAGGCAAGCTTCTGGGCTTGGGCAGTGTTGTGAGTCATTAGTGTACTTGGGAGTGGTGGAGACCAGCCAGGGAAGGATAGCTTTCCAAGGTGAAGTAGAAGCATCTGGTTGGTGTTGAATTCTGTATATACAAGCTAGAGGCCTGGTGTTGAATTCTGTATATATGAGGATGGGCTTACAAGTGTGGGTGCTGCTAATTGAGCGGATCTCAGTGAGCAGTGTCGGATTATCAGGGGCGCATATGGCAAAGGAGTATGTGATGTCTCCAAGCTCTGCAGGGATTCCATCCACAATGCATATGGATTCCTGGTATAATGATGGGCTAACTGTAGGGACAATTTGTAAATGGCAGCTTTACAATTGAGAGATCACCCATTGAAACTATGGAAGGATCACCAAACTGCCAGCCAGATGGGACTGATTTGATTACACTGGGAGGGCCATTCTGCCTGGAACATAATTGATACATGGTATCAGGAAGGAATGACAACTTCAGCATCACTTCCATAGGTAGCATTTAATGTAGAAGGTGGTGAGCTTGAGGTCAGCATCTGTGCCTGGTGGCATGCTGGCTGAAGGCCTTCTGGTGGGGCCTGCCAGCACCTGGAACTCAGTCATTCTGTGACACAGCTGTACACCGGCCTGATTTTGTTCCAGCACATCTCCTGGGACAGGGTTAGGCCAGAAGGATCTAATTACTCAGCACCCCAATTACTCAGGCTGTACACAGTAAGAGTAAGAACAGCAACAAAGGAGATTGCAGGGCCTTCCTTCAAAATTGGCAATCTGGATACTGACCAAAGGCTCAGTGTGGTTGCTTTGGAGCAAGAAGTCATTTACCCCTTCTAAGGTAGGGTTGAGAGCCTGGGATTTGCCCACTCATAAGAACTGCTGGATTCTAGGGTTTCTTTATGGAATTCATTTCCAAAAGTGACATTTTGTAGATGGCATTTCCTCTCTCTGAGATCCACACTTCCACTAGCTATAATTTCAATCTCTTCCAAAATTACTGATAAATTTGGTTTAATTAACCAGGATTATAACCTGAATGGCAAGGTAAAGCAGTCATCTGGGCCAACAAATTCTGTATAATCATGAGCTCTAAGCAATTTAGTAGGGTTTTATCCCCCTTGGGCCCTCTTATAGTATAAGAGGGTCATATTGCACAATATGCCCTCAATCATGTCAGTCAAAAAATTAAAATGGTAAAATTGTAATTGATGAGTGTATGTAAATGACTCTGATGTCTAAGGAGTGGCGTTCCCTGTTAAATAGTAGAAGGGGAGTCTTTAGAGAAGTCTAGTAGTTTAGAGACTGGAGGTCTGGGAATTAAGCAGTATTAGTGTCAGATAAAATTTCTTTTCATCTGGGGGACTGCCTGTTGCTTGAAAGCTTGAGGAACATGTCTCTGAATAGGTCATTGTGCCTCTCTTTAAGTCTAGCCTCTTGAGACCGGTAAGCCAGGTAGAAATTTATAAGATTCCATATTCTAAACAACTTGAAAAGTAAAATGGGTACCTTGATATGAATCTATAATGTTTGGTGGGTTAAAGGGGATGAGTACATACCTGATTAAAAAAATTACCTGATGGGAAGCAGCATTCTGGAGGGAGTAGGCAGCAGGTGTCCAGTGAAGGTATCAGTGATATGTTTGCACACCTATCAGCTTCAGTAGAGAGAGGCAACAGGTAAATAAGATCAGTTGCCATCTGGAATAGTCTGTTGCTTCTGCACACGTCCCCACTTGGGAACCTTCCAGAGTTTTGTTTGGGAGCAAAGGGAGCAATTATCTGCTACCACTATGGCTAGAGCCAGGGTGACAAGAATGCCATGCCCGTGTGCCCAGTCAGTGCGTACAGTCACTTACATATGGCCTGCTGTAATATGGACCCACTCTACCAGTGGTCATGGCATTTCTGGAAGAATAGTTCTGTCTAGGACTAGTTGGTACTCTGGGAGATGGCTCACGCGAGACCTTAGGACAGGCATATAACTTGAATAATGGTTCTGCAATGCTATTATATTGTGCTTCTGATATATATTGGCATGTGTGTGCAGAGACATGAGTGATCGTAACTGGCATGTGTGATTTGGCTATTTCTTCCCAAATGGGAGCACCCCAGAGAGGCATTCCCTCAATCATGAAATTATCCTTTTGCGATTGTCCAGACTAGACTGTGAGCCCATTGGTTACTGCTCAGGATTCAATAAACATGTAGACCCTTGGGAATCTCATTTTTATAGGCTGTTACAGAGCCAGGTGCTCTGCTACCAAATCTGTGTTGGCCAGAGCCAGGCGCACCCACCACGACTATGGGTATGCCGCCAGCAAGATGATCGGCTGCAGCCTGCCAGGAAACAGCGAGGTGCTACCATTGATGAAAATCACTGACTTCCTTTCCACATCAGACAGTTGGTTCCAAGGGGCTCCCCTAACTTATAGAACAGCCACGGGTGATGATACCAGCAGCTGCACCGCACTGTGAAGGGGCTGAGTAGGGGGAAAGCCACATCCTGCTATAATTTGGAAAAGACCTTGATATCAGGTGTAGCCTTTTCTTAAAGGTACGATCTTCATTTTAACAGTGAAGGCCCAGTGGCTGTGCTGAGAATCTGCTGGGCAGAATCCCTGAACCAAGACAGGACAGAACTTGTGTGTTGAGCTGTATGGTATATGACTACATTAACACCCCTGTCTCTAAAAGGACCCAGTATTTGACCCAAATTTGGTGCTTACATAGCATGAACCAGGCTGCTATCTGGGGCAGATGTTTGGTCCAGAACTCCATGTACTGCCAGGTAGAGCCATGCTTAGTCCAGAGATGTATGCTTAGTCTGTGACATATAATCAGGTGTCATCAGTGCTTCAACCTGGAAGTCTAAGCCTGGAAGGACTAAAGGCAGGGTCTGCTGAGGCTTGCTGGGCCAGCTGTAAGGCAATTGGTTGAAGTTCTCCCAATGGAAAAAAGCTGTTTTGCATGTGACAGCATAAATAGGTGTGGTATTTGTTGCTTCCAAAAGGTGAAGAGACCTAATATGTGCTGTGCCTGCCATAGTGTAATGGGAGGCTTGATTGGAGTTAACGTTTTACAGTGAGAGGAATTTCATGGTCCTCAGCTGACCACACTGTGACAATAAACTTGACAGAAGTGACCAGTCCTTGGATCTTATGTGGGAGAATGGCCCATTATCTCTACTGTGAATGTTGTGTTACTAGGTGTATATCTTTCCTGACGGTACCCTCAGAAGGCCCCCATTGTAGAATGTCATCTATAGAATGCTAGAGGAAGCAGTTTGAGTTATTTTACATCTTGCCTGCATAGGTTATTTGCAGTGGTAGGATTATTTGGATAATAATGGCAAATGAGTTAAAGCCATAATGAGTGTCCTAGAAACTGAAAGCAGATTGAGGTTGTGAGTCACCAGGAACAATAAAACATGTTAGCTACATCTAGGACAGCAATATAGGGGTCCTGAGGTTTGGGGATGTCACCTGTAATCTCTATAATATTGGGAATAGGATCCCTAATGGTGGGAAACTGCATTTAAGTTTTGGTAGTCAGTTGTTCATCTTTATTCACTGCAGCCTTTTTTAACACTGGCCACGTAGGGCTATTAAAATGTGGGATGGTGGGCCTAACAATCCTGGTGTCATTAGGCATTAAGCATACGCTCATGGTGGGCTGAAGGCCTTCTGTACCTTGCTTGCTTCAGCCAATAATGTTGTGTATTTACTATTTTCACTGAAAAAGGCAGTTAGACAAGTTCCCATTTAAGAGCTCCCACAAAAAAAGGCCAGGAATTTTGTTTACCACACTAGGTGTATCACTGAGTGAAAGTGTTCATGTTTGTAATAGGAAGAGAGCCAAGAGGGCCACCACCAATGGCACCTGTTAGAAATATGGAACCAGTAGACCCATCAGCTTAATGTGCATGCCCTTTACATTTTCCTCTGCTATGCTTTGCAGGCTGTAGGAAATTCCCCTGTGGAATTTGGAAGGGTTATCTGGAATCTCTGTGACTTGAGTTCTCGTGTATAATAGATCAAAGAATGGTTATTGCCATTGTTCCGGTAGACCACCAGGGTCATAAGTGGGTGATTGTCCCTAGGAGGTAGGATAAGCTCTGGGCAGACACTGAGTCCTAGGGTAATGCTCTGGGGGGGCTGCCAAGCCCACACACAGATCAGGGAAGTTGTTCAGGGCAGAGAGAGGCTCACGAAATCCCTAAAGGCCTCTGGTGGGCCATTGAGATTGAGCTCTACACTGAGATGATTGCCATGTTTTAAAGAGAAGAGTTTGTATCAGGGCTGTCTAGATACGAGCTCATGGGCAGAGCTGCCATTATGAGGCACTATGCTATTGAGAATCATCTAGGATGTGGCTTTCTGATGGGGTCGATTTGGAGGCTCCAGGACGAGGAGGTGAGAAGTGTCCTTCGTGAGGTGGATTGTGGGGCCTGATACCCGAAGGCTCTTTGAAGTTGTGAAATCTTAGTATTGTAAAATCTGGGAGTTTGGATGAGAGTGCCCCCCATGGCAGGCTTCCATGACTGTTTCCTCCAAGACTTTCTGAATAGTACAGATCCCACAAAGTGGAGGAATAAAGCCCTGTATTTGGGGGAGGTTGCTCCCTATAAGGAGAATTCTCTGGATTTGGGGTCAGTTGGAGCCTCCTCAGGATTAAAGATGAAATCTTGGTCATCTGGTGCTACGTTCAAAGCAGTGATAGACTCACTGGATTACACCCACATTATGGAAGAGTTGGGCTTCACCCAATATCTTCCATTGGTTTTGATCCTTTGCAGTAATAATTGATAGAAGAGTGGGCTAGATACCAAGCCATAAAAATCCAAGTGACCAGGGGAAGGGCAGCCGCCTACATATTTTTAGGGCCTATGCCTTTGGGTTAGGACTCTTCTTCAGCATTAGTAGACTTGATCATGGATGGCACTGATCGTTTGAGGCAGTAGCTTTTGCTTTAATTGTTGTTGACTTAGTCCTGGGGTGACCTCCTTGTGGACAGGGTCTGGGGCTCACACATGAGTTTGGTCCTCAGGCTCTGGGATTCTTTCAGAGAGTATGCATTTTGAGATCCTTGGAAATATTGGCTAGTTGCCTCATTTCTGTGGCAATGAATAATAGCTCAGAGTCATTTTTAGACACTCTTAAAAGCCAGTCAGCCTCTTTTTTCTCCTTCCTGCTATTCAAAGTTTTTAAAAATATTTTGAATGTTGAGGAAGGTAGTTTCAAGTTTCAGTTTTTAATTCTCTATTACTTCTCTCTGATTTGACCTTACAAATTGCCACTGGAAAGACCTTATAAATTGTCACTGGAGATTTCTGTGGGAACATTCTTGTGGCCCAACTCATAGGAAGATGCTTCCCTTTCCAGGGTTTCCCAGTTGACCTTCTGGGATTTCAGCCTCCACTAGCATAATGGTGGGATCATTGGAGCTGGTCCCCATACCCAGAGAATGTAAACCAGTGCTTTAGTGTATTGGTACATGGTGGCACTGAGTAGCATCTGCTTCTTCTCTGGGCATTTTACATTTAGCGAGGGGCTTGCTAACTTCCTCTGGCATTTTTAGGCAGCACAGGTACCAGGTGCTCAGGCTGTTTGTATCAACATTAGATACTGTGCCACCACAAGCCAAGGGTGGACGCATATCTCATCTGGTTGGGGAATAAGGTATGCAGCAACAGAGCCAGCCTTTGCAAGAGGCAATGACTTCTTGTGGGAGGGTGCCTGAATCATACTGGCTAGGACTTGGAGTCCCATTGCCACTATCAAGCACAACAACCCACACCTGGATGGGGGTTGCCACTCTAATGTCCTGTCTGTTAACTAAGGCCCTTAACTAATGCAGAAGGACCTTGCGGAAATCGTTACTAATTCTAATGGCAAGCAGCAGGACCAGTGATTAGAGTCTTTCAAGACACACCCCCAAAGTGTAAGACTCTCTTGGGGAATTTACCCCACTGTGGTGAGTTAATAGGTAGAAAATATATCTGTGCCATCTCAAACAGCTCTCATGTTTGGAGGATGCTGGTCACTTTGTTCTGAGACTGCATGTTAGGATAGGCAGCATGGTAGCACACAATGTAAAGCAGTGCAACCAAATGTTCGCAGGAGGTGGACCCCTCCCACAACGAATTACCTTCTTGGGAGTGTCAGCCATTTTCAACTAAAAGGCATTTTCCCATTCCCCGTGGATTCCAGGCATTACTCAATCCATCCTGTTCCTGGCACCAATTATTTTGACTTTTGTTAAATTATAATATTTGTAAGGTAGGGTGTCAGATGGATGGTGAGCCTTGGTTCAACAAAAGATTACAGGAAACTGAAATAAAGAAGTTTATTGCTCAAAGGTCCTGGAGAGGTACACAACACAACTGGAGGGCCCACACATGGAGGTCAGGGCAGGTTGGAGGCAGAGAGCCACCGGCAGTAGGCCCTGGGGCACATGACTTTAGGAAAGTCCACAGGTAGAATGTTTGAGGTTTCTAGCTAAGGTGGAATTAGTCAATTCAAACCAAAAACAGTTTAATAAGCTTCATGGGAGTCTTATCTAGGGTGCACAAGAGGAAGTCCTTGGGTATCAGGGGAGACATTTCAGGAACTTATATTTACTGTGACTCTGGGCTTTTATCTTATTCTTGTGCTCTTGGGTGGGGCTAGTGTCATTTCAAGTTCCCTGCAGGCTGCTTGGCCACACAAAATGTATGCTGAGGCAGCAGTATTACAGAGTGCTCAAACTCTCAGCATGTATTTCAAAGTATAAACTTTACCACATTATATGAATTCTCATCATATATTTAAATGGATTAAGAGAACCACATCAACTTTGAAAAACAATCCACATCTTTGCTCACTTCAAACGTTTGAAGTCATTATTTTTTTGATTTATTCTTCTACTTTCTTCATATACATTTGACATAATTATAATAGTAATACTCTATATTTTACATGTAAACTTTAATGTGTACATAAAATTCTCAAAATTGTTTAATCACTTCTTACTCTCAGAATGATCTCATGTAGCCTGTGTCATCAAACACATCTACATTCAATATTATATACAAGTGTGATACAACTGATTTCTCTCACAGTCACTACTCTCTTGTATCCAAATACCTATTTGACATCGTCATTTGTTTACTTGATAAGCATCTCAAACTGAGCATGTCTGAATCTAACTTCTTGTTCTCTCCCTAACCCTTAGCCTGCTCTTCCCAATCTTTCCCATTCAAATAATTCAACCAGTTTCTCAGGCAAAAAACTACTTATCATCCATAAATTCTCTTTCTTGTAACTTGCATCCAATACATCAGCAAGGCTGCTTGTCTTTAACATATATCCTGAATGAGACAATCTGTTTCTGCCACTGCGGCTAAAGCCACTAGCATTTAAGCCAAAATACCTCAAAGCCTAACTGTTTCCTGTTTCCACTTCAACTCTCCTACAGTTGTACTCCACATTGTAGACAGATGGATCTTTTAAAAATGCTAATAAATCTGTCATCTTTCCTGCTCAAAACCATCCAAAATATCCCCAGAAAAGAAATCAAACACCATTCTATGTGTCTAGACTGCACGTGATATCCTTACCAATATCTTTTACCCTGTCTATTGTACTCTGTCTGGGTCACTATGGTTAGCACACCTGCCGATTAATTGCAGGAGCTTATATCAGCCACTAAGGGGTCATCTTACCGCTTTGCTTTTTCTCTCCAGAACATTCTCCCAATGGCTACACCTCTTAATCTATTTAGGCTTCTGCTCAAATCTCTTCCTGCCATATTGATGTCTTTTGACAGTTTATATGAAAAACTCCTTTTCCTTGCATCTTCATGATTTGATATCTTGATGCCTTTATTTTGTTTTTGTACACTTGGTTCTACCTCATATGTATTTGTTACCCTATTGACTGTCAACTACTGTGAGTATTTCTTGATGGTGGGGATTTTTTCTCCCTGTTCCCCACACTATCCCCAGACTGAATAATCTATGTAATATAAAAGGAGCTCAATAAATATATATTAAATACATGTATACACCATATTTAATAGAGTCACCATATAACATTTTGTAAATAACAGTTTAGAAAGGCATATGACTTTTTAAAACATTTTCAGGCAAAAATTAAACATGAAAGTTAGGAAATTTAGTGGCATCTGTGATTTTCAATGTGCCAGAATAAGCATTACTGCACTTAGATTTCTAAACCTCCGAAAATGCACCATATTAAGCAAAACATTCCCAGTTTATTTCCACCATAGAGAAGAAACATAATTCTTATCAAAACAACAGGATAGAAAAACTTTTCATAAATTCTACCCAGCAACCAGATTCCTATGGTCTGTTTAAACTTATATTGATACCTAAAAGATATTTTGGAAAGAGCTATGACTTCCTGAAGCAAACACCTGCCGATTAATTGCAGGAGCTTATATCAGATATAAAATTTTGTTTTCTTAAAAATATTTACCAAACAGCGTTAACCAATTTTAATCTACTTTTGAGATAATTGTATATGTAACATATAGCTTATATTTTTATATTTGCCATGTATACTCGTCGTTTTTTACAACATGCACTTACATTTTCAGTTAGCTCATGAAAAGATGAAAACCACAAAAGGAAGACCATGTGAAGTAGACAAGTCCTTTTTTTCCTAATTTTCCTGTTCATTAGCCCATTTTTCCCCTATACTTCGATTTATTTCCATGGGATCTGTATTTACTCAAGAACCCAGACATGTTTATAGAATAAAGGATTGAATTTTTTAGGTGAATTTTTATTGTTAATATTGGAGTGATCAGAGTTCTAGTAATGCACACCTCAAGGTCCTTTTCACTGCCATAGATATGAATTTCAATTCAGCGAATATGAGAAATATTCATTTATTAAAAGCACATTATGAGGTACAAGATGGGTCAAACCTAAAACTGGATAACCACATGGAAACAAGGTTATGTACCCCTGGTGGGGGGGTATGGGTTACAGCCAGGGAAGATGGAAAGCTGTAACCCTGGGGGAGGGAAAGGTCTGCGTTATATTTAGGGCCATGATGGGTAGTTACAAAGGTGTTCTTAGGTGATTGGAAAGTGAGGTCATTTTGATTGACACCTGGCTGCTATATACCTCTTTGCCTAGTGTGCATGTGTTTACCCAGAATTCAGTTTGTTATAATTAGATTAATGAATTTACAGGCATAAACGTTGTATTATAATGGAGCTTAAATTGTAGACAAATTAGGGTAGTACCTTCTGCGCAGGCATCTGTAGCTGGGTTAGGCCAGCTAATCCCTCCTTTCCTTTGTCTCTGGGGATGCAGGAGGAATTCTCTAATTACCAATAGGGTGTTCTTTGGTGGTCTCTAGATTGGGCCCCTGTTCCTTTGATCTCTCTGTTGCTCATGTCTGACTAGATGCCTAACATTGTGGCATGCCAGGGGAAGGAGTAGTTCTGACTATCAGTTCAGAATCAGAAATAACATTTTGTCTTCTAGTCTTTGATAAGTGGCCAAAATTTCCCTGGAATAAATAGTACAGGCTGAAAGTACTTAATATGTTATATTAAAGATATAAGCATAGATTGAGGATCTAAGACAAACAACTATATTTCTTTAATTCTATCCAAAATATTCTTAAATATGCCCTAAATCTCTTTATAATATCCATTGCCAAAATGTTTATAATAGTCTGTACAAAGTAGAAGTCCATCAATTTGGGGTGAGGGGAGGAAGTGTGTTTATAGGAGAGATTTGGTCAAATAAATATGGAATATTCTCTTTTTATGGAATACTATGCTGCCATTAAAATGAATGAGATAGATCTCCATATTCTGAAATGGAAAGATCACTGTGATATTTAGGTGAAAAGCGAAATCACAGAATAACAGTTGGATCCTATCTTTTAATGTGTATATGTATATATAAATTGGTAAAATGGATGGACTTCGATTTATTAACAGTGCTAACCTTTTCTGTTTTCAAATGGTTATTAATTTTCTATTGTTGCATCTGTGTATTACTTGCATGCAAAAAGTAAACAATAATAAAAATAGTTTCAATTTTTGAGATCATCTATCTATTATCCCATAATTGTGTAGGTCAGAACTCTGGTGTAGAATGCCAGGATTCTCTGCTTGGGGCCTCACAAGGTAAAATCAAGATACCAGCCAGCTCACAGTTCATCTGAATTTGGGATCCTTTTCCAACCTCACACGATTGTGGCGGAGTTCAGTTCTTTGTGACTGAAAAGACTGAGGACCCCTTTCCTTTGCTGGTTGTCAGCCACAGGGTCATTCTCAAATCCCAGAGGCTGTCAGCATTCCTTGTCACCCTTAGGAAGTTCACAACATGGGCCTTTACTTTCTTCTAGGCTACCTGGAGGGAATCACTCTGCCTCCTGCAAATAGCCTGAGTAAACTGATATTAAAAGACTAGCCCGATTAGGTCAGGATAACTACCTTTTCTTAAAACCAGCTATGCCATGTAACAAACTAATCACAGGAGTAAAATCCATATTTTCAGTCCCAGGGGTTAAGCAGTATATGTATGCCAGTGTACAGAGATTTAGGGAGTCATTTTAGAACACTTCCTAACACACATGTGTTGTCTCAAGTGCAAATTACCTTTTATATTCTGTGTCATGTTATAGTTTTTCATCTATATGAATTACAGGGCTTACATCTGTTCTTCCAGATCTCTCTCTACCTTACATTTATTTGTATATATCATAGTACCTACCCCAAAATCTTACATGTAGAAGTTTTCAAAATTGAGAATTGAATAGTAGCTGAGAGCATAGAGCAAACCCAATAAAAATGGTTTTACGATCTAAATTTAAATAAATACACATTAGAAGAGTTTTCTTCAGGACAAGAATTTTTTAGTGCCCAAATTGAGTCTTAAAAACAAAAATATAAACACTTGGTGAGTAACTTATTTTATAGAAAAAGAGCATATCTTATACATTTAAAGAGCAAATTTTCAATGTTTCAATCATGCAAGTAATCATTTTAAACATGAACAAAAGAAATATCTTACAAAATATGACAATGCACTGAGCATCCCTAAATGTATACTCTCCTGGAAAAAAAAAAAAAAAAGGTATTCTCAAATTGAAAAAGCCATACTATACACAATGACTTGAAAAACAGGATAGAATATACTACATTTGCTAATTTCTAAATTTTGCTGCTGTTCCACATATGCTGGCAGAAATTAATGTTATTTTGGACCAGGGTTAAAAAGTTTAAAGGGGAAACACTATATTGAACCAATGTTGGCTATTCAATGCTGGCTAAAGGACATAATACATATAGAAATTAATAATTAATAAATAGCCTTCCAAATCAAGTTGTATTCTTTCTGCATTGGTAGTAAATAATATGACTTAGAGGGCCTCCTTTTTTCTAGAGAGGTAAAATATTTTTTGCCCTAATCTTAGGAATTTCTATTGCACTATTTCTCAGCACTTACAGTAGCCAGGAGAGATGTTAGCTACTTGCATTTCTAATATGTACAGTAAATTCCTGACAAACCTGAAAAAGCCAGAAATACTGGGGAAAGGAGATAGAAATACTATTTATGAGACTGTCTTCCACCTACACTATTTGAGATAGCGGTCAAGAACACAGCCTCTAGAGTCAGCCTGACTTCTACAGATAATCAAAAAACTTTACCACTGACAAAAACCATGAGCTTTAATACAAATATTTTACCTTTTCAATATGACATGTTTAAACGTATATAAAATACAGAAAATAGTATGATAAACCCCTATGTACTACCACCTACTTCAGTTACCAACTCATGGCCAATCTTATCCCTTGATTATTCTGAAATAAATCCTAGACATCGTATCATTTAATTTGCAGAAATTTAAAAGATGGTAATAGCAAAAAGGTAGCCAAAAATGCAGGAAAAATTTTCAGTTATGTTTTTTATATGTAGGAGAGTAGATAACAATAAGTACAAAGAGCATTTAAGAAAAAGTAACTCCAATCACTATTAAAATACCTTGTATATCTTTAGGTAAATTTTTTTTGCAAATAAAAACTCGTTATCACCCTACCTCATGGTACAGCTATATCTCTATTACCAGTACTTAACAACAAAAACATATGTAATATTCTATTCTTTACCTTGCTTTTTTTTCCATTAAATATTTTAGTTATCTACTATTGCATAACAGACACCACCAACATTTAATGTTTTAAAAATACTGTATTATTTTTCATTATCTTGTAAGTTCACTGCATAGTTCCTCCTCTGATCTTGCCTGAACTCATTCAGGCATCTGCAGCCAGCTGCTCAGATTGAGCTGAGGCTGGCAAATTTTGTCTGTAAAAGGTCATAGAGTCGATATTTTCAGATTTGCAAGACACGTAGTCATTATTATAACTACTTAATTCTGTTATTTTAGCATGAAAACAGTCATAGATAATACATAACCAATGAACACTGCTGAATTTCAATAACACTTTATTCACAAAAATAGATCGTGGATCACATTTGGTCCAGTTGCTACAATTTGCATCCCCCTGCTCTAAAGCACTAATTATTTATTTTAAAAAATATGTGAAATGACTATAGACTAGTCAGTACATGGCTGAATTTACTTTTCCAGCAATTTCAGGTATCAGTTTGCTATTCTCTTTATGTCTTGTCTTATATTTTTAAAATTATAACTTGAAGCTGACCTGAGGCATGGATCATGTCTTATTTATAAAATGAACTTATTATATAGTATGTGGTATAATAGGACTGCCGCTTTGCACAAGTCTATAATAATGTCCTGCTTGCATTTTCATTAGTTGAGTTTATGATGAATGGTGATGAATGAAATACTTTTGTATCATTTCAGCCTAACAATTTCATTTTTGTTAATATAGATAATTACTATAAGATTTTAAAAATATGGTCAAAGTAATTCGTTTATTCATAATTGGTAATGGCTGTGCATGTGTTTCTACACCACGAAATAAAAATTTGTTAGTGTAAATGAACCAGTTATACCCATTTTGAAAAATTTTTGCTTGAACTTTATTTTATTTAAATCACTGTTAGAATAATATGTATACATAATAATTTAAATAAAATCAAATATTGATGAAACCAATGCTTTTATAAAAAATATTAAAAGTAATCATATTAGATCATATTAGTGATCTCATATAACTGGGAGATACTGAAAAGTTTTAGGAGTATATACAATAATGATTATCGATTATGAACATGGGAACGATTCTTAAAACTTTGGATGAATAACATTCAATGGATAAATGCTTTTTAAACTTTAGAATTTATGATGTTTCAGAGAATTAAAACAAAAGTTGGAAACGGAGTCACTATTTTTCATAAATTAAAAATGGCATATTTTTCATATTTTAATCTCTTAAGTAAGCAAAATTACTTTAATGCATATTTTTTTTGTTTGCTTGCCTAAACAAATCTGTTTGCCAGGCAACACAACAACATAGCTGTTAGTCATGTACAAACTTAACTTGGTCATAGCCGTTTGTATTGTTGCAACTTAACAATTAAGTTACGTGCACAGTATATAAAAATTCTGACTTCTCAGGAGAAAGAACTTGACTAGAATAACAGAACTTCTCAAAGGAATGTGAAAGAGGAAAGACTTCCTTCATGTGAGGGCAAAAAAACTTTCCAGGCCTCAGGGAATATGAAAGAGAAATAAGACTGGTTAAAATTTATTTTGACTAGACATGCAAAAGACCTATCTAACCCAACAAGTTTTAGTTCTTGATGTGCTGCCTGAACATGCACATGAAAAATTTAAAGAATGTTGCCAAAAATAGTTACTTGACTGTTCTTATAATGCATAAGTGGGCAATCACTAAGACACCAGTATCAATATCATGTGTAAAACAAAGATGGTAAGATCTGAGTCAAAAAGTTATTCAGAAGAATCTGCTTCTGAAATCAAATATATTTTAGGAATAACAACTATATTATTTTGTGTGCATTTAACATGTCATATCTCATGTATTTGTAATAGAATAAATAAAGCATTTTAGAATTCAAATAACCTGCTAAGTAACATTTAAGTCTTCTCTAGAGTTCACTTTGGTTTTAGCAATAATAATGTAGTTCAAAGAATTGTGCTTGAAGCTATATATATAATATAAAGCTTTGTGGTATCAATTTAAAAACTGTCAGGGTTCTATTTTGTATTTGATTGTAGGGTTCTATTTGTATTTTAGAATCTGAGGTTTAACTATTTTAGTTTTTTGTTATTTTTGAATATATAAAACTTTAGAATGTTTCAACTCTCAAAAGAACTAGTATTAAGGAAAAAATGCTTAGGAAAGTCTTACACTCTTTATTCTTCTCACCGTGATACTAACCCTAGATATATTCTTAGAATTACTCCATATTGGTTTATAGAATTCTTTCTCATTTTTTATAGCTGCATACTATTCTAAGGATCTCTCCTGTGGATTGGAGTTTAGATGATTTTCAACATTTTGCTATTACATATGACACAATGAATAACTCGGTGCACATTTTGTGTGTTTTCTATTTGTTCAGCTGTACATTTCTACAAATAAAAATTGTATTTATGGTATATTCTTAAAATTGAGATTTTGGGGCCACAGGGTTGGTAAATATGCACCTTTTAAAAACATATTTCTACATGCCCTCCAAGCAGTTCGAGTGTCTTTTCCCACAGATTTTTCAATATTATATTGTTAAACTTTTAAAATTTTCACCTATGTGATGCATGAGAAATAGTACCTCAGTGGAATCTTAAATTTTTTTGGCCAATGAAGAAAGAATTTATTCCTTGCATTTCCCAAGAGAAGGGAGAATACTGTGCAATACAGAGCTATGGGGAAAGAAGCATCAGGTATTGGTCAGGAAGCAAAAAGCAAGAATGAGAGGAATGCCAGAGCCTTTCTTTACTGGGGGTTTTTGAAGGCAAGGCAAGGCAAGGCCAGACCAAGCACAGCAAACAGCTGAGGTTTGGCTAGTTTGCATAGTGGCAGGCTTTAGTCTATAAGAGTGGTCTCTAGTTGCCTGGTACCTGAACCTGGGATGATTTAGGGCGGGAGAACTATTGGCTTGGTGTGAGAGAATTAGAAAAAGGGAGTGATTTGAGGTATAAACTCAGAATTGGCTGGTTTGCATAGGAAAGGCCTGCTCCCTTTGCTATCTCCAAGAATTGGTTAGTACTGGGAGGGTCAGCCTCTCCTCCTCAGCAAGATTTTTAAGATGTCATAATATACAGGAAACAAAACAAAACAAAACAAAACAAACCATGAGTGAATGGACTAGGTAACTTCAAAACTCCTTACTGCCTTATGGTACAATTCATATATCGCCAGATATAGAAAAAATACAACCGTTCCCATCATGTAATAGATTGGAGTTTGCAAGGAGAATCCTGGGGATGTTAAAGACTGAAGTACCATTCTTATAATTTGAGTAATGTGCCAGTAGGTGGCACTTACACTCAGTTCTGGCCTGATTGAACCCTCTATCTTCCCTTGGGGGTGGATAACAGATTTAGTTTATTTTTCCATTCATTTTATAATTTCTCTGACTAAAATACATCTCTTAGGGATTACACTTGAAAAAATTCAATGCAGTATCTCTTTGCTCTTCAATAATATCAAGTATAATTTAATCTGATTCTTAAAATTGTTTTTATCCTTCTGAATTTTAATACATTAATCATGAGACTGTGGTGGTTGTAGCGGTGTACTTTAGAATATCTTGGCATGAAAATCTTTAGAGGTAGCATCAAATCAGGCTTCAATATGTTTCTAATAGAATAATTTCTGGTATTCCACTTCTCGAGAGAAAGCCTATTTGCATTTCCTTGTTTATGTTTTGTGTGTGTCTGTTTGTGTATGTGTGTGCACTTGTGTTTTTCACACAAATGGACAAAATGGAAAACATAGTGGGGTAAAACCCACTAATCTGTGTAAAAATTCTATGATGTTCTTTCCCTAATCTGCAGATAGTATATAAATCACATCCACAGTCCCTGTCACCACTTACAGGCTTTAAGTACTTTAATATTTTTTATATATGAAATATATATTATGTATAAAATATGATTTGATATTTGTATATATTGCAAAGTGAACACCACAGTAACTAGTTTATATCACCACAGTTATAATTTTTTTCTTGTAATTTTTAATATTTAATCTCTTAGCAACTTTTAAATATGCGATACAATATTATTAACTATAGTCACCATGCTGTACATTATATCCCCATAACTTATTTTATTATTTAGTACCTTTTGACCACATTCACTCATTTCATTCACCACTGCCCCTGACTCCCCATGTCTGGCAACTACTATCTGTTCTCAATCTGTGAGCTTGTTTTTGTTTTTTGTTTGTTTTAGATTCCACATATGAGTTAGATCATACAGTATTTGTATTTCTCTGTCTGACTTATTTCACTCAGCATAATGCCCTCAAGGTCCATCCATGTTGCAAATGGCAAGATTTCCTCCTTTTTGATAGTTGAATAATATTCCTGTGTGTGCGTGTGTGTGTACACCTATGCCACATTTTCTTTATCCATTTCATCCAATGATAGACACTCAGATTGCTTCTATCTCTTAGCTATTGTAAATAATGCTGTAATGAATATGGGGGTGCATATATCTTTTTGACTTACTGTTTCAATTTTCTTCAGTTAAATAACCAGAAGTGGAATTGCTGGATCATATGGTGGTTATATTTTTAATGTTTTGAGGAACCCCTATACAGTTTTTCACACAGTTTTCCATAGTGGCTGTTCAATTTACATTTCTATTAACAGTACATGATAGTTCTCTTTTCCCCACATACTCACCAACATGTCATTTATTTATTTATTTTTTTATCATTTTGATAATAGCTATTCTGACAGGTGCGAGATAATATCTCATTGTAGTTTTGATTTGAAACTCCTTTATGATTGATGCCATTGAGCACCCCCTCAAGTACCTGTTGGCCCTCTGCACATCTTTGGAAAAATGTCTCTTCAGATCATTTTTTAATCGAATTTTTATTTTTTGCTATTGAGTTTTATTCTTTATATATTTTAGATATTAACTCCCTTATCAGATATAAGTTTAGAAACACTTTTTCCCACTCTATAGGTTGTGTTTTTATTTTGTTGATGGTTTTCTTTGCTGCTCAGAAGTTTTCTAAGTTACATGTAGTCCCATTTGTTTTTACTTTTGTTGCATTTGCTTTAGGTGTCAAATCCAAAAAATTATCACCAAGACCAATGTCAAGGAGTTTACTACTGTGTTTTTTTCTAGGAGTTTTATGGTTTCAGTTTTTTTGTTCAAATTTTTAACCCATTTTGAGTTAATTTTTGTATGGTGTAAGATACTGATCCAGTTTCATTCTTTTTCATGTGGCCATCCACTTTACCCACCGGCATTTATTGAAGACAACATCCTTTCTTCATTGTATAGTCTTGGCTCCTTTATCATACATATGTATAGATTTAATTCTGAGCTCTCTGTTCCATTGATCTATGTGTCTGTTTTTTTGTTTCTTTTTTGTTTTTGTTTTCACCAACAATATACCATTTTCATCACCATAATTTTGTAGTACTGTTTGAATAAGGAACTATGATGCTTTCATATTTGTTCTTCTTTCTCAAGATTGTATTGGATATTTAGTCTTTTGTGATCTCATGTGAATTTTAAGATTGTTATATTTCTGTGAAAATTGTAATTGGAATTTTGGGATTACACTGAATACTTTGGATAGTATAGACATTTTAACCATATTCTTCTAATTCATGAGCACAGAATATCTTTGGTCTTATTAAATTTTTTTCATTAATGTCTTATAGTTTTTAGTGTACAGTTTTCACTCTTGGTTAAATTTATTCCTAGGTATTTTATAATTTTTGATGCAATTATAGATTGGATTTAATATTTCTGTTAGTTATTACTGCATCAATACACAACAGATTTTGTATATAGATTTTATATCCTGCAACTGAATTTAATATTTTTTGGTGGCGTCTTTAGGGTTTTCTGTGTATACTATTATGTTACCTGCATATAGTTGCAAATTTTTTCCCATAGTTTTTTTAATGTCTATTGGATATATGTATATCTTTCTCTTTAAATTTTGTTTTTATCTCCTCATTTTTCTATATGAATGTTCAGTTCTTTTATATCAGTTTTAAGAATTATTCGTGGCATGTTAATTTCTCAGTTTTTACTTGTCTTTTGACTTTCTGACTTTGATTGTTAATTGTCTGATATATTAAGGGAAAGATCTTTTATTTCCTAATTTTTGCTTCCCAAACTATAACAGGATAGAAAAGAATGGATCCAGAAAAGAAAAAACAGAACGAGTGAAAGTAATAGTTCATCATATCTTGTCTAATGTTGGGGGATGGGGGGAATGGGAGAAGAGGAAAATGAATACTAAATCTGATATGAATTGAAATTATAAATGACACAAAACAGGACAGAAAAATGCATTTACCTGAAAATTACTAAAAGGTTATATATTTAACCCAAGTTGATATTGGTCAGTGAGAAGGAAGATGGCAAAGAGTGTGATTGAAGGCATAGATAGAAGCAGGGAAAGCAAATAAACAACAAATAAAAACAATTCAGGTAACTTACAAACTTTGGACTGTATTATGTGTAGAGAGAGGATCTCAATTAAATAACACAAAAAATTAATAATAGCGTTCCCTGAATAATCAGAATATAGGTAGCTTTTTAATTTTTAGTTACTTTGTAGTGTTTTCTTTAAGTTCCAATTAACTTGCATCATTTAATTATCACAAAAATAAGCATCAAAATATAAGTTAAATCAAATATAAAGATATCTCAAGGGTCTATATGAAATATTACAGTGCTCATGATATATTTATGTAATATGTACTAGTCATACATTCCCATGTTTAATAAGAATATTTTTGAAACATTAGAATTTCAAATTGGCCCAAGTTATTAAAACATCTTTTCTTCACATACACTGAAATATGAGATAAAAACCATATAGTTATAATTCACTTGCATAATTGTTAAATGCATTTCAAGAAAAAAAATCTGAATTTTTTAATAGACATCCAGAGCTAACATTACAAAAATATAACTTACTAATGTTAAATGTGTAATCTTATATGTAAGATCACTAAATCATGCAAATATGTGTATGTGTGTGTGTGTGTGTGTGTGTATATACATACATACACACACACACACACATACACATATACACTATATAAATTTGGTGAATGTGGAAGATATCATTTCCCACTGCTGCTAGTAATAGGCATACTGAATAATATATCTAAAATTATAAAGCCTACATAATATACAATGAGTAAAAGAGTGTGATTGCTTATATGTTGTAAACATATCATAAACAGGGAAAGGGTATTACTTAAAACCTATATTACCATAAATAATCCCATTGAAAGGTGGGATTTTTTTATGAAATAATTTACATAGTAATATAACTTCAGTACTAATCAGTTCCTCATCTGAATCTAACAGTTGTCTCAATCACTGCTGATTAAATTAGCTTAATTTTTAATAAAGACCACAGATATGTAACAGTTATGGAAGTAGACAGTAAATGGCAAGCCAAATGGGGTGCTTAAATTACTACCAGGAGTAACCCCAAACATTTCAGGTTCAAAGATTTATCTAATAATATAGCATAGTAGGTGGTAAATGAGCTAATAAAGTAAGTAATATAATTCTATGTTGGAGTCCAAACACGTGTTAATAACATTTAACATTAAGATTGCAGTAATTTATATAAAATGCTTGGTAGGAAGAGAGTGTATTGTGTTATAACAGGAAGTATATCAGGAATAATCTCATTAGTTTTGTTATTCAAATAGCTTGAAATTCTATATACCATATTTGGATAATGTTAAATTTATGGGAAAATTTTATTGCAAAACAAAACTAGTAAGGTATATTGTAAGCTAGTTCATCCATCATCTCACTGCTTAGCATGATGCCATATATAATAAAATTAAGACCAAAATTTAATATATTTTTATTTAGATATATTTTTTATTTAGCCAGTGGCTGATTTTATATCAACTTTCCTTCATTCTTTCCTTAGTCTCAAAACAGCTCTACCAGGTCATTGTTATTGAAACATTTTACTACTATGTCCAACGGTGGGCATTCCTCAATGTTTGATCATAGCCTTGTGCTTTTTCCTACTGTAGTTCTAACCAAGTGAACTCAGAATTCATATCTTCAATCTTCCTGACAAGATCAAATCTCTATAATATGCTTTTAAGTACATTATGTAGTATCTGCAGTATAGAATCGACCTTATTCATAAATATTCACAACTCATACTTCTCCCCTGCACATTATGCCTTCTCCTTATTATGCCATTTTCTCTCACCTTTTGCCTTTATTTATACTGTCCTATCACCTTATTTCTTTCTGCCATACACCTTTCACCAAACTGTGGCATTTGTGAATTATTACAATATATTTAAAAACAAAAACTAACTTCTAAAACCCCCAACATTCCAAGGAGTAAAAGTCTGGGAGTTTAATATATCAGTTAAATGTAATAGAGAGGGGAAACAATATATAGAGATGCTATTTTAATAAATATTTTAATCATGAAACAAATTATATATGCAAGCAAGTCTTATTAGTCAGTTTATAAATAGTAATGAAATTATATTAGTAAATTTGATTTGATGATGGATATTTGGAACATGTTGCTGACGTTAATATTTCTAATTCAATCATGAGATGTCTGTTAATCATATAAATCCTGTGTTTAAAGAGTAAAGTGCTCACTCTTTCAGAAATGAGTAATTTTTACTGAAATAATAAAGAAAAAATGCTTTTTGGGACTCATATGCTCCTTTGGCCACCACCCTTTTAAAATACATAATGTTTTATAAGAAATGCTTAAATATGCTAGAAGCAGCCTGTTTTTTTAAAATACTAATTACACTTAAACTATTATATAAATCAACAAACTGAATTTGGTTATAATGTTTTCTTAAATGAATCACATCTGTCATTTATTAAATGTGTACTTCCTTAGCTCTTTGCTGAACTTCACCAAGTATTCTAGTTTACTCAAATAGCAATGAAAAATCTGAAGTTATGTGTATCAATTATTTAACCTTGTTCATTTACAACATATTTTGATGCATAACAGTACTAAACTAATCTGAAGCTGTAAAAAGTGACAATAAACAACTTTAGCAGTCACTCATTAAATTTGAGGACTAAATTTAATTCTACTTTGTGAAAATAATCTCTATATTTAATCAGTTCTGTAATTTCTATTTTATTACACAAGCTTCAAATGTTCATCAAAGAAAAAATAGAAAAACAGAAGAAAAATTGAGAACCAATCCTGAGTGATATTTTTTTACCATTTAATTATTTATTTTTACAATTCAACAGTAAGTCATATATATTTGGCATTATATATTCACCACCCATGGTTAGACTTCTTTCTGTCACCATGTATTTGATCCCTTTTACCCCATCTACCTCACCCCTCTTCCCCCCACCCTCTGATAATCACTAGTTTATTGTCTATGTCCATGAGTCTCTGTCATGTTTGCTATTGCTTTTAGGTTTATATGTCACATATATATAAGTAATATTGTCTGACTTATTTCACTTAGCATGATTATCTCAAGGACCATGTTGTCTCAAACGGCTGAGTAATACTCCATTATATATGTGTACCACATCTTCTTTACCCAATCATCTATCTTAGGACACTTCAGTTGCTTCCATGTCCTGGCCATCATGAATAATGCTGCTATGAACACTGGTGCGCAAATATCTTTTTGGATATGTTTTCAAGTCTTTGGGGTAAATACCCGGTGGAGAGATTGCTGGATAATAACGGTAGAACAACTCTTAGTTTTTTGAGGAACCTCCATACTGTTTTCCATAGCGGCTGTACCAATTTGCAATCTCACCAGCTGGTATCCTCTCCAACACTTGTTATTACTTGTCCTGTTAACAGCTATTCTAACAGTTTTGAGATGGTATCTCATTGTGGTTTTGATTTGCCTTTCCCTAATAGCTAGTGATGTTGAGCATCCTTTCATATTTGTTGGCCATTTTATGTCTTCTTGGGAGAAGTGTCTGTTCAAGTCCTCTGCCCATTTAACTCAATTGTTTGTTACTGAGTTGTATGAGTTCTTTGTATGTTTTGGATATTAGGCCCTTATCAGAGGCGTTACTTGCAAATATATATTTCCCATTCGGATGGTTGTCTCTTTACCATGTTAATGGTTTCTTTTGCTGTACAGAAGCTTTTTAGTTTGATACAGTCCCATTCATTTATTTTTGCGTTTACTTCCCTTGCCTGTGAGGTCAAATTCATAAAATCCTCTAAGTCCAAGGTCTATGGGTTTAGTTCCTATGTTTTCTTCTATGCAATTTATTGTTTCAGGTCTTATAT
The DNA here is from genome assembly GCA_028627145.1 of Eidolon dupreanum. Taxonomy (NCBI): domain Eukaryota; kingdom Metazoa; phylum Chordata; class Mammalia; order Chiroptera; family Pteropodidae; genus Eidolon; species Eidolon dupreanum. The sequence continues at coordinate 24,103,993 of CM053512.1, forward strand.
TCAAGTCCTTAATCTATTCTGAGATAATTTTGGTGTGTGGTGATAGACAACAGTCTAGTTTTATTCTTTTGCAGGTGGCTTTCCAGTTTTCCCAACACTATTTATTGAAGAGGCTTTCCTTTCTCCACTGTATGTTTTTGGCTCCGTTGTCGAAAATTATTTACCCATATAAACATTGGTTTACTTTTGGACTCTCAATTCTGTTCCACCGGTCTGTGTGTCTCCTTTTCTGCCAATACCATGCCGTTTTGATTACTGTCACTTTATAATATAATTTGAAGTCAGACAGAATGATGCCTCCAGCCTTATTCTTTTTTCTCAGGATGGCTTTGGCAATTCAGGGTCTTTGTGCTTCCATATGAATCTGATGATTTTTTGTTCTATTTCTTTAAAGAGCACCAGTGGGATTTTGATGGGGATTGCATTAAATCTGTATAATGTTTTAGGTAATATGGTCATTTTAACTATGTTGATTCTTCCAATCCAAGAACATGGAATATCTTTCCATTTCTTTGTGTCTTATTCTTGTAATAGGGTCTTATAGTTTTTATCATATAGGTCCTTCATGTGTTTTGTTAGGTTTATTCGCTAGATATTTTATTCTTTTTGTTGCAATTGCAAAAATATTTTTTTCCACTTTTCCTAACAATTTATTTTTGGAGTATAGGAACACTAAGGATTTTTGTACATTGATTTTGTATCCAGAGACTTAACTGTATTTGCTTATTGTTTCTAGCAGTGTTTTTGTGGTGTATTAAGGGTTTTCTATATAGAGAACCATGTTACCCACAAATAGTGACTGTTTGACTTCTTCGTTTCCTATTTGGATGCCTTTTATATCTTTCTCTTGCTTGACTGAATAACAGTGGCGATCGTGGACAGCCTTGTCTTGTTCCTGATCTTAGAAGGAAGGTTTTTAGATTTTCACCTTAAGTATGATGTTGGCTGAGCGTTTGTCATGTATGGCCTTTATGATGTTAAGGTACTTTCCTTCTACATCAATTTTGTTAAGTGTTTTGATTATAAATGAATGCTGTATCTTGTCAGAGGCTTTTTTCTGCATCTATTGATATGATCATATGATTCTTATTTTTAATGTGTTTATGTATCACATTTATCGATGTGCATATGTTGAACCATCTCTGTGCCCCTGGGATGAACCCCACTTGATCCTGGTGTATAGTCTTTTTAATATGTTGCTATATTCGGTTTGCTAGTATTTTATTTAGAATTTTTCGCACCTGTGGTCATGAGAGATATGGGTCTGTAGTTTTCTGTTTTGTTTGTTTTTTTGTTTTGTTTTGTTTTGCGTTATCTTTACCAGGTTTTTCTGCCATTTAATTTAAAACCTTAGCTATGACTTGACTCTCTACTCTCAATTTCTAATCTCTGAGAAGAGAAAGTATGAACATTAGTTATCAAGAATCACTATCATTGTTCTGCACGCACACACACACATACACTGACTTTTTATTCATCTTTGTTTAGATTTGTTTTGTTTTTTTAATTTTTTTGTTCCTCATTACTTTGTGTAACACATGACTTCCACTGGAATCATTTTCTGCTACCTGAAATACATCCTCTAGAATTTCCTTTAGCACAATCTCTTGTTAGTGAACTCCTGGGAGTTTTTATTTCTCTAAATGCCATTTTTCCTCAAAACTTGAGAGACATTGTGACTGGTTATAGAATTCTAAGGAGGCAAATATTTTCTTTCAGCAGATTGAAGATATTTTACTGCCTCTTGGCTATCAGATGCCAGTCATTTGAAGGTTAATTGTTTTTGTCTGCTTTTATATTTTTTTCTTTGATTTTCTGTGATTTCAATCAGATGTGTCTAGGTCTTCATTTCTTCTTATCCCTTTGACATGTTGCTTTTATGTTTTATTCTTTCTGGTGTATTTAAATTTATAGTTGATTAGTTGATTCTAATAACTTAGGCTGCCTTTATTTTAAAAAAGGAAGACCTATATATCTTCGTTAATGTTTTCATGATTTTTTAGTCTTTTAGTTTCTTAGAGTATAAATCCAGTCAGATTTTTTTTTAACACAACAATTAAAATTGTCCTTGTTTATTTGCTTCCAAAAGAATCAAGTTTCCAAAGAATCCTGAAAATTTGCTTATCTTTAAATTGTAACACTATCTTGGTTATCTCAAGGGAAGATAATACTTTACCTACAGTGCAGGTTGGAGAAGTATTTCCAAGAAATGCAGTGAGTTAACTATACTCTATCAGAATTTTTTTGTATTTTTCTTCTACTTCAAAACTTAATGTTAAAATATTTTACTAGTTTGCCTGATGGTTTGAGTTTCTTCTCTACTCCCAACATTTCTGTGTGGGCTTTTAGACAGTATACATGTGGACCATTATTAGCATTATATCAGTTTCTGAATCGAAGAAAGACAGTTGGAGAATAGAATCCTCAAGAGGAAAAGGGCAGAACTGTCCAGATTACAAAAATGTATTTCAAATATGAATTCACCTTTCATTTTAACTTTTCAGTTCATATATACTATATTTAATGTCATGAATATATAATAAGTAACAGAATATGTAACCACACTACTTTAAAAATTATCTTCATGCCTAGTTGACTATAGAGTATAGGTTATCTTTGAAAATCATAGTATATCTTGAATTAAGTATATCCTCAGTCATAATTAAAACCATTGAGGCATCTACATAAGAAATTTAAATTTCACTGGTAACATTCACTTGCCTTTTAAAAAAAGTACTATTTAGTGCCTGTTGAGTAAAATTTCTTTATAGTGACTGTGTATCTTATGTAATCCTGAAATTTTGTTAGAGTTAAGCCTGGCAAAGCTTTGAGGAGAATTTTTTTGTTGAATGTCTAACCATAAAAGATTCAGTTGTTGTAATTTCTTCTCACCACTCATATCCCTGTATGACATTATTTAAAAACTTTTAGAGAATCATGAATACTTTGTTCATAGGAAGAACCGAATATTCCAATCTTATTACTAATGAATCCTATGTTACCAGACCCATGGGCCTTTAAAAAAAAAAAGCCTAAATTTTCTAATTCTTTCAACTCTTATTTCTCTTCTCATATTTTGCTTTTATTTTCAAGTATCTGACATATAGGCAGATAAGAATGTTTAACTGAACTCACAGCACCTACCTACTCATGATGGCTACTGAGCCATCTGTCTTCAGTCAATCTTGGGGCTTCTTTGCCCATTTATTTTGGATAGCACAGGATTCCAGGGGCTTTGTATTGTTCCTGGAAATGGGAAAAGGCCTTAATAAATGGCAATGGCCATTATTTTCATTGTTGCTTTTGCTACCAGAAGCTATTGGCCTTGTCCTTTGTTCTCTGCCAACACTTGGCACCTTTTAGGACAGAGTTCTGACCCTCACAGCATCTTCTTTGTAACAGGAAGATCAGAACTTCTCTTGCAGCTTTTAATGAGCTACTTATTAGGGGGATGAAGATTTTCTTTAAATAAGCTCTGGAAGTTCAAAGACATAATTTCTCTGGCAGTAAGAACAGCCTATACCTTAGAAAGCTTAGGTATGATTAGAACGTTTTAATGGGTGACAAGGAAAGGGAGTATTAGAAGAATTTTTTTTTCATTCTTTCTCTTTTATATATGAGGGGACAGAAATTATCTCAATATATTACCGTGCCACATATATGAACCATGTTTGAGGGACCAAGGAGTATAGGTGAATGTTTCACACTTTTCCCTGTGAGGACCCTTCTTCAAGATTGGTCCAAAGAACACAGTAGTTTTCTGTCGTCCATCAAATAGTGGTTTCAAAGAAAACAATAGTAATATAATGTTTACATATATTTTATACATTTTAAATGCAAGATTAAATGTATTTTTCATTAACTGTTGTTGCACTGCATGCTGAAGTTGTACAAGTAAATCAATAACTTAACTATAGTGTATGGCATACACTGTAAGAATAACTTTCTAAATTTAAAAGAATCAGTAAGACATCAAGAATGTACAGTGTGAATCAGTATGTGCTGGGATAACTTAAAGTAAGAAAGTTATGTTTTTTAAAGAAGCAGAAGCAAAAGAACTGTGTATCTGAGAAATGGTTTTTATTGGACTAGCAGGCTCCAGTGCATTGATTATTAAGAAGCTTTATCCAGTAGTGGGATAGAGAATCAGCACTTTGTGCAATTTTCTAACAAAACATAGTGAACTTTCTATTAAACCACTTGCTTTTTTTCCATGAGAAATTGCAAAACAGTGCCTTCTGGGATAAAAATTTTTAAATTTATCTCTATAAAAGTACAGTCCAAAACTACATAGACATCATTCAGAATTGCACTTATCCAAGAGGACTGCAAAAGCAAGCCCCAGGTTACATTTATTCACACAGAAGGTTAATTTCCAAATACATTTTTCAGAAGATGCTATTGCAAAACACCAATTTTATTCAAAGAGCAAGTGCATGTGTGATGCACTGATCATAACCCAGATAACCTCCTGCAATTCCAAGGTGTTTGTGATTCTCTAACTACCTCCATACAGATTAGATGCAAAACCAATATCCCAGAGAAAAATGGCAAATTAACCATAAGGAATGAGGACTCAACAGGAAAATAAATTCAGTTATAAAAAATAAGAGAATAACAATTTTAAAATAAATATATAATTTTCAAAACACTACTATGAGCTAAATGCCATTATAATCTCCATTTTACATTTGAAGTTACTGAGAATATTATATTTTCTATTTATGTATAACTAATTACCACAAATTTAGTGGCTTAAGCTAACATACATTTATTATCTCACAGTCTCTGTAGATCAGAAGTTTTGGCCACGGTCTCACTGGGCTGCAATCCAGGTATCAGTCAGGGCTGCCGTCACATTAGAGGATCCAATGGGGAAAAACAGGCTTTCAAGATCTTCTAGGTTATTAGAATTCATTTCTTTGTGACTGTAGGTTAAAATTATTTTCTTGATAAAGATAGCTCTTGGTTCCCAGAGGCCATCTACAGGTCCTTGCTATATGACAAATAAAATGAAATAAATTGTGGTGTTAATATTTCTGTTACAAGGCCACCTAGTCAAATGATTATTGGCCTTTCATGTTCCCTTTTCTTCAGAATTCCTACTTTTTGTCCATTTTTTCCAGTTTTATTGATAAATAATTCATATAGATCACTGTAAGTTTAAGGCACACGTCATAACGGTTTGAGTTTCATGTACAGTGGACCCTTTAAAAAATGTAGGGCATAGGGGCAGAGACCCCTGCATAGTCAAAAATATGTGTATAACTTTTGATCCCTTAAAAACTTCAGTCATCTCTTGGCATCTGTAGGGGATTAGTTCTAGGATTACCTGGCGATGTCAAAATCCAGGGATGTTCCAGTCTCATACAAAATGGCATCAAACGATACATACAGTCGGCCCTCCGTATCCACAGATTTTCAACCTCAGATCAAAAGTACTGAATTTGCAGATGCAAAACTACAGGATATGGAGGGCCGACTTATATATTCATTGAAAAAATCTGTATGAAGTGGACCTGTGATGTTCAAGAGTCAACTGTATTGTGAAATAATTAGCACAGTAGGTTTAGAAACCAATAAAAAGGGAAAAAAAAGTTTTCTCCTGTGATGAGAACTCTTAGAATTTACATTCTTAATAACTTTCCTTTTCCATAGTCCCAGGTTGTCCATGGTTTTGCTTTCTGTGGTCAACCTACAGTCTGAAATATTAAGTAGTGTGATAAAATCTCATGTAATTCCACTCCATCCTGCTGGGTCTGTGAATCATCCCTTTGTCCAGCATATCCATCACACACACACCAATCTCCCACCCCTGCCACCACCCAGCAGTGCCTTAGTAGCTATCTCAGTTACTAGATTTACTATAGTGGCATCACAGCGCTTATATTCAAGTAACCCTTATTTTACTTAATAATGGCCACAACGGTAGTGAGGCTGGCAATTCAGATACGCCAAAGAGAGAAGCTGTAAAGTGCTTCCTTTAAGTGAAAAGGTGAAAGTTCTTAATTTAATAAGAATAAAAATTATATGCTGAGGTTGCTAAGATGTATGGTAAGAACAAGTCTGTGAAAGTGTGAAGGAAAAAGAAATTTGAGCTAGTTTACTGAGAGAGACCACATAAATTATTAGAGTATATTTTTATAATTGTTCATAATCTATTGTGCCTAATTTATAAATTAAACTTTATCATAGGTATGTGTGTATGTGTAGGACAAAACAGTATACAAAGAGTTTGGTACTATCCAGTTTCAGGCATCCACTGAGGGCTCTTGGAATGTATTCCCAGGCGATAACGGGGACTACTGAATATCACAGAGCGGTGATAATTGTAGTCATCACATTGTACATTACGCTCCTAGTATTTACCTTATAACTGGAAGTTTATACTTTTTGACCACCTTCCTTTAGTTGCTTCTCCCCCGATCCTGTCTCAGGCAACCACAGGTCTGATCTCTTTGTTTCTATTAGTTTTTGTAAGATTCCATATATGAGATCATACAGTATTTCTCTTCCTCTGTCTGGCTCACTTCATTTAGTATAATGCCTTCAAAATCCATCTATGCAGTCAAAAATAATAAGATTTCTTATTTATGGCTGAATAATATTCTACTTATATATAAAATTATGGCATCCACAAATAATAACAGTTTTATTTCTTCCTTTCCATTGATGACTTTATTTCTTTTTCTTTCCTAATTGCTCTCACTAGGACATTCAATACTATGTTGAATTAAAGTGGCTAGAGTGGGCATCCTTGTTTTGTTCCTGATCTTAAAGAAAAAAGCTTTCAGTTTTCACCATTGGGTATGAAGTTAGCTCTGGGTTTGTCATATATGATCTTAATTATGTTGAGATATTTTCCTTCTGTACCCATTTCACTGAGATTTTTATCATAAATTGATGCTGTATCCTGTCAAATGCTTTATCTGCATCTATTGAGAATGATCATATGATTATAGTTTTCTTTTAATGCCAATGCCTAGTATTAGGATAGTTCTGGCCTCATAAATGATTTAAGAGTTCTCACTCTTCTATTTTCTGAATGAAACTGAAGACTATATGTTTAATATTTGGTAGATTTCAGCAATGAATCCATATGGACTTAAATTTTCTTTGACAAAAGATTTTGAACCACAAATTTAAATCTTTGAAAGAGATAATTGTTCAGGATATCTATTTCTCCTGTTCAGGATATCTATTTCTCCTTGAGTGAGTGTTACAGTTTATGTTTTTCAAGAAATGTGTTCATTTCATCTAATTTGCTGAATTTATGGGCATAAAGTTTTTATGGTATTTACTTTCACCTTTTTTAATGTCTGTAGGGTCAGTCATGTTTCCTAATTCATTTCTGATATTGTTAATTTATATCTTATTTTTTTTAATTTGGTTAGGGATATCATTTTTATTGATCTTGAAAAACAGGTTTTGCTTTCATTGATTATGTCCTGTTGTGTTTGGTTTTCAATTTCATCAATTTTTTATGTAAATTTTTATTCTGCTTTTTTTGGCTTTAATTTGCTCTTCCTATAGTTTCTTAAAATAGCAGCTTAGATTAGTGACTTGAGTTTTCTTCTGTTGTAAATATAAGCATTCAATGTTTTACATTTACCTTCTAGAACTCCTTTAGTTGCATCTCCAAAATTTGTATGTTTTACTTTCATTTTTGTTCAATTTAAAAAATATTTTTTTAAATTTCCCTTGAGGCTTCCACTATGATCTCAGACTTTTGCACTGAGGTTTCCTGTTTCTGAAATGTCACTTCTCCCAGTGTCCTTATAGTTTTCTTCAAGGTTTTTTTTTTTTTTAAGTCATTATTCAAATGTTATCTTCCTAGTGATGCTGACCATCTTATTTGAATTTGTAATCCTAGGCACACCTTTTCCTTCTCTTTTAAAAATGTTTCCTTTAGCTGATCTGTCGTCTTCCAATATTACAGTATATTGCTCATTATCTGTTCCATGTCACCAGAATGTAAGTTTAATGAGATCAGAATTTTTTTCCATTGAATCCTTAAAATGTAGTGTAGCACTTGACACATTATAAATACTGAATCTTCAAAAGTTTATGAATAATTGTCTTCTTGAAGCTACTCAGAAATTATTATTCTGATAATATATTCTAGACCTTACTCTGAATTAATGTGTTAACATATTTTAATATATGTATATTAATTATATATAATTTCAGTAGTGCTTTAAGGGTCAGATTTCATCCTTATAACAGCCATTTTAAATATTCAGAAGAGTACTTTAAATACTAATCCTAATCTACAAGTTAGAAAATAAAATCTCCAAGAATAAAATGATTTATACAATTTGAAAGTCTAGAAATAGGAAAGTTGAACTTTATAAATTCTACTCTTTATAAACTTAGCACCTTTATAGCATAAATATAAGTATAAGCAGTAGCACACATGAGAAGTGTAAATGTGGACCTCGAAAGTTACATCACATATATATTTAATATATAAATCCATGTGTGCCTAAATACACAATGAGTTTATGAAGTAATCTATGAATATTTTAATCATTAATAGTAAAATTAAATTCATTAATAGTAAAACTAAGTGTCTAAATTTAAATTTATTTAATAAATCATTAACATCTACTGTTAGAACATACTGATATTCTTTTTTCAAATATAATTTGAGTAGAAATTTAAATATAGTTTATATGTCCTCTAAGAAGGACTATTTTAAAGTAAGAGTGTATTATCATTTCAATAGCCAGGCAAAGTTATGACATATTCTAACTCTCAAAACATAGCCAAAGGCTTCTTAATTCCTCTGGGACATTATTATTTCTAATAACTAGATTTCCAGAGTTACATTACTATTATAGAGCTTCATTAATATGTAAGATGTATTTAGCTCTCAGGTAGCAAAATCTTTAAAATTTATCAGATGTTCCCTCATGAGTTTGAAAAAATTAGGAAATCAGATTTTTTTTTCAAAATTATCTTCAATCTCTGTTAGCCCTCAAGAAAATCATAGATAAAGATACAAAATTATCAGAATTTTTTTTTTAACTATTTCAAATACAGTGTTTCCCAGCTTAATAGAGCTTTGGAAAATTTTAACAGCAATTCAAAATTATGTACTCAGTCAACTTTTATATTTTCGGAATATTGTTTATTTTTCTCTTCTGAAAATACTGGATTAGAACACTTCATAAATGCAAATTATCCATTTGATTCAATTAAAAAGTATGCAATGGTACTATCTTAAATGTATCCTTCAAGGATTGTTCTTCAAGTTTCTACTACATGAAAAATTAATCACATTTATCACAGTCATAATAATTACTTTGAAAGTCCATGCCAAAATGTGGATAAATAATTACAATAATTTTTTATCTCTATTAATTCATACTAGAGAAATGCTTAAAGAGATTTTAAATACAAACCATATTAAATGAGACAGTGATTACTAGAGTCTCAATAACTCCTTATAATGTACATTTAAACACAAACGAGCTAAGGATATGGAGGAAAAGGAAAGCAGTGGAATGATAGGAAAAAGGGTAGGGGATTGCTCACATTTTTGCAGCACTTTGTTCTCTTTCACCTTCAGTCGCACCTTGTCAGCCACTTTGCTGGTTCCTCTTCGTTTCCCAGTCTCAGAAATAGTCTCCCAGGCTTTATTCTTTAGCTATAAGCCGCCCACATGAGCTCCACCAGTCTCATGGATATAAGTACCACTACATGCTTTCTACTTTCAAATTATAACTCCACTGTATACTTATCTATTTAACATCCTACTGGAACATTCCACTAAGATGTCCAAAACCAAAGTCCTGTTCCCAGCTCACAAGCCTGCTCTTCTTTGCCTTTTCCATGTCAGTGTACAATGATTCTGTTTTATCCATTTAACAGGAGGAAACACACACACACACACGTGTTGTAGCGGTCTCCTGGATTATTTCCCCTCCTGCCTCACTTGCAATACAGCACCAAATGATGTACTTTAAAGACAGAATCAACATCCAGAAACTGACTTTTTATCACTAACTATTCCACTATGATTCTGGTCCAAGTCATTATCAACTTTTATATGGATTAATTCAATAAACTTTCAATTACATTTTTGATTCTGCTCTTATCCAATTATAGTCAGTTCTCAACAAAGCAGCCAAGATTCTACTTCTAAAATGTCTTTTTGACAAAATTCCCCTCCTGCTCAAAATCCTTCAGTGGTTTTCCATTCAAAGTAAAAGGCAGAGACTTCACAGTCTTAAGTCCTCCATGTTCTGGTTCCCAGTTACTTTCCACTTTATCTCCTACCGCAAACCTGACACCCACTGTACACTGTTCAAATATCACTGAACAGAGGTGTTTTCTCTGACTACAGCATGTAAAACACTCCACCACTAAGTTAATACTCCATATTTCTTATCTTGCTTTACTTTTGTCCAGAGCACTATCACTGCATACTCTATATAATTATTTACATCTTGCCATTGCCTACTACAATGTCAGCTCTGTCAGACAAGGACTACTGTTTTGTTTACTGACTCTTGATAATTGCTCATCAAAATTACTCCATAAAAATTCACTGTACTGATATTAATAATGTTCACTTTTTTCTCAATTTTACCAGGAGTCTAGGTTTCCTAGGTATTATGTATTGTTTCCTGTATCTCATTCTAAATATCCCTCCTTCCTTCTACTTATACCACTTATACCACTAGGCCCCAGGAAAGTTTTGTTTTTGACCAAATTACTCTACTGTATCTTCATCCTCTTCCAGAATATTTCCATTACCTTAATTGAAAACAGTATTTTTTTTTCAAGTAGAACCTGTTTACTTAGCCTCATACCAGACACATAAGAATCGTAAGAGGGAGGTTAGTGTTCTCACAATCCAATGCTGTCTCCAGACTATTTGTCTCCTACTTATAAAATATCTTCATTCGGTTAAGTTCACGACATTCTGCTTTTACACACCCTCTCCATTTATTTTTGTCATCCACAAACTATCTGGTCTTTTCTAGTATTGAAAACTTTTAGCATCTGCTCATAACTTCACCTTTGATGTGATCTGTCCATTGAGCCCATTTGCCTAAGATCCTTGATCTCTAGCGACCTTTTGCTCCATTATCCCCAAAACCTACTTTTACTTGTGAAAACCTCATATCTTATGCAAGTATTAATTATCTGACATCATTGAGCTCTTCAGTTTCTTTCAAAAATTCACAAATTGCAAATTTCCTCTTTCACATTCATATGAAAATTTTCTATTGTCTTTTATTTCCTAAGCAGTTCAGAAGTCTTCACAACCTAATTCTGTTAATTTATATTACCAAATGTACAACTATATCTGCTTCTTTTTTCAATGAATTATAGTGTTACAATGGACATGTGGCTTTCCTTATCAAATGCTTCTCCATTCTGGCTGTGAACTGAAAGACTTTTATCACCTTAAATTACACATTTTCACTCCTAGACTGTCAGTGTCTTACTCTCTAGAGTAGAATATTAGCTTACAAACAGGTTTTCTACTGGTATGTGTACTCTCCCTTGAAACATATGTTCTTCCATATTCAATTATTTCCAAAGTTTCCAGTTTACCACATTTTTATTCTTTTTAATTAAATTTTCAGATATACAACATGATAATTCAACATCTGTATACCCTATTGCATGCTCACCACCAGAAGTTTAGTTTCCTTCCATTACTATACATTTGAATCACCATTCAGTTGTCTGTAACTATGAGCATGTTTTTATTCTTAAACTTAGTACATGCTTTTCTGTCCCATCACTTTCCTGGAACTCCTCTCGTGGAAATTTTTATGGTCTCCAGGGCTCCAATTCTTAGCAAGTACTTACATAATACAATCCTACACACTCCTTCAAAGTCGCATACTCCCTTGTTCTTGAAATGCTTTCTTTTAGTCCTTGTGGCTCCTTGATTTTGTCCTTATTGGAGAGCTGGAATTATTTTTCTGTTCCTGATCTCTAAATTAGTGATTGCTTAGTCTTGGTTCTTCGTTCCTTTCTCTATACCCTGCCCTGGGTGTACTCAGTTGATTCAGTTATTTGAAATACTAGTCATATGCAGATGACTTCATTTATTTCTCAAGGAAAGGACATTCATTTAGAATATAGATGCATATCCAAAATGACATTTATAGATTTCACACCCAAATTAGCATATTTGAAATGTATCATTTCACACCTCAAGTGTTTCCTTTTTCCTTGTTTTCTTCATCTTAGTAAATGGTACTACCATCCACCTAATTGGCCAACTCATAAAACAGTATAATCTTTGATTCCTCTCTCTTTTCATCCCCTACATTCAATCCATCATGAGATCCTAGATATTCTACCTCAAAAAATATGCCTTAAACTTGTCCATTTTAAATACTGAAAAACAGAAGAGCTATAATTAGAATTTATCTTTTTAAAAGGTATGTTGGTAGAGAAAAAAGTAGAGGTTTTTACTGGATTTAGATCAATATTTGTTTTAAAAAAAAAGGTATCAGAAAGTAAAAAAGTCTCTACTAACTTTCCTTATATACTTATTGTTTTTGTTTCCTTCCATGTTTTAATCTTTAACATCCTCCATTTTCTTACCTAAAACTCTTATAAAATATACCTTTAGAAAATAAACTTTGTGCATTAATATATCTTTCTACACTACTCATAATCTTTCTAAAATGTATTCTTAAATAATGAAATGATTCAATTTTTCACATACTGTGAAATGATCATCAAACTAAGTCTAGTTAATGTGTCACCATACCTAGTTACATAATTTTTTCTTATAATTTGTAAGATTTAGCAATTTTCAAATATGCAATACAGTGTAAACTATAGTCACCATGACTTATTTATTCATACCTTTTGATCCTCTTCACCGATTTTGCCCACCCCCAACTCCTAATGTCAGAATGGCTGGATCATATGGTAATTGTTTTTAATTCCATAGCGGCTGCACTAATTTATATTCCTACCAATAGTGCACAAGAGTTCTCCACATTCTTGCCAGTGCTTGTTACTTCTCGTTTTTTGTTTGTTTGTTTTTTGTTTTTTTGTTTTTAATAAGAGCTATTCCAGCAGGTGTGAGGTGATGTCACTGTGATTTTGATTTGCACTTCCCTGATGATTAGTAATGGTGAGCATATTTTCATGTACTTTGCGGCCAGCTGCATGTCTTCAGATCCTCTGCCCATTAAAACAAATTAGACTGCTAGAAATTGTCATTTCTAAACCACAAAGAAATGAAATGATAGGCTCTAATTAGAGTGCTCAAGCTACTCAGTCCACCTCTGGTTATGTTTTTCTAAAAAAAAGCATTACAGTTAACAAGTGATATAAGAGTTAAAAGTTGTTTATTGGAATCAAGTATGTTCATGTTCAGATCTAGGGCCTATTAAGTACATGAAACTATAAGCTTCCATAAGTATTGGCTTAAAGTGGAAGCACTTTACTGTGTGTAAATTAAATAAGAAGGGGCAAATAAGCCTGTTAATACAATAAAAGAGACAGAGTAGGCAATCCATATATTGTAGTCTATTGAGACTTAACTCACCCAATGAATATCATAGTGACACCTCACGTGACGTTAATAGTATGGTTTGCTTTATGAGCTCAGGGAGGCAAAACAAACCTGAAAATGGAGCTATGTTTTATTTTCATAATCAGATATTTATTTTAAGCCTCAGTGAATCATGTGGACAAGGCAAAGCTAGCCTGAATAAGCTGTTGATCATTGCAAAGAGACTATCAAGGCTAAATCACTGACCCCCCTCCTATGCTTTATTTATTCTTGTAGTACATTCATCATAGCAACTAATATTTCCATTTTATAGAATGTCGTCTTTCTGAAAAACTGCAGGTTTCAAAATATATACTATGAAAGAAAGCAATATGTAGTATTACATAAAATTCACAAATTGAATTATGCCTTAAAAGTCAAAGCTTCTGTTGCTTATTTAGTCAATTTTTAATCAGACCCAAAATCATTTACCCTATGTTATCTGTAATTTCAGGAAAAAATAATGATTTAATTTCTTTTATAGAATTCAGAAATTATATAAAGAGTAAATTTGTCTACGTTAACTTTTATAATATTGAAAATGAGTCTCGGTCTCAGCTGTAGAAAAATGTCTCTGCACTTGTACACTGTAAATTGCCAGATACCTCAATTAATTTTAGCAACTTAGAAGCTTCAGGCATTAAAATCAGTTCGACACCCATGGAATAGAATACTTCTAACTCCATACACTAAAGTATACCTCTTGCATTCAGATCCCTAATATCACATTTAAACATGCTTCCTGTTTTCCTAATATGACATACGGCTAAGAAATCTGCTCAAATGTCTCACTGTGAGAATGTTATCCTCCAGCACATCATTGTACCCTTTTATTCTGTGACAAGTGTTGTGCTTTTATTTGCTTCTAAGAATTTTTTTAAATGTGTTCCACAGCATAAATATAATTATTTGCAAATTCTCCCCTAGCATTAACCTAAAATCTCAAGTTAAGAAAATAGTTAAGAATTAAGTATTACAGAAAACTAGATCAACTTTATTTCATCTTTATTCAAATATCTCTTTGCTCTAGTCTTGTGGTAGCAGCTGAAAACATTTTTGACCCACTCATAGACATTTTTATAAATTTGTATTTTTCATTTGTGTCGATCTTACCTTATTAACTTAAAGGATATACACACAGCCCTTAAGTGACACTTTAAGAGCTTTACATCTATAATCTATTATATTTATATATTCTCATTTCTCCTACATGATACCATTATGTTAATATATACAACAAATATTTCTTAAATGGATATTTTTTTCCTAATGACACTGAAAATATGTTACAGTATTCTCAACAGAGTTGATAATTCTCAGTCTTATGACAAGGCTTTTCATAAAGGGGGATGAATGAAAGTATTACAAATTCGGGTATCTTTTTACTGGTATTTAATGGTTATAATGCCAAGATAGCTCAATAATGCTGAGTACTAAAAGAAACATACTTTGAGGTCGTATCTTCTAAAGGATGCTTTAGTTTATAGAGATGGTAGCATTATTATAATTAGTTGTTTGTTTTTTAGAATATACATAAAATTAATACAAGTTGATATCATTTCCAGTAAGAGCTAGATTAAATCTCAAGTTCACAGTATTTATCTAAAGAAAAGAGAGTCTTTTGAAATGAAGTTTCAGGTCATTCTTTAAAGAGTTATCAATGTGTGTTTTAATGTGGCTGCTTTAAATATTTCCAAATGTAAGAGGCTAAAAAATTCAGTCTATAGGTGCAGATTGCCTGTTTCTAAAACTTGAATCTGACACTTTATGTGTGGCCTTAAGGAAATGATTTACTATCTCTATACATCTTTAAACCAAGGTAATACTAGTATCTTACATTGTTAGATTATTAAATGAATTAAAGCACATAAAAAGCAAAGAAAAGTTTCCATACTTATAAATTATGATTTTTACTAACATGACAATGATAGGAAACAGTATTTTAAGTATTTTGTTGATGAAAAACTTATTATAAATGAATATTTTCAAGATTTGTGTATAAAATATTATTAGAATTCTAAATTAAATTTATATCAGATGGTAAAGTTTACTTTAGAACTTCAGGTAAATGTTGGGAATAAAACAGAATCCACTATTTTGAGTTCTGGCTCCCTTTTCTATTTTATGTTTCTTTAAAATTATATGTCTATAGAAATAAGTTAAATTTATATCTAACTTCAAGAATTAAGCTTCTATTGCCTAGAATATGTTAAATCATATTGGAATTATCTGTTTCTTAAAGGTTACACTGCACTCACTTGCAAAATTATGCTATGTCTATGATAAAGTTTTAATAACAAATTTTAATGAGAACAAAAACTGTTTTACTCCTCTGTATCCTTAGATATAAAAAAAAAACATATTTCAAACTGGCATTCAGTAAAGATTTGTTGAATAAAGAAGGCATTTCTTTATATGCTACGTATTTTATTTATAGTAATTCTGTAAGGTTAAATATTTCAGATGAGGACAGTAAAAATTAAAGAGGTTAAGAAATTCACCCTTGATCTTGAGTCTCCAAAGTTTGAGAAATGAATTTAACCCAAGTAAGTCTGACTAACAATCATAATTTTAAATATTTTTATCAATAACTATATGCTTTCTAATGGCACGATTTCTCTGAAGTTCCACATTTGTTCCCAATACATTCCCCAAGGGCAATCTACTAAGTAAAATTAGCACATGCCATTATTTGAATATATTCTTGATTTTAAAAATGAAAATTAGTCTACAGCCATGCCACCCTGAACAAGCCAGATCCCGTTGGATCTCGGAAGCTAAGCAAGGGTTGGGCCTGGTTAGTACTTGGATGGGAGACCACCTAGGAAGACTAAGTGCTGTAGGCATAAAAAATAAGGGATGGTAAGCTGACAAGGTCTTTGCAATCTGTGAGGTCAACCAAGGGTTGCCTCGCCTAAATAAATAAATAAAAATTAATAAATATAAGCACTTATACAATCCATCTATGCCTTTGTAATTTTGAGTTAACTAGCCAACCACATACGGCTTTAGGGGAAAGCAGGTTTGTAACACTGAGGATGATATTTTATGGTCATTTAACAAATCTTTGAAAGAGCTCAAATTGATTAATGAATAAAAAAGCTAAAGATGATGAGATTGTGCTAGGGGGATTCTAAGTTGAGTACAGAGAAAACATTTCTATCTATTTTAACTATCATTCTGAGGAAAGATTTTAAAATTAAGGTATACTGGTAAAAACCAAAACAGAAGTGAGGATAAAAAAAGTAATTTGTAGCATGTATCTTAGCTTTCTTAGATGTATAGATTATATTTAACCAACTATTCATGTCAATTCAATTATACGGAAAGTTCCTGAATTTGTTAGCTATTCAGTACAGGAAAGTACTTAACACTTTCTAAGCTTTTGAAAAGCTTTTTCCTTGAAAAGAATTTCTATTTTTTACAAAATGACAAACAGCCTTATTTTTGAGAACTATCAAGAAAATAAAACCATTCTCCATATAAGTTTGAAAAGTTGTAATGTATCTTGCAAAGAATTAATTCTTTAAGTGCTGAGATGAAAAACTGCCACAAAATTGAGTTGGAAAGAAATTATGACCTTTAAAATATTATATTAAGTTACAAATATATTAAAATCACACAAGAAAAACTTTAGAACTGTGAATATAAGAAATACTTATTAAGAAAAAATTTATAATACTTAACAGTAGTTATAGATATCTACATGTTAAAACTTTTAAGTCGTCATTCAATAAGATGAAAGTTGATACGTTATTAAAGTAAAATTAAATACATAGTTCAACAATCTTAGGCCTGAGGGAAAATTAAGTTTTATATTTGCAATTTTAGGAATTATACTATGGTTTTTATGATTTGACTATTTGTTGATTAAAAATGAAAAACTCAGAATTATGTGTTATTTGTAGTTGTTTACTGACTATTGGGAATTTTAAAAATGATTGGTTTTAGAAAGAATATTCAAAGAGACATTGACTATGTATCTACACATATCTTTTTATTTCCACATTTACTTGCTATTTTAAAACTAAGTACATCTTGATATTTTTAATTCCAACCAGCATTACAGGTTTTCTTTATCTCCCTACTTTATAGCTATTTTCTTCAACAATGAGAACTAATTTTTATTATCAAGATATTCACTAATTTGTTCAAACCTAGAATGCACATGCCCTTGAAAATGGGCCAAATTAATTAGATCAGACTATGAAGAAATGTATGCCATTTTATAGAAAACAATAGAGCAATAAGCTGGTAATTATAACATAACATAATTGAGGGGTTAACTGCTGAGTATGATACCACATGGTCACGAACAGCTTAACAGAGATCGGGGAAAGTGACAGAGCACACTGCTCAAACCACTGTCATCCATGGTTGTCATGTCTAAGGCTATACACTATATTCGATGAAGAACATCAGAAATTATACTGCAGGGAAATAGACTTTACTGAAATAGCCCAGCCAGCTCAGAAAACACAAGTGCCAGCACTGCAGGGGGACCAGCATCCAGATTTGCTACAATATATAGTTGACACTTGAATGACATGGTTTTCTTAATTTTTTAAAATATCAGCATATAAATAGACCCATGCAGTTTAAACCCCTGTTGCTCGAGAGTCAACTTGTATTTCTGATCTGATGTTGGGAATCTGAGAATGCCAAGAGCCAACTGTATTATGTGTAGATTTTTTACTATGTAGAGGTCAGTGCCCCAACCCTAACATTGTTCAAGACTCAACTGCACTATCTAAAATACCACTTTTAAAACAACAACAACAACAAAAAAAAATGCATGAGACAAAGAAATAGAAATGACTGTAACAGTTACATATTCCTATTAAAAGTGCAATATTGATTGTACCAGGGCTATTAGGACACTCAAATTGGAAAGAAATAAAATTATTTCTATTTTCATATACCATGATTTTATACATAGAATGTGTTAAGAAATCACTTGGAAGAAAATGCTACTAGAATCGATGAGTTCAACAAGTCAGTATATATGATCAATAGAGAAAAGTCAGCTAGCAATGAAATATCTAAAAATGAAATTAAAAAATCCCATTCCCAATGGCATCAATGAGAATAAAATAGGAATAAACTTAACAAAAATGTAAAACTTGGATTCTGAAAACTCAAACACTGTTTTAAGAAATTAAAAGTATAAGCAAATGGAAAATATCCATGTTCATGCATCAGAAGTCCACATTAAGATAGCAACACTCAAGTCAATTTGCAGATTCAACACAGTGCTTATCAAAATTATAGCTGACACTTCTTTTTTTGCAATATTGAAAAGCTGATCTTAAAATTCACATGAAAAATTAAGGGACTCCTATGGAATATATGCATTATCAACAGATTAGCATGACTGTTTCCTTTTTCATTGCTTTAGGAAGCTTAAAAGTAAATTATCTGTTTAATAGCAGTAGAGTATAGGGCTACTGTATGTGCAGATGAGAACTGAAAATCTCATTGTTAGTTTTTTGGACTTTTATTTCAATTTTGTTATCCTAATTGTATTAATTTTCATGTATTAAATATATGTACACATTTAATGTATAATATGTAAATTGAATATATATTAACCTAAGCCTTATAAGGATAAGCAAGATTTTAATAAATGGTATTGGTATCTGTTTGAACATTTAAGTATTAAAAAATTTTGTAGATGTTTAACTTTTATGGTAGTCCAGTTCACAGAACCAATACCATACATAGCATTTTAACAATATTAAAAACTTTCTTAATTCCATAATTTTAATGTCAATTAAATTTAAAATTTATAGCAAATTATAGTTACCCCCAAATATCGAAGATTAAAAAAACCATTAAGTTTTTAAAAATGTATCAGTCATTACTACTATTTAGACTAGTTCAAGGATTATTGTTTCAATAAGTAATGTGTCAAATCAGCATATACTTGTTTACAGGAAATTATAACTTATTATGATGTTTTTCATGTCAGTACAACTATAGAATACTGAATTAAATTCAAATACATATATAAATCATTTTCTATTGATCAAATCTATAGAATATGCTTAAGTCATTGATTTATAATTTACTAGCTAGGCCATATTTTAGGTGGTAACATTATCAATATTTGGTCTGACCTGAAAAATAGCCCCCATTCTTCCTAATGGTTTACACAGTAAGTGATTTATAATGTCCTTTACTTTGTCCAGTATCAATATATTAAAATATGTAATTTTCTATGGATTTATTGAGGATATGTTTTAACATATGGCTTTAAAAATAAAGCCAAACTATGGGAGTGGGTAGCACAGATAAAACATTCACGTTTATGAGATTTGTGGGAAAGTGAGACTAAAGCAATCAGAACAAGTTCTTTTTCATTACTACAGAAATCTGGAATTTATAAAATCAAACGTTAACAAATTAATGTGTTGAAGGCCACAATTCCACATTCTACTGTAAAGCAGTGGTTACAGCCTGCAGAAATGGAGACTAAAATGGCAAAAGGCAGATCTTAAATGTACACAGTTGTCAAGACACAATAAAATTGTACTTTTTAAAAAAATACATTCTAAATTATTTGAAAAAATAAATATAGGCTTCTTTCATAATTTTTTTATAGAATTATGTAATATGGATAACCACAGAAAAATCTAAACAAAGAATAGTCTATTATAAATGTCTGAAGAGTTTTCAACATTTAAACTTTTCCTATATTGACTGTTTGATTAAGCTTACAAAACTTATCGCCAAGGATTTTTTTTCCACACAACCAATCTAATTCATGTATGGGAAAGTCCCCCAAGTAACTGAAGAATATTTAAGAAAAAAAATATACAAGATGTAGCTGAAGTTTTAAGGTTACTTTAAAAATGAATATATTTTAATAAAGTTAGAAAATTTGAACAGATAGATAACTCCTGGCTCAGTGCTTTCACTTCATATTCACGTTGCCTGGTTGAGTAGAACATAAAAATGTGCTAGATAAAAAAGATTTCTAGACTTTTAAAAATCAATATTTTTACATTAATGTGTCCCAGAAAATAAAACATTGAATATTTTATAGGCCATTTTGTGCTTTCTCATTATGTGCCCTTTTATAACAAAATATTTAAAATAATAAAATGATCCTCCTGTCCCTCTTGGCCCCTATATTCCATCCCTCGAGAAGTAATCACAATTATCAATTTCTTTTTAATTCTTCAAGAGTTCCCATGATATACAAACATCTTTTTTTAAATCCACAACTTAATTCACTTGATGTGTTGAATTACTTTCATTATAGACAGTAATTTTATCTTTTATCTATTGCATAATTATATTTCCTTGTATGAGTGCATCATAGGTAATGAGCCCTCATTAGTGGACAGATTATGAGTTGGGAATGTATTTTAGCAGCAAACCAGAACTCTGTAATATAGTATTTCAAACAAAACAAGAATTTTTTTTTTTTCTATAACAGAATCTGAACATTTGACAGTTTTGGCTCAATAGCCCCGTGGTGTTGGTGCTGGTGTGTAAGATCAGTTTACCTTCTGCCCCCTGTTATAAAATGTCTCCCCCACATCTGTGCACATTCAAAGGAAGAAGGATGCATCATAATTATCTGCCCCTTTCATCACGGAACTGAGAAATTTTCCGAAAGCCTCTTTAACACATTTCTGCCTATATCTCATCACCAGAAAGATATGAAATGGCAACTCCCAATGGCAAAAATGGTTAGCTAGGGCAGTAATTACTCAATTAAATGAGCAAAGGGTTGATATTTTTTGTTCAAATGGTGTTTTTCATGGGTTGTTCCTTTTTCCCAAAATTTTCCACAATGAAAATCTTTGTAACTATATTCTTATATGAACATAATATGATAAATTCCTTCTAATAATAAAAGAAATGGGAGTGAGAATGTATAAAGCAGAAAAAGGGCAGGAAAGAACAAAAAGGAAGAGGTGGGGAGAGGGAAGAAGGAGAGGAGGGAAGAGAAGGGAGTGGAAGAGACTGGACGAAAATAGCTGAGTTTTGCATGAAACAGAAATAATATAACCTGTCCAGTTACTTCATCCATGCTTTTACTTTCAGAAGTAAGCTGTCCACTGCTGTGAATTTGCTGTCTGCTAAACTGTTCCTTCCTGATATGACTTGTATCTACCCTTGTGTGGGAGCAAATATGATATTCAGGTAAATACAAATTAAAATGACAGTGAAATATTTTATATTCATCAGGATGCCAAAACTTAAAAACACACACACAAAACCTATCACTGCTAATAAACAAATGGGACAAAGGATGCATACCTACTCTTTTGGTCAAAATAAAAAGTATCTCAGCCTCCTTGAAAAGCACTCCAACAACATGTTATAAATAAGTAGATGGTTATAGATATAGATATACAGAGATAGATACATGGATGCCCTTCACAAATTTCTAGGGATTTCTCTCTTAAAAGGGAGTTGTTATAATATATTAACTATGATGTTTATTAAATCATTCTTAGTGAACAAAATAGAAAGAAAATAAATTTTTACTTAGACTAAATGGTTCACAAAGCATGGCACAGCCCTGTCACAGAATATCATGCATCTATTTTACAAGAGGAAAATTAGAAAATTTGCAAATTTGTGGAGATTAACAACATGCTACTGAAAAACCAATGAATCAAAGAAATCAAAAAGTATCTAGAGACAAAAGCACAACATGCTAAAACTTCTGAGTTCTAAGAGGGAAGTTCATCATGACAAATGCTTATATTAAGTTATATTAAGACACAGGAGGAGTTCAAACAACCTAACTTTGCACCCCATGGAACAACAACAATAAAAAAAAAAATGAAGCCAAAGTTAATACAAGGAAAGAAAGATCAGTGTAGAAATAAGTGAAATGGAGACTAAAAATAGAAAAAAGATCAATAAAACTAGATTTTTAAAAAAATAAACACAATAATCGACAAATCGTTAGCTAGATTCACAAAAGATGAATAAACTGAATAAAATTAGAAATTAATGAGATGTTAACTGATACAACAAAGGATCTCAAGAGACTACCATGAACAGTTATATACCAACAAATTGGACAACTGAGAAAAACTAGATAAACTCCTAGAAACATACAGCATACCAAATTGAATCATAAGGAAATATGTGAACAGATTATTAGTAAAGAAATTGAATATGTACTCAAACCCTTCCAACAAACAAAAGTCCAGCAGCAGATAGCTTCACTGGTGAATTCTACCAAATATTTATAAAAGAATACCAATCTTGCTAAAATTTTTCTGAAAATCAGAAGAAGAGAGAATACTTCCAAACTCATTTTATGAGATGAGCATTATCTTGATACCAATACCAGATGAGGACATTAAAAACAAAAACAACAACAAGAACAAAAAAATGCCAAAATCCCTGATGAACCTAGAGGCAAAATATCCTCAACAAAAGATCAGTCAAATTCAAAAATAGATTTAAAACATCATTCTCCATGATCAATTGAGATTTATTGCAAGCATTCAAGAATGAATCACTATACACAAATCAAACAAGGTGATGTACCACATTTACAAAATAAAGGATGAAATCATATAACCATCTCAATAGAAATGGAATTTGACAGATCTCAAGGTCCCTTCATCATAAAAGACCTTTAACAAAGTGGGCATAGAAGGAACGTACCTCAATATAATAAAGGCCATATGTAAGCCAATGGCTAACATCATACACAATGATGCAAAACTAAAGCTTTTCTTCAAAGATCAGGAAAAAAACCATATGTCCATTCTCACCATTTTATTCAAGATAATATTGGAATTCCTAGCCAGAACAATTAGTCAAGAAAAGGAAATAAAAAGCATCCAAATCAGATAGGAAAAGTAAAGCTGCCTCTGTTTGCACTAGACACGACATTACACATAGAAAACTCTAAAGAATCCAGCAAAAACTGTTGGAAATAAGAAATGAATTCTGTAAAACATAAGCATGCAATAATCAATATATAAAAATCAGTTGTGTTTCTATACACTAATAAACTAAGAAAAATCAAGGAAATAATCCCATTTAAAATTACATAAGAATAAAATGCCAAGGAATGAATTTAACCAAGGAGGTGTAAGATCTGCTCACTGAAAAGATTGAGACACTGATGAAGGAAATTGAAGACACACATGAAAATATATGCCATGCTTACAGTTTAGAACAATTAATACTGTTAAGATGTCCATACTACTCAAGGCAATCTACACATTCAGTGCAATCCCTATCAAAATTCCAATGACATTTTCCACAGAAATAGAACCGAAAAAACCTAGATTTTTTTTTTGCAACCACAAAAGACCCCAAATAAACAAAGCAATTTTGAGAACTGCAAAGCTAAAGGCTTATACTTTCTGATTTCAAACCATATTAGAAAGCCACACTAATTAAAATAGTATTTTACTGGCATGAAAACATACACATAGATCAATGAAACAGAGAACCGAGAAATTAACCCACATGTATGTGCTAAATTGGGACAAAGGACCTAAGAATACATAATGGAGAAAGGACAGTTTCTTCAATAATGGTATTGGGAAAACTAGAGAGCCAAATGTAAAATAATGAAACTGGACTCCTGTCTTACTTCATACACAAAAATTAACTCAAAAATCTGAAACCAAAAAACCCCTAGTAGAAAACATGAGCAGTTAGGTCCTTGACATCCTGTCTTGGCAATGGTTTTCTTTTTAAATTTGACACCAAAAGCAAAGACAACAAAATGAAAATAAGCACACACACACACACACACACACACACACACACGGAATTGCATCAAACTAAAAAGTTTCTGCACAGCAAAGAAAACCATCAATGAAATGAAAATATGACCCACAGGATGGGAAAAAATGTTTGCCAACTACATCTCTACAAAATATATAAAGAATTCATATAACTCAATAACAATGAAATCAGAATAAGAAATGGGCAGAGGATCTGTATAGACATTTTCCCAAAATATACATGTAAGTTGTCAACAGGCACATGAAAAGGTACTCAACATCATTAACGATCAGGGAAATACAAATCAAAACCACAATATCTCCTCACATCTGTTGGAACAGCTATCATCAAGAAGACAAGAAATGACAGGTATTGGTGAGAATATGGAGAAAAGGGAACTCTTGTACATTGTTGACAGACTTGTAAATTGGTGTGCCCACTACAAAAAACAATATGGAGGTTTTTCAAAAAATTAAAAATAGGACTACCATATGATCCAGCAATTCCACTTCTAGGTATTTATCCAAAGAAGACAAAAACTAATTTAAAAAGATACATGTCCACATGTTTATTGCAGCATTATTTATAATCGCTAAAATTTGTAATGTTCATGATGGATGAAGAAAATGTGTATGTACATTATGGAATATCATTTAACCATCAAAAAGAAGAAAATTCTGTCATTTGTGATGACATGAGTGGACCTTAAGAGTACTAAACTAAGTGAAATAAGTTAGAGAATGACAAACACAATATGATCTCACTTATGTGTGGAACCTAAAATAAAACCAAACTCATAGATACAGAACATATTAGTGGTTGTCATAAGTGGGGAATGGAGAGTGGACAAAATGGGTGACAGTGATCAAAAGGAACAAACTTATAGTTTTAAGATAAGTTTTGGGAATGTGATATACAGCATAGTGACTATAGTTAGCAAATTTCAAATATATATTGTTAAGACAGAAGGTCTTAAAAGTTCTCATCACAAGAAAAAAATTATGGTGATGGATATTAAATTATTAGTGTAATCATTTCACAATATATATCAAATCATAATATTGCAGCCCTAAAACCAATAAAATCTTTTAAGTCAATAACAAATTTAATTTTAAAAAGCAATTATGAAATAATATATTAACTAGGATGTTTATTAAATCATTCTTAATGGCCAAAATGGAAACAATTTACTTATAAATTGTTCCTAAAGTAGAACACATGCATACCATAGATTATGCATCTATTAAAACTAGAAATGGTTCAGAGGAATCTCCATGAAATATTCAATAAAAATTTAAGTGTAGATGTGTAATCTAAACAAAGTTACTTTAAAATATTGAATGTATGTGTAACTATTATATAATGTTATGATCCAGAACAACGGATAGAAACATGGAGGGATATATATGAGATTGTTAATGTGAGTTATACAGAAAAAGGGAGCTAAGACTGATGTGGGAAGAAGGAAAAAACAATAAAGGGAAAATAATGAGAACAGATTATACATAAAACGTTTGTAATCATGATAGCTAGTTTCCAAAGATGTCTTCCTAATGAACTATGCCTCCAAGTATTTATAAGCATCTGTAGACCCCTCCTTCTAAAACTGGGCTTGCCTTAGTGACTTGCTTGGCCAATAGAACCTTCCAAAATAACATTCTGAGACTTCCAAGGCCAAGTCATAAAAGACCTTACAGTTACCTGCTAGGCTTCTTGGACACACATTCTTGGGATACTTCTCAAAACTCAGCCACTAGGCTGTGAGACATGCAGGCTTCAAGGAGAGGCTGTGTGTGGACACTCTGGTCAACAGCCCTGGCTGAGCCCCCACCCAACAGGCAGCATCGACTGCCACTGGACGAATGAGCCATCTCAGTTGTCCAGCTTCAGCAAGGCTTCAGAGGATTCCAGTCCTGGCAGCCATCTGATGCACCCATGAAGGTCCAAGGCAGAGCTGACCAGCAGAACCTTGTCAACCACATAAATATGAAAAGTAATTGGAAGATTTTTGGTTTAAACTAATTTTGTGGGTGCTTTGTTACACATTAAAAACATGTAATGATACTGACCTTAATATATAATTAAGTATACTGTGAAAACACAAATATTAACTAGGAAGTTATTTTCAAATGTGAGGAGGAGATTTTGTCTTGATCTAGTTTAAAATAAAAAAGTAAAAGAATTAGAAACTAAAACTAAAGAGAATGTAGAGAATGTGACTGAGGGTAGTATTGGTTTTAGAGTCAGGGAAACCTGACTCATCTCTGACTTCTTCCTGGTTATTGAGGTTCCTTGAACCTCAGCTTCCTATAGAATAGGACACTGATCTCATTAAAATGAGACTGGGTATGTTAATGGTATAATTACCTACATTATACATTCAGAAGGGGCATTGTTAACATTCAGTGGTCTCACCAATTTTTATAAAGGAATGATTTCTACTGATTTAGTGAAGCACTCTTACCTGGACCATTTTTCTGCTTCTCCCTGTGATAAATCAAGAATTCCCAGAAGCACCAGAACATAACAAATTAACAAGAGCAAAGGCTTTCATAAAGTTATTGTAGTAGTCAAGAGGCCAGGTGGAATCGATGAGGAAAATTAATCCTAACTCAATTAGTAATTTTAAAAAGGGAAATTTTTCTATTATGGCACTCTTCATAAGTATAGTTGTTGCCATTTTATTTTTTTCTAAATTTTTAAAGAGTGGACTTGAATATGAACTGAATGGGATACTGTGGGATGGGGACAAAATTTAGAAACTTGATCTCACCCACCTACTAAATACAATATTTTCTTTGCCAGCTCATTTCCTGGGTATTTGTAATACTAATCTAGAAAATAGGAAGACAGAATTTTCTCCAGAAACAAAGACAACAATTTTAAAAATACTTCAAAATTCTTTAAGAATGTATGGCTTGCTCTTTGAAAAGTGTCAGGATGTCGACAAAGTTTTAAATGAATATTAATTATAATTTGTTAGACTGTATTGTATTGAATGTGCCTTAGTACAGTGTTGGATCACATGGGGCCCAACAGTGTAAATCTACAGTGTGTCCATGTGTGTGTGTGTGTGTGTGTGTGCGTAGCTGCCAATCATGAATTAGCATTAACGGCATTTACCATTATTTATAAAACATGAAAGGGGAAGGGGAAGTGAAGTAGAACTACCTTGAGATAAGAAAGAATATATCAAACAAAATACATTCAACTATGACATACATTTATATGTGAAACTCAGATATTTAGAAATACATGTTTAATAATTTATTAGTTTGTAATGTCTTGACCTCCACCCCAATTCTACTGATTTCTCAACTTTGTTCATAGTTCAATACCTGTGCCACTTTAAAACAAAGAAAACACTGAAATAATACTTACACACCATGGGTATGAGAATGATATAAATACACCTTTGTCACTTTTTGTTACTAGATGTTAATTGGAAGAATATTGGACTGAAGAGACACATGTAACTTGTGATTTTCTCAATTTTAAAAATTTTTATCTAAGAATCCGTGAGTCCATAAGAACACTTATTTTACAGCTTATAGTAATCAACCTTTTGTTTTTTAACCACAGTTCCAAGGTGAAGGGAAAATATGCCATCTGATGTTTCTCTTGAGTGATGTTTTAAGAATCTCGACATGTTCTTTAGTACTAGGAAAAGGTCTTCCAGCAGTGTGTGGAAATGTAATTTCTCTCTCTCTCATAGAGTGTCTGCAAGTGTAACCACTGTGGTGAGATGGACGTGGCTCCAGTTTCAGCACCACCACTCACTAGTTGTATATCAGGGAAGTTGTTTCATCTCTTTAAGCCTGGGCTGTAGAAAAAAATCAAGCTAAGATGCTGAAATGTGCTGTCAAGGAGGATAGAGTGGATATGAAGTTTCAGATGAATGGACACTAAAATAAGGGAGCTCTGAGTTGAAATCCTAAATCCAATACAGTGATGTGATCTTATGCTTGGAGCTAGTGCTTTTTAAGCCTCATTTAAATTCTTTTAATATATTGATTAAAATGCATATCTTGAAGATTGCTATAAATATTCAAAAACCTATTTGTTGTATAATAATTTGTCTGGTCTTTGTCCCTAGTTCCTGGGAGGTAACCTCTATATCCTTGGAATTTCCTGAATGATAGTAGTGCCCTTGTTATTCATGGTGGCCCCTCAACAATAATTTACACTAATGAGATAACTCAGGCTGGGGGTTGGTCACCCCAGCAGGACCAAGCAAATGAACAGAGGGTTGGGGCTTTGACCCAGGTGATACCAGCCTCGCCACCATTAGGGAGGCAAGGAGAGCTGGAGACTGAGTCCAGTGACATGACCAATGCTTCTCTCAGTCATGCCGACATAAGAAAATCTCAATAAAAACTCCAAACACCAAAGCTCAGGGGCACGTTCTGGTTGGTAAACACATTGCTGTGCCAGGAGGAGGCCAGTAGGCTGACGTGTCCTGATTCTACAGGGAGGGTACACAGAAGCTCTGCATTTGCAGCCCTCCTAGACCTTTCTCTATGTGTCTCTTCATTTGACTTATCCTGATTTGTATCTTCTAGAATAAAACTGTAATTTTAAATATTGTGCTTTCCTGAGTTCTTTCAGTCATTTTAGTGAATCATCAAACCTGAGGGGGTCATGGTAAGACCTGAATTTGCAGGCAGTTGGTCAGAGGGCAAGTGGCCTGGGGACCCCTGAAATGAACTTTTGGCATCTAAAGTCAGGTCAGTCTTGGGGACTGGCCGTAAAACCTCTGGAGTTTGTCCCGCCTCTGGGTGGGCAGGTGTCAGAGTCACACTGTGGTACCTCAATCTTTAACATACCTAACAAACAGTGTCTGACTCACAGGAAATGACTGATGGTAACTACTAATACTAGTGTTCTTATAAACAAAGAGAATCCAGTATAAAAGGTAACTTCCCAGGACAGACCGATACTGAAATTGGGTAATGTTTTCGAATTTCGTATTCTCTATATTTGCTTTTGAATTCAAGCAATAAAAGTTAATTATGATTTACAAAGACAAAAACATATTTTCCTGTGTGAGAAGATATTTTGCTAAAGACTTTCAAACAACTTTAAAAACTGAGAACGACCTGACTCAATTTCCAAACTCAGCATATTTACATTTCCAAGAAAAGCTGAATGACAAGAAAATCAGAGGAATACCATTTTCATTTCCACAATTATGAAATAGTAAAAACATTCTAACAGGCAGTGCAACTGTTCAAATTAAACCTTTAAATGTGATAACATAAAAGTCTGTGCAGAATAAAGCAGCCAAATGGTTCCAGTACACAGCACAAATCAATCCTGCCATTTCTTCTTGTAGAAACACATGAAAGAGAATGTCCCAGAGCAAAACAAAGTCAAATTTCCTTTTCTACATAGGTTCTATCTTCCATCACACCAAGATAAGACTTCCTTAAAAATTACTTTTGGTGCTTAATAAAAAAATAAAAGCTCCTATAGCTCTAAAACACCATTTTATTCTGAAAACATCTACAGCCTAGAAAAATGCATTAAGTAATAATGATTTCACCTCAGACCACTTCTCTGGAATAAATAACCTTACAGAATGAAAATGTTGAGGGCCATTTACCCAACTCTTTAAAATCCAGATGACTCAAACACAGTGATTATAGATATTTCACATCAATTTTCAAGAATCATTTAGATTAACAAATGACATGGCATTGACATAATTTTAAGCATACATATCATGACAAGGAATTGGTATCAAAATACATATTTTCCGGAATCAGGATTTTTCAAAGAATTTAGATAAATTCAAAATCACAGATAATGAAAGATTTTTTAAAGACTCTATCTGGGTTTAATACTTTAAAGCTTTTAGCTAACAGATAATATTCCTAGAGGAATATTACCAGCTGGAACATGAATAGTTCTATAACCTTCAAACTGATAATCACTCACTGGTCTTTGCTGCCACGCTGAAGTCAATCATGAACGTCTTTCACTACACATGAAGACGGGTGATGGATAGAGTGAACTGCACATTTTTAAAGAATTTTCTACATGTTCAATAAGAAAGGAAAACACTAACTGCTGTGATGGAAATGGCAGAAGGAACTTAAGACAGGAAAAAGTAGTAAGTAGAATTGCTGTTATGGCCTTCACCATGTGTTAATTCTTAAGAGAACCCATTTCTATTTAGGTCTCCATTTATGCAATGCCAAGGCTCAGAAGTTTTAAATTAGAATGGATAAAAGCATTCGTCCATAGGGAATGTGATTATGCTTGAGTACTATGTAAGACAAATTTGAAAGTATTCAGCATTCTTGATGAATGAAAATATATTTTAAACAACATATAATATATACTTAAACTGACAAAAAACACTTAATATTTTTTACAAAAAGACACTGGAAATATAACGAGGGATTATTCATTTGTATGAGGAGCAGTGAACTGAGAAAGAGAAAAAATACATATTATATTTTCTATTTATCATTAAATTAGCTTAATATTTGATTTCTACCTTTTATGACAATATACCTTCAAATCTAAATAATCTTTTTATGTATGAGGCCAGCAGAATTCTAAAGATGGCAAATTGTTTCATTATCTCTCTAGGTTCTAAGATGTTATCCTACAAAATACTACCCAATAATTCATCTGTGATAAATAATTTAAAATTTATTCTGTAAACTCTCAGAATGGCTATTTTGGAAGTCCTTGCAAAGTTATTTGCTTTCAGATATCTCAAAAAGGTTTAGAAAAAGGGGCAAGGTTTAGTTGTCACTCTAGCTGTCTGTCACTGTCTCAACCCCCCACTGCACTGCACTTGAGCCCTTCTGAGCAATTGTAACTGTCCTCCTTCCTCATGCTCTTGTACGTTACCTGTTCTCGTTGATGCTGCCTCATTGCCTGAGCACCTTTCTGCTTCAGTCGTGGAACATCTGCTCATATGTAAACACTTCCTCCAGAAAGCCTGATCTTAACATGGCTGTTCTGTGAGGGGCCTCCCTGTCTGCTCCCATCACATGGTCTATCAGAAGGCTTAACACATGGCACATAATTATTCAGTTACCCAAAAACTTCTGAGTTCAGTGAAATCAAATACTACTTCCCTCACCTGTGTATTCTTAGCATGTAGGAGAGTCTACCAGTAAGGGCTCAAAAATATTTGTTGACAGCTTTTGGCTTTAAGGTGAAGTACACTGACATAAAATCAGTTCTTACTCTTAAGATGCTGAGTGAACTTTATAAAATGTAAGAACTCAGAAATTGGATTTCTAAGGGGAAAGAAATTAAATGTATCCTTTGTCCTTTGTTCTATAGCTTAAGTAGCTTGTGTCTTCTATAAGAATATGTCCCAGAGACTTTTTACTTTAAAAGAGTAAAAAGACCCCATACATGAGGAGTACAGTTAAATGCTAAATAGTACTAAAGAATATACAGTACTAAATGCAAATTGGTACAGCCACTAAGGAAAACAGTCTGGAGGTTTCTCAAAAAAATTAAAAATGGATCTACCTTTTGACCCAGCAATTGCACTTCTGGATATTTATCCAAAGAAAACCAAAACAATAATTCATAAAGATCTATGCACCCCTATGTTCAATAGCAGCACAATTTACAATAGCCAAGATATGAAAGCTACCTAAATGCCCATCAACAGACGATTAGATAAAGAAGTTACGGTTCGTATATACAATGGAATATTACTCATCCATTACAAAAAATGAAATCCTACCATTTGCAATGACATGGATGCACCTAGAGGTTATTATGCTGAGTGAAATAAGTCAGACAGAGAAAGATAAATACCGTATGATTTCACTTATATGCAAAATCTAAGGAACAAAAAGAACAAACTATTCAAAAACAGACTCACCAATATAGAGGACAATTGTGATGGCCAAGGGGTGGGGGAGGGTTATGGGAGCCTGAGAGAAAGGGGTGAAGAGTTAAAGTACAAATTAGTAGTTAATAGAAGTTCATGGGGATGGGGAGCATGGCATAGGGAATACAGTTAGCATTATTGTAATGGCTAAGTAATAGAGCCAGAGGAGAGAAAGAGCAATCAAGGTGATTGTGTTATAAACTATATAAATATCTAACCAATGTACTGTATACTTAAAACTGATAAAATAAATAAAAATCTACAGAAACCTTAAAAAAGGAATATGCAGTACTAGTATTAGTTTAATAATATTCCATTTTATTTAATTAAAATTAGCCAAAATTGAACCATCAAAAAATTTGAAAACAATGTTTAAAAGAGCTTCGTCATTTTTAGATAGCAATTCATAATACGCCAAAAAATTCTGTCAAATTCTCCCAACGATGTCGCCTAATTTTACCTCAGAAAATAACTAGCAATTCACACTCAGAACTGTGTAATGGAAATAATATGAAACATGAATAACAAACGTCAAGTTTTTTCACATTTTATCCACATCCATCGCATAATGTGTATTATTAATATTGAGACTAAGTAAGGTTATATAATTTCTCAAGGTCATAAAATTCTTAAGTACAAGAACACGATCATGTCTTACAGATCCAAATATGCTGCTGGTTTCACGTTTGTGCCTACAGAAAACCTGGGCCTCTGGTCAATAGCTCTCCCAGTAACTGAGTTATATTGGGCACCGGATTTAACTTCCATGGGCCTCAGTTTCCTAATTAGTAAAATTATAATCATTTCCATATTTCTCATCTCAGAAGGTTGAAGATAATATTTTAGAATGTGGCTCCTTCGTGCTGGTAGATTTTTTTTCAGATATTCTTTACATTTTATTAGTCCCTAAATTATTGGAAGGTTACATTTTTAAGCCCATAATAGTCACCTCCAAAATGTCTTGGGAAATACAAAAAGTAAACGATGTCCAAAGAGTCCACCATCAGAAAGAGGCCTCTTTCTAAAATGTCATTATCTGATGCCACTGCTAAAATGGGCAATTTGAATTCTAAAATTATATTTCTTTGGTGGACTTTTCACTTAAGTAAATATTTTTACCAGTGGCTGGAATTAATCTAATCAACAAATATTAATACTTACAAAGCACCAGATATTATTCTAGGTGTTAGGAATACAACACTGAATAAAGGAGAGGGAGGAAAAAAACTGGTCCCTCTATGGGATTTATATTATTTATAACTTAGTGGGAGAAGCAAGAAATAAAAAATAGAAATACATAACACATAGCATGTTAGATCACAGTAAGCGCTACAGATAAAGAATGGGGTTGGAAACGGCAGGGGAACTACTATTTCCCTTTGCCTCAGGTATCAGCTGATGCCACAAAGGTAAGCTTACTCTGAGAAACAGCCTAAGCACTATTAATTTTAAGATATTGATAAGAAAATCACTGCAGAAATAGAAATATGCAATTGTGTATGGGGGAGATA
>CM053512.1:24138144-24174896 GCA_028627145.1 Eidolon dupreanum
TCAGTTTTCACAACTGGAAGGTAATAATGAAATCCCAGCACAGCTCAGGTTTTTACCTAGTCTATCCATTTATGCCTCTCATTGCTAAAATCTGTTTTATAGGTAGAAGTTTTAATGAACCAAGTATATTATCATCTATCTGATTTTCATTTCCTGCTTAATAAAAGTGTATTTTACAGAATGTTTTTAAAAATTTGGTTAACATTCTTTTTTTCTGTTTGTTTTTTGGCCAGAAATATTTTTCAGGATATGTTTAACATAATCTTATTAAG
Organism: Eidolon dupreanum; assembly: GCA_028627145.1. Lineage (NCBI taxonomy): Eukaryota > Metazoa > Chordata > Mammalia > Chiroptera > Pteropodidae > Eidolon > Eidolon dupreanum. Next base: position 24,138,417 of record CM053512.1, read on the forward strand.
TAAATCCCTCTAGATGAGGCAATCATATTTTCTGAAATTGCTCGTTTCATTTTTGTTGGATGCAATCTATCTTTAATGTTAATTATTAACTAGGTACTTCTCAGTAAATTTCAGAAGAAAATTCATTCATTCTGACAAATTATATTTGTGTATACATACATAGAGAGCAGTAAAATAACAAGTTTTTTTATACAAAATTATAAAACAGAAGTTTGAAACTGCTTTATATTAGTAATCTATCTGTTTTTAGATAAAAGAAACATGGCTAAATAGCTCTGTTCTTGTTAATACAGAATTTGACATTAATTAAAGAAATTTGGGGATAACTTAGGAGGCTCAGGAAAAAGTCTAATATTTATAATAAAGACTAGAAAACTGTTGAACATAAGCAAGTCATTAAATAACTTCCGCAGCTGAAATTATCTTAGGACTCTGGCGTGTATGTCAGCTAGCTTTACAGATTTTCTTTAAGCCACTTAACCCTTCCCTATCTTTTATTTTCTTATTGAAATATGTAATAATTCATCTAACATATGTCTAAGCTTTTCAAAACCAAGATATTGTGAATGATTCTTAAAGAACATTTGAAATTAAATAGTAAGAATAATCTTTCAACTCCCTCCATAGTTCCTGAAATACGAAGAAATTTGCCTTTTGAATTCAGTTATCAATAAGAGGAAAATTTCCTAATATTCCAGCTGTCATAAGTTTTCCTACTAAATTTTAAAGATTGAACAATTGCACAGATGGATCATTTTGAAAAGATATTATTTCATATTTATTAACAAGAACAAAATGCATGCCAAAGTATTTATGGCTAAAATTAGGAGAATTTATCATATTTCTTGCAGTACTGGGTTTGCTACCAAACACACACACACAAGTTCCCCAGTATTTGTGAAATTAGATTGCAACAGACCAAACACCTGAATTATTAGCTCTGTGTTTCCAATCTGCACAAGCAGAATACAAAGTTGTCCTCATTCCCAACATTCCCAGTGATTCCAGGCGTCTCACCTGCCACCACATCCCCGGTTTCTCTGGTTCATCGTCCGCCCAGACCACTGATCTCCGATATCTCCCTAATACTGACTGTTGTCCAACCACAGAGAATTGCAAAACAAGGACCTGACAGTTCACGCAAGTGAAAAAAACACTCTCTCCCCGTGTTTTGCTAAGTTAAAGGGAGATGGTACAATAGGGTAGCTTGAGTCCTAAAGTATAATAGAGTTTAATGTCTGTGTCTTAAAATTATTCCAAATTTTCTTGGACCACATGTCCACATTATAACCTTCCTAAGCCAATTTCTATTTCCTATTGTACTATATTGAATGGATTAAGTGGCAGCCACTATGCCAAACCCCAGAAACATCATATCCTAAAATGATTAAGCCTTATTGCTAAATCCAGTTTATTGCACTGAATTCCTTCTTAGCTACAGTCAGCCCTGTACACTTTTTTTTTTTTTTTTTTTTTTTTTTTTTTTTTTGCTTCTTTCCTTAACCACTATGGCCTCTTCCAACTGCTGTGAACTTGTTATGTCTAAACTTCAATTGTTCACAATACACATGATTTTTCTAATTAAGCTGCTGGCCAGCAGTGTAAGTCAGCAATGCAAATAGATAGCAGCATCCACACCTAAATGAATAGAAGGCTTAGCACTTCCACATCAGGAAACCCTGCTTTAACTACTTCAAGTTTTTTTTATAAAAGATTGTGCCCTGTTCCATCCAGGCTTCCAAAAATCTCTTCGCAAGTTAATAAATATTCAGAACAATTTGAAAATTAAGACTAAATTGGAATCTTTCCTGCATTTTGGAAATTTCATTATAGGTCAGCAAAAGCTTCTGAAACAGAATTACATGCTATTCATGCTGTAGCAAGTGACCTGTAAAATTAACAATCAAATAACCTGTATAGACAGCCTCTAAAATTTACTGCATTTTTATGTAGCATTCTATTTAGTTAATGGAACTCCTGACTTTTCTGACATAATTTCATCTAATTATTAGATATTATTGGTGGGATTATCCATGATAAAATGTTAATATTTTGCTTGTATCAAAATTAAAAGTCAAAAAATCATCAAAATAAGTATAGAAAGATTACAGTATAAATCTCTATGATAACTGCTGAAGTTTCATGTCCATATGATAGCTTAGTGAATAATAGAGTAATGCTGATATTCTGACAAGGATAATAATAATGATGTGAACCACATATATGTAAATAATGAGGACAAAATGTACACACTCTAAATCATTGATATTTGAAGGTCCTTTCCTTGTATTTTACAGCTTATCTGCACTGGTGTGCATATATGCATATAATTTTATCACACTGCCAAGGCAAAAGTGGAATCAAAAGACTTGGTGATGCGTGTGTGTGTGATTTTCCTCTCCTTCTGCATATCATCAAATATTCAAAGGGCAAATAGCATCGTATAACCTTTCAAAAAATCTTACATGATTAACTACTAAGAAGCAGGTTCAATAGCATAAAATTCACAGAAATTGTTATTTTTTAAAGCTAAAAATAATTTTTGAAATGGAAGATTTTACCTATCACAGAGCAAGCCCTGACTCATTTTTACGAAGACTGGATCTCACATACTCTGGGGGCTTTATAGGAGTCTGCTACAGTCAGAGCAGCTCAGCAGGTATTAACTTCCCGCTGGGGATTTGATCATTTCTCCTCCCATATGTCTTTTTATAGAAAGGAAAAAACCTCCACTAGATATGAAAGGTTTTAAAGAAAGTGCCTTCTCACATATTGAATATATTTTAAAGGTTTTCATGTGTATATATAAAGCAATTCTATATATGTAAAACTAGTGAACTAAAAATAATATGAAATAAATTCAGAGGAAATTAGACACCGCTGCATGTACCCGTGTCAGGGAACAATATCATCTCACATGTACACATTTTACCTGAGCTTAGCTCTCAGAAAATGCACATCATTTTGCCATCTAACAAATGATCAACCTTATTTATTTAGTTTGGGGCAATGGAAGTTTTTTGGTTATTCATTTATTTATTTACTTACTCATTTATTGGTATGTGTTATAACACCAATACCGGTGCACTGGTTTCTAAAAACAGGTGGGTTCAATTCCTTCACTCTAGTTAGGAATCAGAGGAAGATGAATCTATAATTCAATAAAAATAAAGTACTGAATTTTTCCTTTGTGCTTGGCAAATCCCGAGACGATAGAAAAGCCTTCCTATAATCCAATTCTGATGAGCCAGCACAATCTCAGATTATTCTGACAGCACAACATTTAAGTTCGACACTGTGTGGAACGGTGTCCTTCAAGGCCAGGACCACTATTCTTTGGGCAAAATCAATCAAACACCAAATGATACATTTTAGGGAATTCAAAAGATCCCTGTAGGAAACACCATCTCTTTTCTTGGCCTGACAGAAGATTATTCTCACCATAAGTAATCTGCTGTTGGTTAAGAAACTGATATTTCCGTTAAAACTCACATACACATTAAATTATTTTTATGACTAATGTCGAAAAGCAGTGAGCAACAATTGGGCCAGTTCTTGATTAGGGATGATGTAAAAGATGCTGCCTAACTTTCCTGCAGTTCAAGTTAGCATACTATTGGGGCGGACCATCAAGGTCAGCAGTCAGCAACTTTTTCTGTAAAAGGCCAGATAATAAATACTTTCAGCTTTGCATATGGTCTGTGTTGCAGTTATTCATCTCTGCTCTTGGAGCATGCAAGCAGCCATAGACTAAACCAATCAGTGTGGCTATGCTATAATAAAACTTTTTTTTTTTTATGGATACTGAAATTTTAATTTCATATAAATTGACTTATCACAAAATATTTATTTTTCAACTATTTAAAAATGTGAAAACCATTCTTAGCTTGAGGACCCTACAGACAATTGGGCAGACAGATGTCTCATGAACAGCAGTTCACAGACTTCCGATCTAGGCCATGGAGACTTCAAACTTAATACATCTAAAACAGAATGAGTCTCCCATTTTCCCACACCAGCAAAAAGCTGTCAACCCACTAGTTGACAAAGCTCCACATCTCAATAAATGCTATTTGTTTGGTTTCGCATGCCAAAAACCTTATAATTTTGCTTACTTTGTCTCTCTTTCAGTGAAATCTTAAATCCAGGCTGTCAGTTGACATTAGTTAATAAAATTATATAGGTTTCAGTGTACAATTCAATAATACATCATATGTATATTGCATTGTGTTCACCACCCAAAGTCAAATCTCCTGTCCCTATCTATTTTTATTACCAGTTCAAGTGATTTTAATATCTAAATACTCACTTTGAGAAATAATGTAATAATTTATCATTACATTATAAATCAATTATGTAAAGTATGTATTTAAAGAAAAAAATTTGCAACATTATTTCTAAATTAAAACTTTTAAAGACAAGAAATGTTTAGCATTTTAATAGCATAATTAACATTTCTCTGACCAATGTAACAAGTGCTTCTGCCATGATTAACCAATAATATAATAGAGATTAAGGCCACACTAGATCAGTAATATGATGCTTTCTACAATTTGTAGAATTTCTCTCCAATAATTATCCTGTGAACCAAACTACAGGGTAGTTTTCTGTTTTTTCTTTGTTGTTGGTGGTGATATTTTAAGAAACTAAGATTAGCAGTTTCATTGAGAACAATAACATATCACAATTAAGTTTAAATATCCTGGAAAGCTATATGTTGTGCTTTAGTTTTTGCCTGTTATCAAGCCCAACTTTAAAAGCAGAGTTTGATGGATGAGATAGCCCATAAGGAAACCCTCAGCCCTGTCTGCCCTAGCCTTCTTCTCTCTTTGGATGATCCATAGAAATTGAGAAAGAAAAAGAAACCTTAAGTTTTACATAGCTTGGAAAAGGCCATTGACATGAAATGACTGTTACACTTCAACTTCACTACTTTAGAAATAATTATTTCTGCTTAATGGTTGACAGGCCAGAATCAAAGTTTACAGTCTAGATGTTCTGGAGTGAGGGGAAGGGAATGACAACAAAGAATGCCTGTCAGCAAAGTTCACTAAAAGCTTGAAAAGGTGTTTGTTGGGGGAAGGCATCTATCTGGCGTGATAAAAACACACAAAACCTCACAAACTGCCTGCATTGAAAATAATTTTCTTGCTCTGAAAAGATGCAGAGGGCTTGTATTTATTTTTTACATTACTTTTTGCTTTTAGAATTGTCATCAGATTTTCCTTGTTAGGAATTTTCCCCTAGTCTTTCCATGAAGTCAGTATAACTGGGCAATATCTAACCCAAAGACAGTAAACTTACTTTCCACTTTTTAATAGAAAATGAAATATTTTTCCAGACTGGGGTTAAAAGTTTAGTTGCTATTATAAGAATTTTGAAATTTTGGGGGTGACATTGGTTTACAAAATTACATAGGTTTCAAGTGTGCAGTTCAATAATACATCATCTGTATATTGCATTGTTAATAAAAATATTTTAACATTTTGAGAGTAAGATAGAACAGCTTTCTTTATGGACCATGTTCTCTTTTTACCATATTTTCTACATGAACATCATTATTTATTGATAGACAATTAAAATTTGTGCTTTAATATTACTGAATACTGTTCTGGAGTCAATTTAAATTTATACATATGTATTTAAGTTTTTCCAATATTGTATTTTCTAGCAAAAGTTTTTTTTAATAGAAGAAATGAATCTACAGATTAGAAATTGTTTTCTCTTTAGTAGCAGCATATGTAAAGCATGCAATCACCATGTTCCCTGTGTGAGATGTATAGAGCTATATTGCACTGATCTCTTTACCACACAAGTACTGATCATTTAACACTGTATAGAATCTAATGCAGAAACTTATTTATCTTATTAAGAACATTATCAAGTGAAAATATTTTGATATTATCAATAGGTCACTATAGTTCATAAGAATTAAGAAACTAGACAGGATTTGGTGGTCTAGATAGAATCAGAATGTATTTCAACTTGGTTTTATATATACTCACTGACTCACAGTAAGAAGTCTAATTTTCAGAATAAAAATTATATGCAAGATCATATTGATAAGATTATATTGAATGCTTACTGAAATGACCATTTTATCCATGATTAAGGATAAAATAGACAATAAGAACACTAAATCATTCCAATAATTCACATGGTAGAATGTGGGCTTGAATTCAGACAAATGTTATATTTTTGTTCTGTGAAACAGTGCTTACCATCTATTATGAAATTTTTTATTCCTTCTTTGCTCTAACCTAATTATAACAAAATTTGCAGAATGAGTTAATGTATTACAATATTCTTTTTATCCTACTCTTTCATTAGTAGTAGAAATGCTATTAATACTAAGTATATATGACATATAATACATAGGTAATACAGAATACAGCATAGTATATTAAACCTGTGATTAAGTATTAGTGCATTGTAAGCTTGTAATCTAAATGACCTAAGTGTATGTCTCAACATATCCTGTAGTGATCATCAATTAATAGGAAATAATATTTACTGATTTTCTTTATATCTAATAGTAGTATATGATATACTATTAATGTATACCAGTTATTAAGGAACAACAAAGTGAGGTATAATTTCTTCACAAATTAAATATAGTGAGTTAATAGAACATATTGTTGACATGAGTATTCTATTCTTAAACGCCATATGATTTTGCTTATATGTGGAATCTAAAGAACAAAATAAACAAACAAAAAAAACCTCATAGATACAGAGAACAGTTTGATGGCTGCCAGATGAGGAGGAGGCTGGGAGGTGGGTGAAAAAGGGGAAGAGATTAAGAAGTACAAATTGATAATTGAAATAGTCATGGGGATATAAAGTTTAGCATAAGGAATATAGTCAATAATATTGTAATAACTATGTAAGGTATCAGATAGATATTAGATTTATCGAGTGATCACTTTATAAATTACATAAATGTCTAATCATTATGTTTTACACTTGAGACTAAAAATAGTGTATGCCAACTGTATTTGAAAAATTAAAAATTGTTGACAAAAACAAAATTCTGAATAGCTTTTGATGTTATGTGCTTCCATCATGACAAACAAGGTTAAATTTAGAAAAATAATGAAATTGAATTATTTCTCTAGAATAATAGATGATTGGATAAAGATGATGTGGAACATATATGAAATGGAATATTCCTCAACCATAAGAAAAGATGAAATACTGCCATTTTTGTGACAACATGGATGGATCTTGAGAATATCATGCAAAATAAGTCAGATGGGAAAAGTTGAGAACTATATGATTTCATTCACTTATGGGATATAAAACTGAAAGCAACAAGCAAGACAAGAGTCTAGTGGTTCAGAGCGAAAGCGGGGTGGGAGGGGAGGTGGATAAGGGTCAAACACATGATGACAAAAGGAGATTTGACTTTGGGTTGTGAACACAGTACAACATACAGATAAAACCCATGTAATTTTATTAAGCTATGTCACCCCAATAAATTTAATAAAAATAGATAAAAGTGATAATTATCTTCTAAAAAATAAGATAAACAAAGCAAAAATCTGATCTGGAAAAGTGTTGCTTATTCTTCCTTTTCTAAAATTCTTGAGGTAGTCTGATATTTAATTTTAACCATCTACATGTACTGTATTAAAATAAAATTATTAAAATTAAAGCAGTGATCTGTTTTCACCTTATTGATGAAGTATAAGGTCTAAACTCCTGAGATGAAAACCAACGTTTCTGATATTTTTAATTTATACAGTAAAGATGAGAAGAGCACAAAACTAAATAAACTTTTGTTACCATTTTGTCCACAGAAAAAGAAAGTGTGATCAATAAGACTCACTGTGGTTTCATAAAGAGCTAATAATATTAGATTATCCCTGACGTCTCATAAACTAGCTTGAGAAATTAAGAGCAAATACAATTTATCACATGCCCCCTTTAATCCAAACGTTGGCTGCTCAAATTGAGAATTTATGTCAAATACTGAAAAGAACACTGACTACTGCTTGTATACTGCATTGAAAAAGGAGGCAGTAGGGCCAACCAGCCACTAGTTCCCTATCTCAAGGCTTTCTTCAGGAGGAAAGCTGGTTACTGAAAAGAGGTTAGTGACTCTTCTTGGAGCATAGCTTGACAAAGATGAGGCCCATTCATCAGTTTCTTCTTCATGTGCAAGCATGTGATAAATCTGGCTTTATACAACCCCACAGTTCCATCATATGACAGCACTTAATTTTCACATTTCATGACATCAAAGGTAAGACCCCTTTCTCATCAGCTCACCTGTCTTAATTTTGACTTTAGAGTTAGGGTTGGTTTGCTTCTCATTGGCACCCTTGCTCCTAAAACCTAGTCATTAGAAATTAAGCCTAATTCCTACTGGTTCCACTACTTTGTCTTTTTTAATTAAGACAAACCGTAACAACATTTATCTGGCTGTTGCTTTCTTTTTTATTTTTCCTGAAGGAAATACCAGTCATTAGAAACTGACGAATCTTGCAGAAGTAAAATGCATTCAGCTTTAAGGTGAAGAGGAAAAGGAGATTTAAATGGCAAAGGGCTAGCTCCGACAAAGGCATGCATTGATACCAAAATGCTTTGCGATCCATTTTTATTGGCATTATGTACCATGGGCAAATGATTAGATGTGTATGAATGCAAAGAGTTGACTACTTATAACACCCTAGACTGAAAAAAAAAAAGGCAAAAAATGATCCTTTCCCCGCCTACTGAATATTGCAGCCTTGATGTAAATGGCTGGACTGCTCTCATCCACCAGAGCAATGGCTGCAGGGAGGGAATGCTCCTCAAAACTCCTGAGCAGTTTTATTTGCAAAGCAGTGGCATAATTAGGCAACCATGGCAATGGACAATTTTGAAAAACAAAACAAAACAAAACAACAAACAAGAGCAGCAGAAAAGATAACAGAAGGCTTCTATTTGGGGAACTGACTTTCAGGGATACAATGGGTTTACCATGTCCTCCAATAGGGGATGACAGAGATTGGAAGTAAGTAAAAGTGATTCATGAAACCTGTATGTATTCTCAGAATTTCCACATATTACTAGGGGAAGAAAATCTGGAGTCAGAACAGATTTCCCATTCTAGAGTTTGTCTCAAAGTCACTTAATTTAATATTTTAAAAAATATTATTTTTTTAGTACCACAAAAGTGAAGTGAGACATATTGGTTATATTATCAAATGATTGCAGTTTGTAAATATATTTGGCATATGTTTTGCCATCCTCTTCTGTCTAGGCAAGACAATCATAAATAGAACTTTCAGAACTCTAACAACAACATACTTAAGTCATATTATGTTTTTAGTAGAATTGGTAGATTACATCTGAATTTTGTAAAATTGTATATATAACAAGAATCTATTGAATGTTTGCTTAAATGATTAGGCATGATTGGGGATAACAGACAGCAGGAACTTTACATCTTAATATATTCATAATATAGTTGCAGTGGAATAATATTTTGATAGATTAGGCAATGTGTTTTATTTTTTTTCCACTTGGGTAGGCTCTGGGGCATTCTCTTTGTTGTTCACTTATGAAAGTGTGAAAACTTCAGAAAGATGAAACAAAACATCACATTTTGACTTTTGAAATTCAAAAGCCTAGGTCTCAAGAGAATAAAAATAGCTTCAAGAATGAATGACAGATTTATATTATGACAAGGAGCACGACATTCCGCTCAAAACGCCCAACATCCAGATACAAGACAGAATTTCCTTGGACTAGAAGGCCAGAGGAAAAGGTAGGGAAAGAAGAGAATGGATACATGGTGTGGATCCTGGAGAAAGCAGGGCTCTGCCTTTGCAGCACTGTCCAGAGGCAGTGATGATGACGGAAACACTGGATATGCTCCACAGGGCAAGAAGAGGGATGAAGTGATCCTAGTAGAGAGGAAAATTGTGTCTTTTTTCCAGGTAAAGCATAGGGAGCAGCAAGACAGGGAAGGCTGTTTCTTCTACTCTTGATAGCTGTACAAAAGTAGTAACTAGTCAAAAAAAAAAAAAAAAAGCCTCATGGCCGAATTATATCACATAAAAGGGGGAAGGTGTCACAAGGAGCATAGACTTAGACAAACATACAGTCAGAAAAATGAGGTCCTCAGTCCTGAAGCATGCAAGGCCCTGAATGCTGCTGGCAACCACATGCAGGCCCTTAGAAGCTTAGGTCCTTCCCCAGTAGGGCCTCAAACAAGATTACAGCTCTGGAACAAGGGACCACCAAAAAATGATCTTCATGAGCTAAAAACCAGGGGGAAACAAGAACATCTCAGTCCCTTCTGCAGCAGCTTGATGGACATCTGGACCATATGGAACTCTCCTAGTGATGCTGCAGAATAACAAAAGTACCCTAGAAATCAGGAGCAACTCCAGGGAAAATGGGGTAGGGCTCTGAAATGATGAAAATAACTTTATCTACCCTGTGAAATAGAGTCATAATAGTGATTTAACTGTTAGAAAACAATATTTTCTGCAAGCTTGACCTTTTATTTTCTATTAAATGGTAAGATTCTCAGAGATGCGGATCTGTCCAGGACCCCTACCACATTGAATGTAGGCCATCGCCTGCACTGCAGACTAACCAGCTGCCCATGAGGAGAGTTAGTCCTCATGCTTCTTAGGAAGGACTTGTCATCTTGTGAAATATCTGATGTGCTGAAATGAAATGAACTTTCATCTATAAATGCTGATTTCAAAAATCATTCCAGTGAATTTCGGTAAGACAGATTAAAATTAGAATGCTTTAAAGTCTTAAAAGAGAATAAATTCAGCCCTTTAGTGTTTGTTAACAAAAATAGAGTAAGGCACAGAAGAGGATGTTTAAACGCCTCATTGGATTCTGAATTTCTAAGAACACAACCACATTTTAAATAGAAAAGTCATGCTAGCAGTCTCAGGACCAGAAGATAACATTTACCAGTCAAACTTGCTCATCCTTCATTCTGTCGAAAAGTAGAAGCCTGGGGCATTGGCAAAGAAAATGTAAGAAAAGGAGCCAACTGGACTCTGATTCAAGATCACTGAGGTCACTTTTCAACTATTCTGTGACAGCCACCAAAAGCCCAAGCATACTCCTTTTTATTGGCATTTAGAAAAATAGGTCCTTACAGGTTCAGCCCATTTAGAGAACTTACAGTGAGTAATGTGAAAGTTAAGGTGGACTTAGGGGAAACCCTCCAAACCACAGAGGGATCAAAGAGTCGAGCCAAGCTGCTCTAACAGAGGCTAGTCTCTCCAGCCTTTCTCCTGTTTATCTGGCCAGATAAAACTCTTATAAGCCAGAGGAAAAGGCTAGTTTTCATGAGAGAATCTGCTGCCTAACAAAGAATTTGCCTACCACACCATTCTCCTCTCCAACTCTTAGATTTAAATAATCAACAAAACAAATAAATGTATTAAAACGGGTTTTGACAGGTGAAATAATGGACATAATCTAACAAGAGACTTTAAAAAATAATTTTAAATTTTATACTACAACAAAAGATACTTTATAGCATGAGAAATGCACTTTAATAGTAAGAACAACAACAAAAAAGCCTAAACATTTTGTTCCTTTTAAGATAAGTCAAATGCATCATGTAGTTGTCATAAAGCTAATGTGATTTTAGAATGCATCGATATGAATGCAATGTCCAACACCACCATCAAGAAAGTAAATGATTCGTCTGTCCTTCAACTCTTCAGTACAATATTGTTTTGGACTTTAAGCCAAATTTTAAGAAAAACCCTTGACAAACTAGAATGCCTGTACGAGAGGGTAGTATCGAGCTAAAGAAACTAAGACAACTTTTTGAATAATTGTTGAATTACAATTTTTCACATAAAAACTGGAACACCAGAACTGAGTGCAAAAAAAAACACAATATTTATTGGTTTGTGAATGTCTATCAGAGAAATACACAAAGTATATTTTACTAAAGGCAAAAATTATGAAGAGAAAGTTAGGCTATGTTTTTGTTAAAACTTGCAAAACCATGGGACAGTCACAAATGTGTAGTGTTGGATGCATGTCTGTATATCCATATTAATTAATGTCAATCAGAATATGAGTGATTAGGTAATATAGCCAAATGTAGAGAAGTTGTTATATTTCAAAGACTAAGAAGACTACAGGTTGAAGATGTAAAATACCTTATCAATACTGGCTACCTTAAATCCTTTGGATATTATAGCTCATATTTCATGACCTGGTTCCCGTCTCACAACTGGCATAAAATCCACTTTTAAAATAATGCTGCAAGTTATACCAATGGGTGTGTTGGGAGGCCTTTAGTACCTTCTGGTGTACAAATTTCGGCAACAGTAATTCAATAGAAAATGATATAGTACTTATCAGTATGAAAATAACATTCCTTACAAGCACAATGGCATCAACCAACTGGGGTGCACTTACTCCTGCTACTGTAATTATACCCATGGTCATCCAATGTCAACAACATATTTCTAATAAGACATTGAAACATATACATGTGCACCTAATATCCTTTATAATTATGTTTTATATTGAGTGTTACATGATTAAGGATATTGTCTTGCCACTTACACCTATTGTTTCAAATGGCCTAAAGGTAGATACCACTGAATGGTGGGGAGCTAAGCTAATAAGCCAAGCATTGAAGCCAATAACTATAAGGCGGGCTTTTGAATTATGTTCAAAGAGAACTCAGGAAATGGTTGCCAGCATATAAACCAACCGCAAACTACTAGGATGTTTCCTTTTACATGGTAGCTTTTATCCTTTTTAAGGAAAATAGATACATTTAAAATATGTATACATCTTGTTAAAAGAAATAACAGAAGCATGTGTAAACTAAAAAGGTAGCAAAAAAAAAAAAGAGGTGAATAATTCTTAGTGGAGTAAAATGGGTCTTTTCAAGAGGGAAAGAAAGCATCTTAGGAGAGACAACTCTAAAGCCATTTTATTTTAGTTTATTATTCAAGTTGGATTTTAACTAGTGTATAGTAATTCGACAGCTAATTAAGGAGAAGGAGCATTGCAAAGTAAGTCAGTGTATGTTATTGGTGTAAAGGGGGGAAACCCGCATCGTGTAATGTAGCTAGGATGCAAAGCATGAAGCAGAGTCAAAGGAATGCAACTGGGGGCAGAAGCAGTGCTCCTGTCACGAGGGGACATCTGCATTCTACTAAGGAGCTTGAAGAGGCCATTCATAGGCTAAAAGCAAGGTACTAACAGGCCAACGTTGCCTTTTAGAAATGCATGGATAATGGATTGAAGAAATCAAAGGCAAGAGAAACACTTGGCAAATTATTGAAATCATCTGAATGAACGATGAGGGCAGAGGGTGGGGAGAGAAAGCAATAGTACTAAAGGAAAATAATGGATTTAAAAGCTGTTTAGAAGGTAAACTCTGTGTCATTTGATGATTTATTAGATGTTGGTAATAGGGGAGATGGATTAATTGAATATGATACATTATTCTCTCAAAGGATACTGTGCCACTAATTAATTTGAGGAAGCAGGTATAATTATAGGTTCTAGGGGAGAGATAATAAAATTGCCTTGGAATGTGGTCAGTCTCAAGTATCCAGGAGACATCTAAGTGAAGGTATCTATTAAGAAAATCCATGTTTATTCTCTAAAATTGATGCAGAGAACCTTTCCTTCAGTAATACATGCCCCAGTTTATTTTTTAGGGCAAGTATACCTGGACTTTTGTGGGATAATTCCATGCTCGTTTCAGATAAAATTTCAGTATATACAAGTTAATTTTTCTTTAAACATTTTAAACATTAGTCACATTGATATCTAGTTATTTTATGAAGAAGTCAAAATGCATATAAATATTTGAACTATAAAAGTTTAATTGAATACTGAATACTTTTTGTCTAATAAATACCTTTAATGTGAAATCAAAAAAAAAATCATAAATGGAAAAAGATCTTTTTCTATGCTTTCTTATAAAATATTTTTCATTTAAGATGATTGATTGAAAAACCCTTCTTGTAAATACAAAATTTGGGGTTCCAAAGCTCTAACTTTCTATTTTTAATATGTTTTATTATTGTATTTATAATTGCAGACAGTTTTTATCCAGTGTTTTTTACATAAGGTGTTAGAAGGCTAGAATTAATAATCCTAGATTGATTAATAGTTTTTGAAACTCCCCAAATGAAGATTCTAGTTGTCCATCTGTACTGTAATCTGGGCCCATGTCTTGAAAGATAATTCTTTATCAGAATTATAATGTCACAGATAGTATTCATACAGGGTCTTTTATAATTCCTACTTTTGTTGACCATGCATAGCTAACATAATTTTCTGCCATCACACTAGAAAGATAGATATATATGAATAAATGGTCATAGACATACTAATTGGCTATTTAAAAAAATTTTAAATACCTCTTTTTTTCAAAGACTAGGAAGGAATAAGCTTCATTTTAATTCACACAGCTGCTGTATTTTACTTAGTTAGAAAAATCTAGATATATAAGGTATATGGATCATTCCATTTGCTATCATGAGGAGTTGAGAGAAGGGAGGAAAAAAAAATCCCACTGATTGTTTATGTATAATTGAATATCTTTTAAACACCCTGAGACCTTAAAGTCAAATCTATTGATTCAGGAGACTCAAATCTTCCATTTACTAGCTGTGTGACCCTATTTAACCTTATTAAGTCTCAGTTTCCTTATCTATAAATAGAGGATAATACCATTTACTCACAGGGTTTATGTGTGTGTGGGGTGGGGGGTATGGGGGTGTGTGTATATAGATTATTAGGGTAACATATTCAAATTAGTTTCCACAGTTTATTTCTTTACAAGTAAGATTTCAAGGCATGCATTAACTGTTGTTCCTTTTACCCCTTTTATTCAAATCTGTTCTCAAATCTATTTTGCTTCAATAGTTCAAAACTCCTCTCCTCCTCTAAGTTATTAAATCAATCATTGAGAATTCTTTTCCCATAGGTGTTTTCCTGCAATAGAGACTTTATTACCATAAGGTGATGACAATTCCTTCTACCCATCACTTCAGGTGTTTTTAACAAAATAAAAAGTTTTTACCATCTCATTACATCATTTAAAAACACTGTCTCTTTTAAGGAGGACCAAACTCTCAAACATTATAACTTATCTCAGCTAAAATCTAATATTGATTTTAAAATAAACAATAGATGTTTCAAATAAAATTCTTATATGCCAATGACACTAGTGATTGACATTGTTTAGCCTACAATAAGTGTTTCATCTTAAACCTATTATGTGCTAGTCACTGAGCTAGGCATTTGGAGAGATACAAAGGTAAGCCAGAATGACATTGCCCTCAAGTAAATACAAGCATATAGGGAAGATAAGTCACAGAACACAAGGTAGAGACAAAGTAAGACTTAAAAGCAGTAGGAAGTATTATAGTGTACAATTAACGAACTCAAAAAACTGCGCGCGCGGGCACACACACAGACACACACACACACACACACTTCTTCCTTCTTGGCAAAATCTTGCTCACTTAATCATATTTTACATGGACAAATGCCCAGAGAATGGGGACCCATCTCCAACTCCAGGTGGTGAATCAGTATTGCTTTAAACTCTTCAGTGATATCATTTTCCTTACAGGAGTTTGATTTGGCATGGACATTAGACTTTATTCTGGCCAGAAACCTGAAGTGCTTCAAGGAAATGTTTTATTTTCTAATAAAAATAGAACCCAAGTAAAAATTCACCCAAATACATATAATTTTCTAGATATTGTTTTTTTTCTCTATATGACACTTAAGCTGCTATAGTCTTTCTGCAATTTGAGAGGTGATAACACCAACACACTGGAATTTTCCAAGTGGAAATATTGAAAGATTCTGGATCCAACATGATATTCACTTTCTGAACTAACTAACCCTGGAAGCGTCCTGCTTCTATACTTCATATGGTGAGTTGAATAACAAATTTACTGTTTAAGCAACTTGAAATTGAGTTTGTTTATCATACTCAAAACAACCAATTCAAAAGTTATATAGTTACAGAAATAATGTAAAGTTTCCACTCGGCTTAATAATTGTGATATTTAAACTAAGCCAGAGGTACATATCAATAAGAACAAGGTAGAAAATGGAGAGATCTGTTTTTCAAACAACATATAAACTGTGGCCAATGACTGATACAAATATTCAAGTAAAAATAGAAGAGTAACTTTTGGTTAATTATAGACTTACATATATATGCAATATATGTGGAGAGAAAAACAGAAAATAACAGAGATGAGAGAGAAAGAGAGAACAAAGATGAAAACTTTTATAGGTTTACAGAGAAGTCACACCATCTGTGCATTCAATTTCTAGAAAGATATCTTCTTTTGACTTTGTTTACAGGTATCCTTTTACTTTCACTGTATCAAATTTGTCACTAAGTATGGCCTAGATCAAGATCCTGAGCTAGAGTGATGGCATTCTGCACTATACTATTTCTGTGTATGTTTCTATATATTGACCTTATATCTAACATGTCTTTAAACTTTGCTAACTTTTAATAATCTTTAATAGATTAGTGGCAGTGATATGCCCTTTTATTAATCAAGGAAGTTAAACTTTGGCCTCAGATGAGTTTGCTGTAAATGCTTTATGTGATTTCCTGACATCAAAAAAGCTGTCTCAAATACTGTCCATCAATGTCAGGTATTCAGATCAAAATTTTAATTCATCTACACTGACTTGAATCTTGCTATTGGTCTTGACCTCATTTTCTGCTCTGCCCTTCCCCTCATGGCTGTTGCCATTTGAAATTGATTTTCATTGAGAACATACTTTCTATGTCATTTCATAACTCACCTGGAAACAGGCTGAACTATAGCTGTCTCTTATTCTTATTTGGAAAGAGGTATGAAGCAATTTTTAAAGTTGTATTAAAGGCATGTTATCAAATAATGTTTACTTGCATGTTAACTTTATATGAAGTCTTAAAAAGTAATACTACTCTCTAAATTAACTAGAAAAGGCAGAATGAGTCAGTCATATTACAGAGTATTAACGTTGTTCACTTTAGCAGTTTCTAAGAAGGTGGCTGCAACTCAACATGTTTTTCTATCCTCCCAAAAATATAACATAGGTAGCATAAATATTATGTTTACATAAGAGAAAGCATGTAATTTATGCATACTGACAAGATCACAAAAGGCAGTGATGAAATTAGAAAATAGAACTTATCACTCTAACTTAGCAACCCTAAGTACAAGTTCAACACTGTTTTACCAAAAAACAAAATATTAAGTGAATAAAAGAAAGCGGCAACAAAAATCTCAAACTGGATATAAGAAATCACCAACCATATCCCTCACTGTGATGATAAGCAGCACCCATGATGCTCTGACTTATGTTTGTTTTTCTAGGGAAGGATTCATAGCTTTCACTAAACTCTTAATTGGTGGCCTTTTAAATATTAAGAACTATTCCCAAGTGTCCCTGAAAGAATATGAATTCAAAGCTGCCAATAGGTCAACAAAGAAGAGGACTGAGAACTGACCACTGGACTTCACAGTAAGTCACTGCTTATCTTAACATGAACTTGCACAGAGCAGTGTAAAGGGAGAATTGAATGAAAGAAAACAATTAGTGACATCTGGTATAGTCAACTCTTTGGAAGAGTTGTTATAAAAGCAAGGAGAAAAGACAGTAGCATCAAGAGAATATATATATATTTTTTAACATATATTATTTTTACATATATATATTTTAGGAAAGGCAACCCTTGATTGACCTCACAGATTGCAAGGACCTTGTCAGTTTACAATTCCGTTTTTTATTTTTTTATGCCTGCAGCACCTAGTCTTTGTAGGTGGTCTCCCATCCAAGTACTAACCAGGCCTGGTCCCTGCTTAGCTTCTGAGATCAGACAGGATCAGGCTTGTTCAGGGTGGCAAGGCCATAGACAAGAATATATTTTTTAATGAAAGAAATAAGAGCATGTTTGACACTGATTAAGTGAAGGACACTTTGATGCATCAGGTGAGAGAAGCATTCCTGAAGCATGTTCTTGAGAAGGCTAAAGGGGAAAGGATCTAGTACACTAGGGATGTGGGGGATGGGGGCTTAGGTGATATCACAGACAGTTCATCTGTACTAAGAATCCAAAGGATATGACAAGTGAGCTTACATCTGCAAAAATGATAGCAACAGCTTGTGGAAATGCTCTCCTGATTGCTTCCATTTTCTTAGTGGAATAATAGGCAATGTCATTAGCTGCAACGGAGAATATTGGCAGAAGAGTTAGAAGTTTGAGGACAGGCCAGATATGATAGAGTTCTCTTTCAGATGAGACTGGATAGGTAATCAAGGCAATTCATGCAGAGCTTTGAAGGCCCTGGCAAGGCATTTATGTTTTATTTAGAGTATAACTGAAAAATATGTTTATAATCAACCTTTCTTTAAAATTGTCTACTTAAATTGTTCTGAGAGATTTTTTTTGTCTATGTCATATTATTTTTATTTTGATATTTCATTTTACATAGATAGGTAAGTAGACAGAGACATACAAATGGCATGGGGATAGGGAGGGAGGAAAAAGGACGGAGAAGAGAGGGAGGGAGGAAAAGAGAGAATAAGAGAGAAACAGAGAGAGAGTAAATGAGAGATACAGGTTATCTATGCAGGATATGTGCGTTTGTGATGTCCTTAATGAGTTTCTCTTTCTACATTTTATCTTACCAGTAAAAGATTAAAAACTTTCAGCAAAAGAAACTACCCTTTGATTTTTCTTTTATATAGCAGATTTCTTAAATATATTTGTTGGATTTAATAGTCTATAAAATCGAAGTCCTTAAAAATGTACCCAGTCACAAACACTTGTAGACATGGCTAGCTCCTCTATCTGGCAGATACTCTTAAAACTTCAGGACTTACAGAATTGTTGTCTGAATGTTAATAATGCTTTCCAAGTTGGAAAGACAGGTATTTTTTTTCAGATTAGGTTGTTGTGAATCCAGTTCACCTATCTAATCAAATTTCCCAGGCTGCATCCAAAGAATTGTATTAAAAAACAACAACAGCAAAGCAAAGGCAACATCGGCTGCCATCTACTTGCTTCATAGGACTATTATATGAACTAATGAGCTAATTCTTGTAAATGACTTTAGTTCCTCAAAGATAAGTGCTCAATAAAGACAAAATGATATTATTATTATCCAGAGACCATGGCTCTGTGTCTCTACACTCCTGGTTAGGGAGATATCAGTTGCATACAGGCATCTGTTTCTGTGAATTGATACGCACACCAAGATTTAGATGCGCACTTTCACAAATGCAGTCCTTCACTGCTTGGACACATTGCCTCTCATTTAGATTATGTGTACCAGCATTCAACAAGGGAGTTATGGGTCCAAGGAGACTTTGTCTAATGATAGGAAACAATATTTAATTAAATTTTCCATCTTCATGAATTTTAAACTAAGATGAAGATTTCAAATTGCTAGATAAGTCTTTGAAGATGTATTTTTCATTCTGTTGGCCCCAATTGCCAAGCTCTTGAAGTTATCCCCTGATCCCATGACCTGACTCCACTAATTCCTAAATCTTTCCTCATAAGTAATATAAGAGAAACAATATCTAACTCCTAAAGTTATGATAAATACAATGCATCTTGCCTGTGTCCTATCTTATAGTAAGCACCAACAAAATGATAGGTCTCTCTAAATCATAACTTGTTCCTTGGCTAATCTTTCATAGAATCTTGTACATATATTTTTTTGTGTGTTTATAACATTTATAAACATGTGTTAGACAAAAAACACTAACTGCTTAATAATTTCCATGCCATTTGTTTTTATATTCCTAGTATCTAAGATATTCTGATAGACCACATTCTGGGCCAAAAATAAATCTCAATAAAATTATAATGATTGAACTCATATGTGTCCTTTTAACATCATAGAATTAAATTAGAATACCAGAAACATATCTAGAAAATCTCTGAGCATTTGAAAATTAAATAACATGCTTCTAAATATTCCATTGATCAAAGGAGAAAAAGAGAATTAGAATTTTGAACTGAAAGACAATGAAAACACATATCAAAATTTGTGGTCTATCCCCTTGGATTTAAATAGCCAAATTGAATAGAAAAATTAGTTTCTATTTATTCATTATAAATAAGACTTAAGACCAATCTAATGAATTTTTGGATCTTAAATATGCCAGTAATCATTCCCACAGCCTGCCCGATATAGCTGGGTTCCTGGAACAAGGCTGTACACCATGAGTGTCAATATATTTGGAATTATACTCAGTAACCATCTACATAAGTAGAGACTATTTGACTAGTGTATTCCTTTATTCCTGTGATGGTATAAACTTCCTTAGAATATAGGTCACCTTTAGATACTTAAAATAAAAATCCCTATTTGAAGGCTAAAGACATTTGAAGATGAAGAGTTTTTATATCACTGTATGTCAGGGATGAACAGCTTTAGCTCATTCAGTGTATGTGCAAGGATATAGGTGAAAATCACTGACCTTTTTTATTCTGCCTGAATTCAAAGCGCCACTATTTACTTTAGGATTTATCTTAGAGCCATAAGTGTGTCCTCTGGAAAAGTTTGCAACAAGGGCTACAAGATCAAAAAGAAGAAAAAGTTCAATCTTAAATTTTTCTGATAGGTCAAGTCAGAGAAACCACAAGTTACTAAACATTTTGAGTGTTTAGTTAATATATTTACTGATGATCTGCTTTGTAATTTAAAAAAATGTTTTCTCTTGAGTAGCTAAAATTTGATGGAATATATTCAGGAGTGAGTGAGTGAGTGAGTGAGTGAGTGTGTGTGTGTGTGTGTGTGTGTGTGATTTCTGCACATTAGGTAGATGCTCCGATAGTCTTGCAATAAAAGCACATTAAAAAGTAACCTAATCACATGTGTGTATGTTTAGGATGAGAGGTAAGTGAGACTGGAAAAAGTCAGATTTTGATGAGAGTGTTCAAGGCAGAGAAAATATATGGAGTAAAGGAACATAAATAAGATACTGTTGTAATTTAAATTTCATATTCTAATTAAGAGAATGGAGACAAATATGCAAAGAAAATAAGTCAGAAACTGTTCATAGGCAGCTTTTTCTTTCCTGGTAAATTAAATTTCATTCCATAAGGAGTTAGTTTTTGTCTTCAGAGGGGATGAGTGAATGAGGGCAGTAAGGAAACAGGAGCCAGCATGCAAGGATAGGTGAATTATAATCAAGTAAATAAGTGATAGATTTTTGTTTTAGATATGTATTTGAGAAAAATACTGAAGACAGAAAAGACAGATTACAGCTCAAGCAAGAATCTGAGAGAAGATAATTAAGATGGAATTAAGACAGTAACAGTAGCAATAAGTAAAAGGTGACAAAATAGAAAAAGCAATTAAGAGGTAAAAACAACCAGGCTTGATAACTCATGGCTATAGGTAACATGAAATATGCCAAATCATCCATAAATTTAACATCTGGGGATTGATAACAAAGTAGATGCTGGTAGTCTCCATGTAAATATAGAACCTGTCTCTTCCACTACATCAGAACAGGGACTGTGTATGGTTTTGCTCATTGCTCTGGCCCTACTGACTAATCTGGCTCAAAATGAGTTCTCAAGAAAAAATAGGTTGAATGAAAGAAATATAAAAGTAGCAAGCATATTAAGAGCTGAAAGTAAATGATTTAACTTAACTTGAGAATGATATACCTGTGAAACATTCAAGCATAAACAAATGCGATTAAGAGAGACAAATTAATATCTATTCCAAGAGGATTTAACATGTGACAGAAAGACTAAGTTAGTTATTGAGGAGTATTTTGTAGATATTCTTATTAGCATGCCTGCACTCCAGTAGTTGTAGAAGTCGGGGCAAAAATACAAATGGAACTCTATATACCATGGATCTAAATATTTCAAAGTAATAAAATTAAGCTAATGCATTGTTTAAAAGAATAGGTGCTAGCCTCTTAGGTTGACAAAATATTCTTTTAATGACAGATTTGAATATAGAATTCTCAGAAACAGAATTTCCATTCTTTCTGTTTTTTATAGGTAGTATAACAGAACCTGCACAAATCAAAAAGTCCATCTTTCAAGTGTACTTCTATAAGTTCATTAAATATTTACAGTAAAACCTGTATAAGCTGGGTAGTGCACAATTATTGCCTATTTTCTCAGCTCCAGCATTTTAAAGCAGTTCTGCTGTATCTGACTTTGTTAAACAATATTCAGAGCAAACTTGCACATGAATTCATCCTAACAAGGGTCTGCACTAATAAATGCCAAAGAAGGGGGAGAATGTCAAGAAACAAACAAACAAGCCACTGCTTCTCAATTTCGCCAAGATCTCTTTCTTGAGAATTCAGCAGATGATAAAAAATGAGAAATAAAATTACTGTGGCAAAGACAAGTTGCCTTGTGTATTGGGAGGAGAAAAACAAAAAGAAAAGGATCACATTCCTTGGGTAAATAAATTTTCACATTTCCAAGAAACAGACACAGGTAATTCCACAGGAATAAGTGATTTTAGAAGTCCATCAGGCCTAATAGGCCGAATCCCTATAAGAATCAACAGAAATGCAAAGAGAATCATTTCAGTCCTTGCATTAAGGGAGTAAATTGTACAAATAGAACAGGAGGAAAAAAAGAAAATTGTAAAAATGGAACATCTGTCCTGAGACCTAAATAAGCCACTAACAGATGAAAAAATTCACTCTAACCTGAGCATGGGGGAACTAAGTGCTAAATAGAAGAGGATAGACATTTTGAAATTAGTGCATCAGGGAACAAAAGAAAGCACAGTCCGCAATAACGTGTGCATATTGCAGACTCAAGCTTATAAATAGCTAATGTACAGAGACAAAGAATATATAAATATAAAACAATTCCATTCTGAGAGGAGAGTATTTATAGAGTGAAGAAATTATGTATGCACGAGGAGCAGCATCAACTCAATGTACATAGAATGGAAAATGGTTTAGCTATCATGTCCTCAAATCATCTCTTTTTACTGTCCATAATACAAACACTAGAATTGCATTCTATTTGATTTTTGTGATTTAGTTTTATGATTCCCACCCCATCAATCTAGATAAAAACAAGGAGGCAATAACCCAAACTGTGTCAGATATTCCAGGACCACCACCACGCCCAAGCATATACACAATTTTCTCTCTGTTATTTCTCGTCCAGAAGACACAATTGTAGAGGAGCTTGAAAATCCTCATTAACTCCAGAGGAATTCTCCTTTGGGCACAGTGAGGCTCCTGGATGCCACGGTAAGAGCCTTCTGTTTTACAAAGGCTTCCTTTTACATCACCTCATCTCCACTGACACAACTCCTCCAAGGCAGCGATCAGCTTCTCTTGTATTTTAACCACATTTGCCCACCCTAATCACTCTTCATTTCACCTGACTTCTCTCTCTATTCGATTCACCCCCATCTCATCTCTAATGAGATGCCCATTTCTGCCTGATCTCCCACCACTCCTGGGGCTCTTTGTACCTACTTTCTCAGTGTTTCTGGTTCATTGGTGACTTTGTTCTATTCTAATTTTACATGCCTTACTCTCACATGACCACCACTTTGGTAAATAACACAGCTTCGTAGCATCACCACTTGTCAGTAAGTTTACTCACTTATCACTATCAGGTACCCACCCCAGAACATTTTTCCAGCTAATAGCCCTGAGGCAGCTACTGGCAATTGGATGGGAAACGTCCATGTCGTGCTGAATTCTACCCTAGTTCTTACTGGGGCTTTTGAAGAGTGGACAGATTGTATGGTAGGATTCAGATGACACTGGCGTAGACCAAGAATCTGGCAGCCAAACCTCTCCACTCTGGGAAACATCATTTCAGTGGAACATCAATTCCTTAACATCGTTTTTCAATTGTTCTCAATACGGTGTTGAAAATATTACATTCACAGATGATTCCATTCTCTCCTTCACTTAAAAACCTATTTTTCAGCACCACAAAAGAAATATTATTTCAGAACTGAAAGACTTCTTTATATTGCTGGAAACTGTACAATGAACTACAGTCATGCACCACTTAACGTCAGGGATACATTCTGAGAAAGGCATCTCTGAGTGATTTCCTCATTGTGCCAATGTCGTGGAATGCACTTACATAAACCTAGATGGTGCAGCCTACTACTGTTATTGTAAGTGCCTTTATGTGACTGCCAGAGCAGTAGATTTGTTTACACCAGCATCAGCACAAACACATGAGTAATGCATTATGACATCACTAACAAATAGGACTTTTTTAGCTCCATTATAATCTTATGAGACCATCATCAGTGTGCTATTTCTCATTGACCAAAATGTCACTATGTGGCACATGGCTGTATTTGGAACTGTATGTAGAATAATTTTGGTGCTAGAGGTACTGGAAACCCTTTTTCTGAAATATGCAAGTAAACCATGCAAAATCTATTCAACAGCAACTCTGGAGTCCTGTTTCTGATTCTCCATTACTCTTAGAAACCATATTGTAGTAAGTTATGATTGGGTGTGATTTATAAGAATATTTACAAGTCTTATTTCTAAGTCAGACAGTTCCTCTACTAAGGAAGTATAGCTCATATGCCCAAGTTATAAGATTCCTTTGACCTGGTCCCTCCCACCACTGCCCAGACTGTCACCTTATGAACATGGGCTTTTCTGCTTCCCTAAGAACGGCTTGTACTGGATTCCCTCAACCCAGAGAGACTTGGAGTTAGTGAAGTATTAAGGGACAGATAAACTGAGATGGTAAAAGGACCCATAGTACAAAACCAAGAATGAATATCAGAGGTAGATGCATGTACCTCAAAAAACAAACAAACAAACAAACAAAAACAAACAAACAAAAAAAGCCAAGAAGGCTAAAGTTCAGATTTTATGGAAATATGAATAGTGAGCCGGAATAAGTTGTTAACCACTAATGGCTAGAAGTATAGATTCAATGAATGATATAGTTAATTCTGTCAAAATCACATAACTTGAAAGGCTCTTTACAGTAGTTACAAACAATGTAAGTATTTTAAAAAATACCTCAGAATGTGATCTTAGAACAAAGCACATAAGGTGTCTGTTATTTCAGAGCATATAAAAGAGAGCCAGAACTGTGAAGTTACAAGAATACCGGACTCAGTTCGCAGGATATCAGTTCTACACTTTGCTCTCCTGCTTAAATAGCTGTGGTACGTTTGGCAATTTGCTCAACAGGGACTTTGTTACATGTGAATAATCCCATGTGTTAATAGTTTTCAGAACTTTAATAAGAATAAATTTAGCCACTGATGGGATAACATTGTAAGAAATGTGAAGTACTTTATAAATCAATATTTTAATTACTTGAAAAAATAACAAAGCTTATCCATATCAGTTTCAAATTATTATAATACAGGACCACTGTGATATGCCCTTATCAATACTCCAACGAGAACTCTGTTTTTAGATTCAAACCCAATCAAGCTTTCTCTCAAGGGAAAGGATAATTCCTTATAAAAATGGAATTTCCTTGGCTGAGTTATTCTCCAGGAAGTCACAGTCTTCTTTTTATTATGGGCATATATTACAGTAAAGATAGAGTCCAGAAAATTTTATTCTGGGAACAAAAGACTGAAATATTGTTTATATATGTACTAGAGAAAGTGAAAAGTACAATCTCCACTTGCATACAACAAAATCTTACATCCTGAGAATTTTGAGAATCCAAAGTCTCATCCTGGACCCATACAAAGAACATTTATTTTGAGATACAGTATTAAACAGGATTTCACACAGGATCGCTGAACCTTCTATACACAAATACAAACAATCCAGTACTACAGTTGATAGATATTAATCTCATAAATTCAAGTATTTCTTCATGTTCATGAATTCTGTGCTAATAATATGTTACCATTTTTATTTTACTGCATTTTCTTTTTTTTTTTTTTTTTTTTTTTTTAGGCGAGGCAACCCTTGGTTGACCTCACAGATTGCAAACACTTTGTCAGTTTACCATCCCTTATTTTTTTTATTTTTTACACCTACAGCACCTGGTCTTCCTAGGTGCTCTCCCATCCAAATACTAAGTAGGCCCAACCCTGCTTAGCTTCCGAGATCAGACGGGATCAGGCTTGTTCAGGGTAACATGGCCATAGACTTATTGCATTTTCTTTTCACTTTGCTTAGCAAAGATAATCTGAGGATGTTCATAATATAATTAAAATATAACTACTAATTGGTTTTATAATTTCTGTCAATGTAGGTGATAATCAAGCATATTAAAAATTTATTTTAAAAAACATCTTTCGGTTCAGCATAGTGATTGAATATGAATTTATCTCCTAAAATTGACTATAATGAGAGCAATTGGGGAGAAAAAGAATAAGCCCCAAAAAAAAGAAAAGAAAATTGGAAAAAAATTGTAGCAAATATGATGTCAAGGGATTTTTTTTTTATAGCTGGAAAGGAAAAGGACACATACAACTTACTAAGCAGACCAGGGAAAGCGAAAAGCTAAGAGGGCTGTCAACGGGAAAAAAGACTAAACTTTTTGTGTCACAGGACCCTGAAATGATTCAGGTGAGGAAACCAGTTACTTTTGAAGGCAGAGATGTAGGAGAGAGACTAAAAACAGAGGCATTTGTTAAAAGTCTATTTAAGAAGCGGTTTGACTCCCAGAATTTCTACCCCTTTATTGCCTCTTTGCCACCCTTGCAGAGGATTGAGCTTAGGGTCAAAGGGACACTTGCAAAGAGTAGAATGAGCATAAAACATACAAGTGGCCTATGTGCTATAATATATGACCAGACTATTCCCGCTCCTTGATTTTAAGAATGCTGAAAATGAGGCATAGATGACTCAGGCAAGACTGATTTACTCTCTAGAGAACCTGATCATTCCAAGAGAAAAACCTACAGATCCCTACGTCTGGACATTCAGAACAATGTCCCCAAGACAGACGTAAAGAAGAAAGGGAGAAGAAGGGAGGGAGGGAAGAGTGGAGGGAGAAAGGAGAAACTGAGATGTTACCTATATCGGATGTTGTACCCATCCCAATCCACCTTATTAGGCCAGTGCACCCATCCTCCAGCTAATAGATGCTTAGGGCACCCATTTACCCCCTCATTTGGGGAACTGTCCTTAGCCACCATGCTCTGGAGGTTGTAAACTCCACAACTTCTGTCCCACAGTGCCAGTAACTGTCTGCTCAGAGATAATTCTGCCCTGGCTCTCCCCTTGGGACTGGATAAAACCTAAACCCCAGTTAAAAGACCAAATCCTCACTTATTTCCTTTCCCAGACCAGTGCTTCTCTCTCTCTTCTTCCCTTGAATATGATTACTCAATAAGTTTAATGCATCCAAATTCCTTTCTCGAGTTCTATTTCTATGGAACTTGAACTAAGACCTTACATGATTTATTTAAATATATTGAGAGGAGCGTTATATCTTTATGACAGTTTGGGAAGAGCTCCTATGAAAACAACAAAAGCAATTATTAAATTGCAAGGAAAACATGAACTTATACAAGGAAGAGAATAAAACACATTACACTATACGACTTCACCATGGATAAACACAAAACATTCAAATATTCATTTAATCTATATATAAATGTTATGTATATGATAGCTAGATAGGATAAATGTATTGGGAGGATTAAGGAAAAAATATATTTGTATGGGTGTTAGGGGCAGGGATGTGGGAAAAGCAAATCTATTTCTCACCCGAATAAGTCAATCATCACTTAAAAAATAAGTGGCAGT
Organism: Eidolon dupreanum; assembly: GCA_028627145.1. NCBI lineage: Eukaryota > Metazoa > Chordata > Mammalia > Chiroptera > Pteropodidae > Eidolon > Eidolon dupreanum. Next base: position 24,166,131 of record CM053512.1, read on the forward strand.
TATTTGGAAATATGGAGGTAAATATAAGAAAACAGTTAAAAGGTTTGAAACTGGATGTCCTGAGGAAGAAAAAAAGGTGGAGCAAGGGAATGCTGGTTTTAATTATAAGCCTTATAAAACTAGCTGATTTTCAAAACGTCATGCATATACTTATTTACAAAATATAGATTCATATTCACATTATGTATATAAAAAGTATATACTCATCTTAGAAAATCCAGAAAAGTATAAAAACTATGAAAATAATCTCTAGCCTCAGCACACAACCAAAGACAATTATTTTTAACATTTTGTTATGGATCTGCTCAGTCTTTTTCCCTTTGGTTATTTTCTCTTTCACAGTTTTAACTATTCTATATGTGAAAATTTGTTTTATTTAATATTAGATCATATGCATTAACTGACATTACTGCTGGCTTTTATAAGCAATATTTTTTGGTAAAAAATTTAATTATATAAATTTTATGATGTATTTATCCATTCTCCTTTTTTTCTATTTTTACGGAACTCCCTATATTTCTCTATTATAAATAATGTTGTGATGAACTTCTGTGAGTGTAAAGCAGATATCCACTATTCTGCACAAAGCTATCAATTTATAGGGGATTTCACACCTGAAATCATTTCAACAAAATTTTGCCCCAATAAAACAATTTAAAGGTACTGTAGGTTTCATTGTAATGAGACGTTACCTATGTAAATGATTTTCCAGTTCTTTGGTTTTAGGAGTTTGCCATCTCCCTCTGGGAAACTTTTCACTTTCTAGTACAACTTCAAGCTTTCCCCAATGAGTACTAAAACCAATAAGTCATTCATTTTTCTTGCTGCATTTGCCTCTTCTGTCACTGAATTCATTTCAATGTCTCTCAAGGGGCTTATAATCTTCCTTTCCTGTCTTCTCAATTCACATACATTTAAGAAACTGTCCATTTTTCTTCACAAAACATGCATTCTTCTTGAAGGTCTTCTTATGATTTATTTGATTATATGTGACTTTGTTCTACATTTTCAATTTTTTAAAAAAGATTTCTTCTATGCCTTTTCATTTTGTACAACATTTATATTTTTCCCTAGATATCAACCTTGTTCATGTTCTCCTTCAACTAATGTTTATTAATGATATATCCATGTTGTTTAACTCCCAATGAGTTAAGAGCAACCATTAAGTGGTGTCCCCACTATATGCCAGGCATCTGTTAGGTGTGTTCAATAAAATGCCTCATTGTTTTCTTTATTATAACCCTATAAATTAGGCATCAGTGGTATTCCATTTTTAGATTTGAGAAAACAACCAATTGTAATATGAAACAACAAGACCTACTAATTTGAAATAAAGGGAGGGCTTTCCAGTCCGTATCTGGAAATAGAGGTGAGAGAGTGATCGATTCTTTTTTGTTTTTTGGTTAGTTTTAAATAACCATATTGAGTCGAACCAATTAAAATCAAATGAAGTTGACATTTCCCTTTCCATTTGATGTTTGAATGACTACTTTTTCGTCTGATTTTCACATTGCCTTAGCTAAATCTTTGTAGGAGTCAATTAGCAACACTTTGAAAATCCAACACTCACTACTTGATTCTGACTTCCTAGCATTCGAATGGCTCCTAGTGGAAAAGTAAATGGGAAAAAATTATTATAGATTGTATGAGTCCATTTCTACTACTGGGGGAGAAACTACTTAAAATGCAAGGTCTGGTTAAACATCATTATTCTTGCATAGGGTAATCCATTTATACATAGAAATTATGTATTTGCTGTTTTTTGCTATTTCTAAGGGTATTCATTTAATTATTTTATTTTTTTCCATAGTTTCAGAGCTCAATTGATCTAGCCAATACTCCTGGAGAAGGTGACTCTATACTTGGATATTTAGAGCACTATCTTTCTCTTTAGTCTCCATCCTGTCCCTTTGTAAAAGGGACTAGCTGAATCCAACCAATGAGAGTACCCAAAAAAAATTCTTCCTCAGAATCAGGTCTCTATGCTGAGACTAAAGAGTGGCTCCAGCTTTAGACCCTGGTTGTGCCTCATCATGGCATCAGAGACAGTGGGAATTTTGAATCCATTCAAGGAAATCAGAACATGTACATACACTCTTATTTAGTAGCTCCAAAAGCACAAATCACATCAGAACAAATATCCCAACATTAGTACACTCCACAACATCTTGGTTACTGACCTATGCAGAGTAACCTGTACAGGTCATTCCTGAAGTACCTCAAGTACAAAGCATTCTTCAGCCTTCTAGAACATTTCATGTCCTCTCAATGGATCTTCAAAAAAGAACAAACACGGCAAGGAACTCTAAAGAGAAAAGTGCAATTTAAGTCCACACAGAGAAAAGAAACATTCTTCGTCATAAACAGAAAAGCCTGTGTGGAAGGGGCTGTCTCAACAGTATACAGCTGTGTAGAATTCTAAATGTAATACTTCCTTTCTCAGTCTAAAACCCCTTCCTAAAAGTTAATAGTTACTTCAAAACAACCCAGAAGAACAACAGGTTTACCTTGCATTGATAAATGATCCTTTTAGATGGCTGCTATAAACAGTGAAAAAATATCCAATACAGGTATTCAAGTCCTCACCTCAGAAATTAAAAATATATATAGCTATATGTTATCTTTTCCCAGCTAACTACCAGTTCTATAGACATTTACAAAAATCTCTGAAGTTTCAGCCAGGGAAATTCTTTACCCATAAAATCATTAAATCCAACATCTTTAAAGTACCAGTGTCCAATTTTTAATCTCTAATTCTGTGAAAGGTAATTTATTAATGTAAACTACCTACCGAATCCCCTCTATAACTCACTTTCAATATATCGTTTCCTAAACTTCTAGAAATGTGGACAGTACTCTTTGTAGAAGAGTCTCAAACCAATTACATTCCAAATCCAATTATTCCAATTCTAAGTAAATCATTTACTTAATAACCATAGGTGTTAGAAAATTCCCACTCTTGCCTAGCCATATTTTTTTCTCATTGGTATTAATTCTACTCTCTGGAAACATACAAAAAGTCTAGTCCTCTAAGTATCTGACAACATTTATCATTTTTTTCTCTTCACACTAAAAAAGCCCTTTCCCTTTAACCATTTCTCATATGATATAGGATCTTTTAAACAGCATGGGCTTTCTTAGCAGGAAACAGACGTTTTCCACTACTTACTATACATAGGACTTTAGAGACATCCCTAAGCATAATTTTCACATTTTGGCTATGTGGCTATGAAGAAACTAGCACCAACTTCATAAGGCAATTATGAAATGTAATTAAGATTATGCATTTAATCAAATTGCACACAACTTGGTACATAATTATAGTTTATATTATTATCTTGGGCACTTTTGCCTAAATAACCTTCGGTTCATATCTTTCTTAAAACAGGATATTCAAATTTGAGCAAATTAACAAAGTGATCTGGCAAGCACCATTTTCCTATTAACATCACCAGAAAGCACATTCAATGTCAATAATTGCATATTATATTTTTGTTCAGTTAAACATGTCCTCTCCAAAAAGTGTACTGCATGCCTCTTCTTTAAATCACAATTGTTTAGTATGTATCGGTGGTTAATAACTCTATGTGGAAGACAGAAAGTACAACCGTGAGAGGGTGAAAACACAATGCCTGACTGCTGACACCAGGTAGGAAGACGTATAGACATGTAAACAAAGTTATAAGTATTATACGCAGAAGGTGGGCGATAAGAGCTATGAGAGAAAGACGTATCAGGTGTTATCAATACACAGAGATAATGACCAATAATTTTCTCTGGATGATGTCAAGGAAAGTTCTGTTAAAAAGGTATTTGATAGGAATCTTAACATATTTGTTCATTTGTCCATCCATCCATCTATTTGTTCATCACTCAGTCTGTGTTCAATAGTTTCTGTGCTCCTGGCACTGTGCTCTCTCTCCAGTAATGGCTGCAGACAATATAGTGATAAATATATGAAAACTATCTAGTAGAAGAGAAAGCCAGATAAACAAATGTTTTCAACATGCCATGGTTAAAGCTGTGACATCCAAGATGTTAAGAGAACTCATGATTTGGTTCTAAACGAAGGCTAAATTGTAATCTGAGTAGGGTTGCTAGATTCGGCAAATAGAAATACAGAATGCTCATTTAAATCTAAATTTCAGATAACGAAAGTTATAAGGTTATTTGCTGTTTAGATGAAATTCAAATTTAAAAGGGCATCCTGTATTTTTTGACAGCCCCACCTCTGCGGGATGAATTAAACAGACATTTTCCCATGTCCAGGACTTGAGGGGGAGACTGGGAGACCATATGAAAAATGGAGGAAGCAGCACCTAAAAGGGCTGGAGTGACTGCACGCATGGTGAGGCAAGCTGCAAAAACGTAAGTCCAGAAAGATGAAGAAAATATTATAAATAATGTTAAGGAGATTGAATTCTATTCCTTTGAGCAACTAGCAGCTATTTAAAAGGATTTTTGCATTTTCCAAAGATCAGTCTGATTGTAGAGTAAAAGGCTTAAAAGTCGGTGAGTCTGGAGGCAGAGAAGAGTCAATCTAAAAAAAAAAAGGTAGAGCAGGGCATTCCTGTCGGAGAAAGTCCTTTGAACAAAGCCTTAAAGACAAAGATGTAAAAATCTTGTGCCTTCAGAGATTAGTGAGCAGCTTAAATTTCAGGGGTCAGAGTAAGAGAAAATTAAACTAGAAAGTGAGGTGGAGGTCAATTTTTAGGGAATTTATATTGAAACGCTTTAGACTTAATCCCTAGAAAGTGGCTGAAAGATTTTAAAGGGATTATCATTACCATTCTATTTCTCATTTTGAGAAAATGGACAGGTTAGCCTGACTTTTAAAAAATGTCAGATGCAGTATAAAGTCAGTGATGATTGTCTGGTGAAGCTGGAAATAAAATCAAGTTAGGTACGAAATGATTAAAGTATTCCCATTCTAATCAAATGCTTTAAAATATATATATCCTAAATAGATAAATAGATAGGGATTTAAACTGACCCTCTAACTCATTCTGTAGAAACTTAGATCTTAAAATACCAAGATTTTGAGTGCAAATAAAATCCGGGGCGGGGGGGACACATAAGGAAAAGGGCTATGCTAAGACCTGTAAACATTTTCTTCTTCCACCTTCTTTTCCCATACTCATCTTAAATCATGATGATCATCATCATTATCATGATCATCATCATGGTCATGTCATTTTTTATTCCCATTTTACCAATAAGGAATTGAAGTTACACATAAGTAGCAGTCTGATTCCAAAGACAGGAGACGCACTGCCACATTGAAATATTCAGAATATGTGAGAGTCATTATCTCAAATCAGCTAAACCCTAAATAATGAATGGAGCCCCCAAAAAGTGATGGCTAAGAATAAATATAAAATGTCCACTGGAGACAAAAAAAATAAGATGAGGAAAATAAATATCCTCAAGGCCTATAACTATCATTAATTTCAGTTGGTTGTCAAAAGCAAAATTTTAGATCTTCCATAGTGAGGCTGCAACTCAACCAAGATGTTGATAAAAGCAATTATGTTTCATCTATCATATGTCTCATCTATTATATATAGATCTTGTCAACATTTCAAAAGAAAGAAACTGGCACATCTAGTTCTGTGAGTTTAGACTGCATTTGAGAGGCGGACCTGTAACCAACTTTACAGGAGCAGTGCACAGATCAGAGCTCCAGCCCACAGAGAATTGCTGGTACCACTTCCTTTTTCTGTGTTATGACCAACAGAATAATCCCCCTTGTAGATAAACAGCAAACACATCTTTATAAATATACCCAGGAGCTGTGTGAACAAAATAAAATTTAAGCAAAAGTAGGAGTGCAGATAAGTAAAACGTGCTAAAGTTGACTAAATCTTAAGCTTCAGAGTTTTGTGAAAATAGAAGAGAATGTGCAAAGGCATCTCAAAATGGGAGTCTAAAAGATTTGTTTCCAATATAAAGCAAGAACCAAAAAAGAAAAAAAAAAAAAAAGGCTTTACCCTTCCTTAGTATGAGAGTAAAATAGAAATAAAAATGTCCTACATTTAGTAAACTTGATAAATAAGTAAACTAATAAAATCTGTCTCAAATGTTTATACTGAGTGAGAGGAGGGGTGTATGAGCAATCTTCTTTGAACATTGATAAAGAGAACATATCATGTGAGTTTTCAGACCAAAAACATAGTACTTGGTTAACAAGAAAAGTGTGGAGGCAAGAATTTAGATTAAAATTTAAAGTATTGAGACGTGCACACAGTCCAGGGCAACTACTTAAAGAAATTAAAGAGAAACTATAATTGATATACTAACAGATGAGATAAAATGGAATCATACACAATGCTAAATTAAAACCAGAGAAAGAAGGGGGAAACAGGTAAAGAAAAAAGTACAAGTGCAACAAATAGAAAATAGTTAAACTGTTGATATCCAATGATATCAATAACAAGTTTAAATGTAAATGTCTAAATATACCAATAAGTCAAGATTATGATAGTTGATAAAAAACAACCAATTATAAGCTGTCTATCAGAAACACACTTTAAATAGCCGACTCAAATAGGTAAAGGGATGGAAAAAGATATTTCATGTTAGCTAACACTTATCAAAAGAAAGTGGATAGAGCTGTATTCATTTCAGACAAAGTGTGCTACAGAACAAGAAAATGATCCCGGATAAAGAGGGGCATTACAAAATGATAAAGGGTCAATTATCCAAGAAGACGTAACAATCCTTAATATGTATACACCTAACTCATGGAGCATCAAAATAAGAGTCGCTAAAATCATTCTTGCATGGCAGACGGACACCTTTCTAATGGAACCAGTTTGTGGAATGTGCAGCACACTTAGGATAAAACAACTTTATTTCCCCATTATTCCTACAAACCTGCTGTGTGGAATGAGATCTGCTTCCCCTGTCCTCTGTCACTTTAGGCAGCCCCAAAGGGTTAGTAATGAATATGCCTATCCCAGGAAAATAATAAAAGCTCTGAAATTTAAAGCTGTTTCCCTCTTCTAGCCCTGATATTCTGCATGTGGAAAGCCTGCAGCAGGACAAGGACTTGGCCAGCTTTTCTCCCTGCTGGGTGTTTTCTGACATCTCCATGGTTGGAGGAGGTGAAAGAATAAAGGTGAGGGGACAGAGCAGCTCTCTCTTGACTGGCACTGGATGCACATGACTTTTACATGCACATTTCATGTGAGCATTTACATCTGCATGTCTAGGGCTATACATGGGGTTTACAGATTGTGGATGTGATGGCTAATTTTATGTGCCAATTCGGCTAGGTCACAGTACACAGATACTTGGTCAAACACTAGTCTGGATGTTGCTGCGAAGTTACTTTAGATGAGATAAACATTAAAAAAAATTTTTATTATGGTGACATTGGTTAACGAAATCCAGTAAGTTCAACATTTAAGTCAATAGACTTTGAGTAAAGTATATTAGCCTCTATAAGGTGGATTGGCCTCATCCACTTAGTTGAAGGTCTTAAGAGAAAAAAGAATGGCATTCCCTAGCAAGAGGGAATTCTGTCTTCGGATTTGAGTTGCACCATTAGCTCTTCACTGGATCTCCAACCTGCCAGCCTACCTTAAAAATTTTGGACTCAACAGCTTCTACAATGACATAAGCCAATTCCTTTGGAAACATACATGATACACACACACCCTATTAGTTCTGTATCTCTGGAGACTCCTACCAAGAACCTAGCACAGTGACTAATAATGCATAGGCACCCAACAAATATGTATTAAATTCATGAATTAACAATTTGGTTTATGCCTGTCACTCATTATTGGGAAAAAATAAATCATGTAAAATTTGGTCACATGAAAAATGCAGTAAACAGGATTGTGCTCATTGTCAATGTGGTATTTGAATGAATTTCAAATGCACACTTACAAAATTATTAAGCAAACCTTGGAAGTTCTGTTACAAAATAAATCAGCATCCAAAAGACTATCTTAAACATCTTGAGTTTCAAAGAGAAAGTAAAATGAAACTTTTATGGGAGACACCGAGAATATAATTGTTGGTATTTTGGAAAGCTAGAGTACTGAAATATTTTTTACAAAATCTTGAACTGAACAGGTCAAAAGTAATCATTTCTTTATTTAACATTTTCTGTCCTTTAAGGGTCGTAAAACTTCAATGACAGAAATTGCTCTTTGCACACACATACCCCCACTAATATGAACTGAGAATTAAGTAAGGGTGCCTATTTCTAATAAATTTAAAGATGATAGAGGATCTATGTCAATTCCTAGGGGTTTATAATTTAATTAGTAACTGAGATGAAACATCACTGTAAAATATTGGTTTAAAAAAAATCATGTTTCTTCTTTAAAACTAAAATTCTTATAAAGTCAAAAACAATTTCAGCTATCTTCATTTATTCAATTTGTCAGTCAATCATGAAATCAGATTAGACTTTACTAAGTCTTCACAAAACCAGGTTGGTCATTACCTTGGCAGTTGGTAAGAACTGATATAGTAGTTAATGATTTGTTTCAATCTCTCTCACACAGAGGAAGTTAAACTGCCACTCCTGTAGTTCCCAGGGTAGTAATGTTTAAAAGTAGCCACCGCTGTGACCCAGTTACAGATCTCAGGATAATTTAGGCCTTTTCTCTCTGTTCCCATCTTGGTTGCTTTATCATCCGGCCTATACTGTTACTTCCACAGACTTCAGGAACAACTAATTTTGCTTCTATAGATTGAAGTTAAAGGAAAGGCAATCATTAACTCTACATTACTTTAGTACCATTAATT